>CM073760.1:28518515-28907367 GCA_037127475.1 Arma custos
TTCTCTCTCTCTCACTCTCTCTCTCACTCTCTCTCTCTCTCACACACAAACTCAAATATATACACTAAACCATTATCTCATAAGTCTAGTTTACAATACCTATATCTAAACAAACCGTCTGATTATTATTTATGGAATAATTTAGAATCTGACACAAATAAACAATATCAGTCTTGGTATGAATATTCTTAAAACAAAATTATTCAAACAGGACTAACGAAACGAATCCAGCTTGTCTATATTTGGTTTCGAATGACGTCATTAATGCGTAATCTCAATGGTACTTTATTTGTGATCGATAAGGTTTAATCAAAGGGCAATGTTTTTCTTAATCAAGTGTGAATTTAAGGCAGTAACGAACGTAATATTACCCAGAGAGACCTTACGTATTGCGTAGAAATAAAAAAAAAAAAAAAAAAAACCGTTTCGACCTAGGAAGGGTTTGCATTCAGTGCCTGTACCAGACAACGGTGTGCCGGGAGGTTATTAGGTTGAGATCACATACAACTGCCTGGTTTTACCCTCCTCTCACCGGCTGGGTGAACCTCATGAGGGCCTGCAGATCACAAAGGGTTCTGTTAACAGATTAAATAATTTGTCTGCGGCACCCAGGCACACCAACTCAGCGCTCGACACACCGATATACTCCGCTCTCGATGTCTCTAAATTAACAATAAACAGATTTACTAAATGTATACGAGTATTTTTTCTTATAACTGGCAACTTTCAAATATCCCACAAAAAACCTGTTTGAAGTTTTTCATCAAATATCTCATTCACAGTAACGTCTTAAAAGGAATGCTGCTGTCTCTGATCATTGTAATTGTTTGTTTGATTGATTGATATCTTATATTTGATCTTCATTGATCTGATATTTTTGGTGTGCATTCCGATGGTTCCTGAATCGGCGAATCGAAACTAAGGAATACAAAGCGAATTTTGTAAAATCGATCAAAGTTTAGCAATAATTGACTCTTTCCTGCGAGTGGGTCAGGAAATCCGAACTGAGGGAAGAGTCGATTGGAGAGGAAATTCGAGACATCGAGAAGCGTCCTATAATCGATGTTACCTGCCTGCTGATAGCTAATTAGAGCGAGAAAGAGGTACGCCATGACCTAACTCTAATAGTCAATCATCCGGCTCTTCTTTCCTCGTTGTATGTTTGGAAAAAATTAGGGTCTGAGCTACAAGCCATGAAGGGTCTTGGATTCAGTACATGTCAGAGACGATGAGATCACACTTCAGTTCCAGTTCCCCCCCTCCAATTAAGGTTATTTCTTGATTGAGATTGGGTTGTTGCAGGTCGCTCCTGCAGGGTCCATCTCTGGCTATTAACAGATCAAATTATTAATCTGCCACAGCCGGATTGGAACCCGCGACCTTTAGCACAGCAGCTCTAGACACTCAGCTAACCCGCGTTCCCGAAACAAGGTGAATACTGATAAAAATAATGAAACTTAAATACATATAAATAAATAAGTTAATTCAGTTAACTTGGGGCTTAACAGTCCCAAAGATTCGATGCCGGAACCATCAATCTCCGCTAACGAATTTACTTATCAAGTACATAAGATCAACCGTAACCCTATCTGTCTCCCGCGTTTTCTCCTTCCTCCCGGATTATTATACACGATTTTTCGAGGGAGTCTCTTCGGATCCATGCGTTCTATATGAACTAACCAACCAAGCCTTATCTTCCTAAGTCTGGCTCCGCTAGGAATTCATCAGTTCTGCATTGCTTCTCATTCTGAATTGCTCGCTTTCCTTAATAGGGCCATATATTGTTCTTAATACTCTTCTTTTCCAAATTCTGAGGGAATCTTTGGCTGCTTTTGTTAGGACCCATGTCTCGCTGCAGTTTGTAATAACGGGGCGTATGATTGTCTTGTAGATTAAGATTTTATTTTGACGGGAGAGATTCCTAAATTTCAAGACCTAACACACTAAAAAACACTTGTTGCCCGCTGTAATTCTAGCCTTGACTTCCATTGTCATGTCGTTGTTTCTTGACAATATCCCTGACAGGTATCTGAAGGACTCACATCCGGGGAATTCCCGGTCACCGATCTTTACTGGTCCCGCTTCTTGTCGTTAGCATATATTTTCTTTTGGCATTGTTTACAACGAGGCCAAGTCTCCTTGGTGCCACCTCAAACTCTTACTTAGCCCCCGATAAAGCTGACCTTGTTCTGCCCGATATAAGCACATCGTCGGCAATTGCTAGATGCTCCGTCAATCTATTGTAAATTGTGCTGTTTGGGCTCGTCTTTATACGTCTCATTGCTACTTCCAGAATCAGGTTGAATATCACAGGTAAGAGAGGATCTCCTTGTCTTAGTCCCTTATTTACCTTGAATTCTTATGAAAGCTTTTCCTGGATCTTTACTCTACTCCTGGGTTCAGTGTCATTCTAACGAGTCTTATTAATTTTGACGGCAGTCCAAGGTTCATCAGTCCTTTGTACATTTCATTCCTCTCCCCAATATCATATGCTTGACGAAAATCAATGAATAAATGATGGAGATCCTCGTTGAATTCGTAGGAATTCTCCAGCATTTGACGTACGGAGAACATGTGGTCCACTGATGACCTCCCTGGCCTAAAACCACATTGGTACTCTCCCAGGATTCTTTCCGCCCAATCATTCACTCTTCTGCACAAGGCTATAGATAGAACTTTATACCCAGTACTAAGCTATGATATTGGGATATAGTTGCTACAATCTTGCTTACAGCCATTCTTATATATTGGACAGATGACTGATTCTGGCCACTCACAGGTTATCTTCTCTTCCACCCAGCAGTCCCATATTATCTCGTATATTTCTTCCCATGGGTTCTCTCCGGCATACTTTATTATTTCTGAATTTATATTGCCTGGACCTGGGATTCATGATCATCTCATCAATTTCTTCCCTTGTCATCTACCTCGTCTTCAGTGCACTCCAACCTCTCTTGATGTTCCATATTATTTCTCTCTGTTACATTAAGCTCCTTATAGGTTCTTTTACTAAGCACATACTTCGACTTAACTGAATTTGCTTCTACCTCTAATTCATTTACTGCATTAAACGTTTTCGGTGTTCAGTTTTATAGTTTTCATGTCATCACTCAACAGATTAGATGGTTTTTTTTAAGGAGACAACTTTATTTTCATCGAGTTTAAAAAGTAACGCTTTTTATGTTTATGTAAGTAAAGATACATGATTATCGTACTATTTTTATTTGTATTAATAAAAACGTAATTTGAATTGAATAATTAAATATATAACTGTATTTAAAAAAAAAGAAGTAATTCTCTCAAAGAGAGCCAAGGTTATTTTCTGAACAATAATTTATCACATTTCTTCTAATAATATTAATAATAGTAAAAATAATATATATATATATATATATATATATATATATATATATATATATATATATATATACTGTTAGCATATATAATATATACTAATTCCATTTTTAACTCTTTTTTTTTTCTCATTCTCCAGAATCTCATTTATGAATAAGGCATTTTTATATGCTTTATTCATAAATAAAATCGCTGAGAAGTCATACTGAGGGTTCAAATCCCGCTGCTGGTAAGACTTTTATTTAATGTATCAGCGGCCGGAGAGGGATCCTATTCGATCTAGGATCCTTTTCGGCTCAAAATAAGGAGGGGGGAATCTGTTGGTTGAACGTGATCTAGAACAAATCACCTCCCTGCACAACCGTTGTCCAAGAAACAGTACAGTCTCTACCTCGTATTGAACCCTTCATGGGTTGTAGTGGTACAGGTTTTTTTTTCATAAATGAAATAATGGAGAATGAGAGTAAAAATAAGTTGAGCACAATGCAACATAAAAAAAAATAAGCACGTTCAAAATATATTTTGATTTTTTATTACTGAAAACAACTTTTTTTCCGAATGGCTATTTTTGGGATGTTTGATTTCCTTTCACCTTTTTCCCCCGTTAGCCATGGCAGCATCCATTGGCCTTGCAGTTTTAATGTGATGATTGACAGTATCTGTTACGCCGTTGACAGCTACTGTCACGTTACCAGCTGCATGTATATGCCTTGACAGTGATCTGTCCTAGCTTATCAACCTTATCAACATTAATGGTAAAACATTGTTCTCATTTCTGCACGTCAAAGGTAACCTATTGTACGTCAGAATTTTGTAGTTTTTTACTTTATTTCCATTATTTTAGGCATACGTTTGAGTATAATTATTTTGAAATAATATGAGGTTGATGAATGTAAAACACTTCAATTATAAATATTGACAAATATAACATATAATAATAGTAGCCTGTACCATTACAACCCCTGAAGGGTCTTCGGTTTTAGTGCATGGTAGAGGCTGTACTGTTTCTACAGCAATTGAAGTGAAGGGAGATGATTAGTCAGAGATCACTCAATCATTAGGGTACCCACTTTATAGAGGATGGGTGAGCCCAAGTAGAGGCTGCATACCCCACCAGGGTCCATCCATAGCCGTTAACAGACTGTATAATTTATCTATGGCATCTACGGATTTGAACCATTAGACCAGCAGCTCAGCAAAATTTAAATGTCTGAGGTCTATATTACTGTTTAAAATTTAATATTTATAAGCTTTTTGGGCATCAATTATTGAAAATTAAAAAAATCTATTGAGAATTCATTTCATGCTTGTTTTGTATTTACATACAGGTTATGTTAATATCAGATAACTATATAACATATTTAATATTTATCTATAAGTCATGGTTTTAGTCATGTCTACGGTCAGGAAAATGATTGAAGGATATTAAGAAAAAAATTTCGAATTAAGACGCCATATGTAATAATATTTAAAAATGAACGCCATCTTAGTCAAACCACTTCCTTGCACACCTGTTGATTTGGTAACATTACAGTACTGAAGTCCTTAACTGGCCGACCCTTCGTTGGCTTTAGTGTTGCAGATTTATTTAGTAATATTATCCGTTAAAATTCAATCATACATCATCCTAAACAAAGCTATGTCTAGACAAAAGACTTGTGTTTGAACACTTGTTTAAACTTGGCTTAATTCAATTCAGGGTTTGATACAACCGAAAATATTGAATATATTAATATTGTAGTTACATGATCCGACGACTAAAACCTATATTTTAAATGATTTAGTTTTAATTCGAGATTTCGAGCTCCTGCCAGAAATACTGCACTTATAGATTCTCTTATATTCTTAACAGCCGTGAATGGACTTGGATCGGGTTCACCCCTTAATGGGGTGAGAACCTGACATTTGAGCATGATTTCGGTCAAATCACCTCCTTGCACAACCCTTGGCTTGGAAGCAGTACGGTCCCGACCATGTACTGAACCCGATACCCTTCATATAGGGCTGTTTAATTTATGAATCGGAGTCCTGCCGGACTAGACTCTTAAGTAAGGCGTTGAGTAACCTCGGGTTCTCACAGCCTCGAACTAAGACAATGGCGACTGTGAAACTTCCTCACGGAGGTTCATTACACTTGCCGAAATTCCTTGAGCCACAACTGCAAGACAATGCCTTATGAATTTTGATGAGATTATGTCTACTGCGACAATGTGTTGATCTGTATCGGCTGGCAGGTGTTCAGATCAGTTGATATTTAGCGAACCAAGGTCTCAATAAATGCCTGCATAGTATATATTTCTTTTTAAGTACAAGGATTTTTTGTACTTATGTGTGGTATGTTTACTGGAGATCACGATGACCGCAGTTATTCTGTAGGGAATCGCACTATTGCTTTGTAGGATGCCAAACAGTCTGCCGGAGGTTTGGTTGATTGATCTAAGTTTTGATGTATTGGGACCAGAGACAAGACACATCATGGTTTTTATGAAACTAAACTGTATTTAATATCTATAAGAATGAGAAAGGATAACATAACATAGAAGGTTACACACAATATATCATATGGCTTGAACAGCTGGTTGCCAAGAATACACATATCGATTGTCCAACATGGTTTAGGGTCGATCTACTTGTGAAAATGAAAATATAGTTCCTCTTCTTTCCGAACAGCCATATTCCACGGACCTAAACTGATTTGTCACTCTTGTCCTTGAACACGATTAGTCTTCGGTGGAAAGGATGCCACTGATTCGGCACCAAAGTTTGAGAACCATGGTTCATAGCAACGTGAGATTGGGTAACCTCCTCCATACTGTCTGAGCTCCGACAAGCAATATATCGAGGGTTTAGATGTAAAAATAAACAAACGTGTCGGAAGCCCGAGATAATTAACCTAAATGCACACCTCACTTTTCCCTATTAGTGGTAAAAACAAACAAATCGAATATATTTTTTTAACCTAAACAATTGCATGGTGGTAAAGATACCCTATGGTTCTTTTACCAAAAAAATCACTAAATCTGTGTATGTGAAAAATTACATTTTTCGTTATCGACCTATAGTAATTGTTTTAGAATTGACTATTAATATAAAATTCATAAAGGGTCATCTGTAAGGCACGCAACTAACAATGACATAGGTAAAATACGTTTAACGATACGCACGGGTTTTGAATGAACCTTGAAACAGTTTTTTCACCTCTCCTGAAAAGTGGTAAATGCAAATTATCGGCATTTGTATCGAGGACATGCTTACGTCCTCAAACATTGAAAAATGGAAGCATGTGATTTTGGAATTGAAAAATTGTAAAAAAAAAGATATTATTTTTTTTTTAATAATACAAGTTACGAGACCTTGCATTGCGAGTTAACCGAACACCTGCCAGCGGACACGAATCAACACAGACATCATCTCATCAAAATTCATAAGCCATTGTCTAGAAGTTGAGGCTGAAGGAAAAGCGACGTCTACATAATTTTCAAACTTTAGATAGAAAATAAAGCAGATTCAATCAGTTCTTCTCATCTTCTCAGTTCTTCTCAATTCCTGGAGTGTACTGGAGTCCTTTTCAACTCAGCATAACTCCAAAGAAATTTTATTTCGAAGCTGAACTGACAAGGATAAGAGATTACCTTGACTCAGTTTAATTCTATAGCTATTGTTATTATATTGTAAATGTACAGATATAAATATAGTCATAAAAAAAAAATCATTAGTGAGATCGCTCTCACGTTTAGTGCACGGTTACTAATCTGCAGTAAGAGTTCGAGATTACAGAACTTAAATTTAATTATTGCAGCAGATAAATTATTCCTTCTGTTAAAAGCCGTGAAACGAACCTATAGGATTAAGATACCTTCCTGTGGCTCATCCACCCGTGAGTTTGGGAAAAACCTGGCGGTTGCGTGTGCTCATGACCAAATCGCTTGCCTTTCGATAGAGAAAGTTGAGTCCGGTTATAAAAAAAAAAAAAATCTGCTGAAATAGATTCCAAACCGTTAATTTTATTTATTTACACTTTAATTTGGTGATGTATTTTCTTGTTTTATGGAGATGAGTAGCTGAGTTTTTAGATAACTGAGTTGCCATCACGGGTTCGAATTCGGCTGTGGTAAATACATTATTTAATCTGTTAACAGCCAAGAAAGGATTCTGTGGGAACTTTAGACCTTCTTGGTATAAAGCGGGTACCCTTGATTGGGGGGAAACCTTGGACTAATCACTTCTCTGCACAACCGTTGTCCTAATACAGTACAGTCTCTACTATGTACTAAATCCAATACACTTCATGGATTGTAATGTTGATGTTTTTTTTTGTGATGCGTGAGCCCTCAGAAGCAAATTTAGATTACTATTAACAGATTCAACCTTTTAAGATTACTCACATTCATTTTATGTCCTAACTTTATATTTATCATAACCCAAAGAAATACAACATTTTAAGTTTCAATGTTATTTTTTTTATTTCGATAAATAAACTGACGAAAATCTGCCAAATTCTAATTAAATTTATATGCACGGTATAAACAAAAAAATTATATACCGGGTTCAAATCTGGCTTTAACAGATAAATTATTTAATCTGTTAATTGCAATTTATGAACCCTATAGGATTTGCAGTCCCTCTTAGGGCTCGCCTAGCCTCTATATAGTGTGTTTTCCTTTAAAACAATACAGTCTCTACCATGTATTGAACTCAAGACCCTTCCTGGTTTGTAGTGGTATAGTTTTGTTTTTAAATGTGACTCGTAGATTTCTCACCGCATTTTTTGTAAATATTTTATTTATTTTTAGATGTAATTGAGTTCATTTTATGATAAAACCTATTTACATTATTTCGTAACCCTTGACCCCACTAGTTTAGTTCTCCCGATTGCCGCCATAGCGCGCAGAGACCACTTCAGTTATCAACCTCATTTAAGTTTGAATTGATAACTGAATGACACACATTTGTTGAAGCAATGGCGCCGTCTGGGCTCGAGGTTAGTATACTCTCTCTACTACAACAGTCGTCGCATTTTCCGGAGAATACTTCGCATTAGATCCAATGCCCGTCGGGAGAGCAAATAGTGTCTGTGAGTTTTGTCAACATTACGAGTAAACGAGAGCCGAGGTCGAACATATTGCGTCCTAAAGTTTATTAAAATTTAAATTGTGCTTCTATTATTCTTAATTTATAATCAGATCTTATAATAAATATTTTGCATTCCATTGCCGTTCTAACTGTTACTTTTTGATTGAAATTTTTGATATGAAAACTTCTTTAGCCGCGTTCAGCTACTTTTGGTAGGAGATAAACATATGGGTTCGCGTCAGCAACATGCTCAAGACTGGCGATACCAATGCATGAGTTATACAATTTCATTAATCAACTCTAGTTGTTGGCTTAGAAACAGAAAAGTTACTATGTACTGATTACAAGACTCATAAAGGGTTATAGTTGTACAGTTTTCAATTATTGAATATGTAGTTATAGTTGTAGTTATACTAAAATTTCTGACCGAAAATACAGTAGATATCATCGTACAAAATATTGGAAAATCTATTCTCAATATCGATATTATATTATATTCTTTATATCGATTTGTATTTTTTTAATCGAAATTACCGTCCCATGTCATGTCTGTTCTTTGAAAGCATCATCACATACTTAGTGCGTTAATGTCTACAAGCATCTTGATATTATTCGATTTCTTAATTATAGTTAAAATTTAATTACTATTGTAATCATTACCATTAATAGTTTATAATATATATATATATATATATATATTCATAAGTGATAAGTGATTAATTTATAAGATTTAAGGAGTTGCTTTTGATTATTTTTATTATCTCCCTGCCAGAACTCTTTCCGCCTTTCCTATTCTCCTTCTAACACTAAATATCCCCTGTACCTAGATATTTCTTCCCTTTTCCTATTTCTTGTCAGGACTTAGTCCTCTGATCCAAATTTCATACTTTCTGTTTTAATACAAACTACTTACACCTGCATCAATTGCAAACCGAATCTAATTGTTTCATATGAAAAATATTCCTTTTACCCAATTTATTACTTTGGCAAAACTTGCGTTTCCATCATCCTACTAAACCTAAATGCTCTCGAGACCTTTTCCTATCTCTTTGGTTGAATTCCGGCATTACTATCCTCACACTAATCTATTAATCAGATATTCCTTCTTCTTACTTTATTCAATCCTTCTGTTGGTACTTTATACTCCCTGAACTTGGATGTTGCTCATCTTTATTCCATTTCCTTGGGACAATTGCCTCCACTTTTGCCAACTTCTAACCAATACTGCTGCTTACTAACCATTATGTTTTTCGTTCCTTTTAACCTTAATCATTCATAGGACCGTCCTATCCCCTTGCTATAATGATGAGACTTCAGTGCTCAAATAATCTATCCTCCTACTTTATTTCTGTAGCTCAAATGAATAATTTGTTAAGTCGAATTTAGTCTTCACGATTTGATTGAACTGAGAGGAGTGGAATCGTGTCATTCTCGCATTACCTAACTGGATAAGTCAGCCATTGGCCAAAACTAAGAAAATGGTAGGCCTACGCTTTCCTCAGTTCAATTTACTCATTTTAAACGAAATTCGATTTAACCAATTATTCACCGAGGCTGCAGATGTATCCTCTCCTCTCGTTAGTACTTAGATGTTCCTCTTCATTTCCATTCCTTCCGAGTTTTACATCCCCAGCCATTATTAATCAACAGCTTTTACCGCCACTTTTTACCCTACACTTTGATAGGAATTCCTCTGACGTTCCTATGCTCTTGCTTTCATGACCCAATACCCAGATATTCAACCCTCCTCCTCTCCTCCTGTCGGTCCTTCATACCCCCTCAGATGTTCCTCCTCTTTATCCCGACCCCTCCACCTTTTGCATCCCCCTACCAGACTTCCCCCCCCCCTTTCTTCCATCCTAACCCCTCGGCAGAACTCCCCACAACGGCTCACCCTTAGCCAACACTGACGGAAGACTGCCCCCTGTTGCAGATGCTAGCGGTGCCAGGAGGCGGAGGCCTGGGGGCGGAGAGGGACAGGCAGGTCCGGCTCCACTCTGTCTCTACCGACCTCGAGCTCGGCCTACCGCCTTCCATCCCCCTCCCCGATGGCGAGGAGTTGCCCTACGGTTCCTCTGCCAGGATACACATCAGGGACTCCCAACAGGTAACCCTCTCTTTTCTTTTCATTATTTATTCTTCCATCAAGAACTCCTAAATCATTTTAATATTCTCCTATCTAGTTTAAGTTAGTTTAGAACGTTACAAATTTATTATGTATAACTCAGCCTAAGATACATATTTTAGAAGAGTGTGAAATGGTTAGGGGAGGGAGGAGTTACAGTCGATAAATTTTACGCAAAATAATTTAACTTATTTTATTTGTGTTAATCAGCCTAAGTTTTAGGCCATAATCAGGGCTGAGAATAAAAGAAAGAATCTCCTTTCTAGGAGATTCTTCTTAAGATTTCTTTTCATTCTTATTATTTCTCATCAATTATTTCATAATTTATCTTTTACTCTTTGCATTTCTTTCTTGACATTCCTATCATTTTTGTTTATATCTTCTTAGGTGCTAGTTTCTTTTGTTCTCAGTCCTGATGATGGCCTCAAACTTAGACAAAAATAAAATAAACAAATATATTGTGTAAATTTCATTGGCTTCACCCCCGACCATTTCACACTCTTCTAAGATATATTCAGTCATCCATTGTCACATCGATACGTATTTTATTTGGTGCTTACTATCTACTACAGATCTACGTTAAATAAAAGTTTGTATCACTTGAAATAATTTTATTTTTTGAAGTGGTAATAACACAGCATAAATAATGGTATCATTTCACGTATAAAGAAATTACGAATTAATAATTTAGAAGAATTTAAATGTAAGTGCAGTTCAGTTGGTACAACTACTGATCCCTCCCGTGTTATCATTTGACGACGTACACTAGGGTTTACCCGCCGGAACTATTTTCTTTGTAACTTGCAATATTCCTGTTCCTAGGAACAATAGACATTTTTATTGTTGTTGGCATTCCTTCGTCCCGATAATAATATAAATAAAACCCAAAAGATTCTGTTTAGTTGAGGGCTTTATTATAATTCGCTTATTTTTTTTTTTCGATCGAGCTATTATGGCGTCTGTATCAACAATCGTATCTATTTCATTATTTCTCAATGTTTTTGCTTTCTCTCCTGCGTCCAAGTTGGCCCGGTTTTTCTCTTTGGTTTTTCTTGAACACCCGGAGCATTGTTAAGTTTCTGCCTAAGTGAAAAACGCTCTTCGATACCATCCAGGGAGAACTCGAGCTCTTCGATGTCCTTTTCAGTCTCCTTAATCCACGTGTTGGGCATTTTCAGCTTTTTAAGATACGTGAATACCCTTTTTGTTATTTATAACTTGGTGTGGCAAAAGTTTGTTTTTTCTATTATATTTATTGTTTGTTTCGTTTTTCAGTCGAAATCAGGCCTTAACTGTAGTTTAAATTATTACTGTTTCACTAATAACTTCGTTAGTATAAAGTAAAAATAGAAATAATTTAAATAACTACAATAAATACGAATTTTAAATTTGATATAAGTCAGTTCTTCTTATTCTTTTCATTCCGTCCTCTCGACAAAGTTGTCCATCCTTTATATTTCTAAGCCTGAATTTTTCTTCCTGTCGATACTTTTCTTTTCTTCTACTCTATCTACCCTTCATTATGTTTTGTGGCAGTAGAAATTTCATGTTGCGTAAGATGTCTCCAATGTAAGATAATTTTCTTATCTTAATAAGAATTAAGACACCACAAATTCCACTAGATAGCAGTAGTGCAGAGCCCCGATTATAAATTAGTGAGCTGAAAACATGGCAGTATTGTGAAGTTGTACAGTGCCCGTATTATGTTTTACTAAAAAAAAAATGTTGCATTCTATTCAAAATATCTTTTATGGCTTAATTTTATTATATATTATATAATGAATAAACAAATTTAAAATTCCAGGAGAGTGAAATCTACCAAAAATGTATCCGAGCGCCCCCGAACAGGACAGTGCTGGAAGGAGAGTCCCCACCGCCTTACCGATCCGCGTCCGCCGGCGCCCTGTCTTCGCCGCCACACGACTGGTCCGTCATCCGCTCCAACTCTGTATCCAACAGGTCAGTAGTCATCATTATGTCTTATATGTATACATATTTACTCTAGAATATGCTATTAGAAAGGTAATAAACACTGAAAAAGGTTTGGATTTGATTATGGAATAATAAAATAACCGAGCGGGGTAAACTTCAAATACAACAACGTTGAACTTTTTTTATTCATTATTTAACATCACTTTACACTACTATGACTGATTGGACGATCTTATAGTTGGATTAAAAAATTTTGCTTTTCATGGTATAATTAGTCTAGAGGTCTTTAACGAGTACCTGCCACCACACAGGCTCTGCATAACCGAAGATTTTTTTATTCCCTTTAAAAAATCCTAGGACCAACTATCAGGCTGTAATATTCGCAATCTTGGTTATAATAGGCTGTTATGCTAACCACTAGGTCACAAGTGACTCCATCACAACGTTGGTGAATGCTGGTGTAATGGTGTAGGGCTCTAAGTAAATTTGAATAACACAAAGTATAAGGTTAGTGTGGTGATCCTGTGGATATTGTGGGAGGGAATAACCTGGAACATGTCCAGAAGTTTAATACTTAATGTCTATGATAACTAGAAATTTAAGAGGAAATAAAGGAGTGGTTAAAAGTCTCATCATTACTTAAGTTGTGTCTTTTTAATTTAGAATTCCATGAAAATTTAGAAAACTATCACAAATTTTGATCCTTAAAGAAGACCGAGATGCATGCAGGAGACGGACATAGTGCGGATAGTTAAAATCAATAGGTTGATCTCGGCTGTGCATGTTATCGGAATGGGGAAGAACCAATTCCCAAGAACAATCCTGAAAGCCGAATTTGGCACAAGTAGAAGACTTGGTAGAATAAGACTCAGATTGATGTTGCCATCCATAAATTGTTGTCATCGCGAAGATTGAGATGGGCTTAGAGAGTTGTTAGGTTCAGTAATGAATAAAATCGTGAATGGTCAACCCTTTTATCATCAAGATTATTTATTTTATTTTTTGTTCATTTGATTAATTTTTTCCTCTACAATATATTTTTAAATTTGTAATTATAATATTTTTTTGTATTAATCTGTATCTTTATTACGTTGTAATGCAATTCAATGCACTTCTTGCATGGACTACGCACAACTTTTATATAAAATATCTAACAGAAAAAATATAACAACACTGACTTAAAAGAGTTGTAGTCAAAGTTTTCATCGTCTTGTGATCAGAAAAGTTTGAGTAAATGGACTTGGTGAGGAATTTCGGACATGTTGGGAAGTATTCCAAGAGTTTTAGCAGTGCTCCAAGTGCCCAATAAATGTACTACTTTCAAAACATTATTTTTGCCTATTACAGATTTAAAAAAAATTAAAATATGTTTAATTGGATCTAAGTTTTATTTTAATTTTTAATTAATTTATTAATTAAATAATGGAATATAAGTAAAATGATTTACTGTGCCAATAAAAAATAACCCGATCAGGTTACTATTGTACAAAAATTCTATTCTGATAATATACTATTAAAACTAAAATTAACTACAAAATCTAAATAAAAAATTCTATTTTACTGCTGTATAAAACTACTTTACTACTATACAAGAATTCATCCAAAAATAATTTAAACAAATTTATCAATGAAGTTTAAATCATTTTGTGTTTATATTTTGATCAAATCTTTAGTATTTATTATTAAATAATACACTTTATTTTACTTCACCTAATAGATAATCTCGTTATTATTATATTTATTCTACAATAATCATAAGTTGCAATAATATAATAATAATTCAACATTTTTATTTGAAAAGAAAAGATATGTCCAGGACCGGGATGTGAAAAGAAAGGATGTGTCTGACCGAGAAGCGAGCCAGGTTAGCTCAGTTGGGAGAGCACCACGCCAGAGACGTATCCCGTATCCCGGTTCTTGACATATCTTTTCTTTTAAAAAAAAATAACAAAACAATTAATAAAAAATAAATTATAATAATATAATAATAATGATTTAACCCCTTAATTTCGATCTCTTCACTTCTCTGACATTTCACTGCTTAGGACCTCCACTTTAAGACTCTTGATGTTGGTTTGGAAAAATATAACACAATCAGATTAACAAATTTTAATCATATGTTACACCGACCAAGTTGCAGTTGATGAAGCTTATAATGATTCTAGAAAGCTAGCGCTTGTTAATTGCTGTGTATAATCAAATAATTGCTGTATAAGTTAGAATTCTTAAAAAAGATTTTATCCAGATTCATTCTTACTTATTTGAATGAATTGATTAGTTTATATACCTGGTGCCACAGAATAATACAGGTAAATACCAACCACCATATTTGGATTCTATCATATGGTATACAGCTTGATACCAAAAGCTAAAAAAAAATTATACAAAATTTTCGGTTAATAATTGTGATGTTACATGAACTTGCAAGATTCTATTAAATCTCCCAGATTAAGAGTTTTGGATGGGATAGGAGATATCTCCAGAATCGTGCTCGGATTTGGAGGGTAATTACTTAAGGAGGCAGCAATCGATCAACTATGATATGGTTTGTTTTACCGATGGAACAAAAAGAAACTTCTCGATACTGAGCTCATAAAAAAAAATTGGAATAGCAAAGAAACTAAACTAATAATCTTGGTTGTGAAAATTTTAAAATCTAGGAATACAATCATTATCATTATATTGCTTGCAATTATGATATTTTATGTTAAATAAGCTTTTTAATACAAAAAATAAATTAATATTTTTGATTTTTGTTTTAATAAATTCTGTTTTTTTTGCAGGTCCCCACCAACAGTGCAGGTCCCAGCGGGGAAGCGACTGTCTGCGCTGACGATGGTGCCTTGCTTGACAGCACCTACGTCCGCGAAGCCCAAGCCACGGTCGCCTCCACTTCTCTGATCTTCGGCACCTGCCTGCATCTATATATATATATATATATATATATATATATATATATATATATATATATATATATATATATTCCATTTGTTAAACGATGTGCGATTGGACGCTTCATCCCCCCCCTCTTCCTTCTTGGACACTGGCAATAAAGACATTATTTAATTTTGTGAAGTGAGACATTTCCGGCCACTAACGACTCTAGTGGAGTGAGTGTGATTGTTAATGGATTTCGATATATTTATAACGAAAAAGTTAATGAAAAGACTATTTGGATAAATATAAATATAAATAGGTCGAAACGATTTTAATTTATTCGACGAACTGTAGCTAGTGCAAATTGTAAATGTACAATGTACCCTACGTCCCTTAGCTTCTACACTCCCCCATACTGTGTGATTGTTAGATCTATCGCTATTGGAGAAACATCAGTGAAAAAAACTCTAGTTGAATTTGATATTTATAAAAAAAATATTGTTTATTTTGTTTTTCGAAAACTTTTGTCCTCCTATATATTGTTTTTAAAAGCATGTATTATATTATAAATATATAAATATTAATATAGTTATAATTGAAAAGTCTAGATTTTAAGAATATTTATATAGACACTAGACAAATAATAGCACCCTTGTGATCTTTTGGGGTGTACATTTTAATTAATTTGTATTTTTTTTCTTCTTTTTTTTCTATTTAAACAATATGATGATCAGCATCTTGTGAATTTTGTGATTTGAACGGTGATTTATAAGTAAAATTTAAAAAAAATATTAAAATAAAATTATATAATTAATTATTTAAAATGATGAATATAAATATTAATAGCTTTATAAAGGGTGTTTCTAGTGGGATTGCTAATAAATAAAACAATTTATAATTTATATTTTATACTCTTCTATAAAGGCTTTAAGATTTTTACATATACATACTAAACTATGTATGTGTAGGCACCCTTATGTGTTAAGGATTAATACATATATATGTAAGTATGAAAATGACATTTAGCTCCCCCTGTCCTTAATCTCTGCACGATACCACTTGCCCGAAACGAATCACATGTTCTGTGTAGACTATATTCTAGCTAAATACCCATAGAGAAAAATAAAGATAAATTTAATAAAGTGGTGATGGCATTTTTTTAACACAGAGCCTATGGTAGCCTATATCTATATATACATTAAACCATTTATTTTATCTATCTTCTGTGTACACATCGAGTAATAGACACATTGTCTTTCCTGTTTTGTTTTGTTATTTAATAGTAGCAATTTTTAAATCGAACCTATTTATGAAAATATACAATAGTTATTTATACAATAAAAGGTGTAATGAAAAGCTGTTTAAACGAAAGGGAAGTGGTTGTTAGGACAAGATGGAATCACTACAAATCCAAAGATAAAAATTCTTCTCAATAGAACCATTAATCGAGTGTTTATATTCAATCATTTCCTCAACAGGTCTCGGTTAAATAAGCTATTAGTAGAAGATTTGGAAATTTACTAAGAGGAACATAGCGCATAATTTGTTATAATTAATAAATAATGTAAATTAAATTATGTAAATGTTATTACATGTTTACGATGTGTTTCATTTTTAAAAATTAAATTGTATCTAAAATTAAGGGAAAAAAATCATTTAAAAATTTAATCGGTGTCAAAAAAAAAAGAATACTTTGTATATATGCATTATTGTTTTAAGGTGCACATTATGTCTAAGGTCGACTGAATGTAAATACAGAGCACAATAATTATTGTATATATAGTTATATATAGGTTTAATTATATATAAATATATATACACAAACAACATATATACACATATTGACCTTTATATATACACATTATGAAGAAAAGCAGAAGTATATAAAGGTAGTTGATACTGCCAACATTAATGTGCTGATTGTTAACTGAATCCCAGTTGTACCTGCGCACTTATATTGTAATATACTTAAATGTGTTTGGAAGGTGATAGCGTGGCCTATACACGCTCACCTGGAAGCAAGTACTTGTGATAAAAACCCAGACTGCATCAATATATATAATATATATAAATCTTTCCAGTTGATATATATTTAGACAATTAATGAGAATGTATTGTTTAATATGTACCAGTGAATATAACATTACTGTGTACATTTCTTTTTCACTTTTTTTTTCTTTTTTAAAATTCTTTTGATATGGTTTTCAGAATATTTATCAAATTTCATTCACTTCCAGAAACAGTAATACAAATTAGGGGTACCAGTTGATTAATAATCCATTTTTTCAAACAATTGTAAATTGAAATAAGCTTTGCTTTGTAATAATAATTTGTAGCAGATTACAATACATTTAAACAAAAATTGAATTTGCAATTAAGATAAATATTACTGCACCCGTATCAGAATGCAAGCCTCATTCACCTGGTAACCCTAATAGCAAAATAAAAAATTGGACCTTAAATGACAGGATATTAAGCAAACTAATAAAAGATTTGTTTGTGACAGTCAACATATGGGAAAAAGAATTAAATAAAAGTAATGTTTTTGTAAGGCATTAAGAAGTTTTATTCTCCTTCTCTCCTTAATCATTTTATCAATCAGTTCCCTCTTCCTTTTTGACTATTATTAAGACACAAATAACAAGTGTCTTTACCTCCTTTGAATTTACATAATACACTAACTGATTCTAAGTAAAACTCTAAATCAATTTTATTCTGAAGCATTAAGCATTTTACATAATCTTAATAAATTGTACTAGTTTTTATATATGTACATTTATATCATTTTGATTGGTTGGTTATTGTTTTGTTTTTATACTAATCAGCTGTTCATGTATTACCTTTATTTGGAATGCCTTGGAGGAAAGTTGCTGTCTCCATTTGATGAGTAGTTTGGGCTGTAGGTGTGAGATGTGCTACACTTTGTCCTCTTTGATATGAAAATCAGACATCATCCGGCAACATATGCTTTTGGCATACTTTTCTGGATGATGCCTGATTTGGTTAAACATTGGCTGGTTAGTTTTTAACATTATTCTAGAGACTTAATTCTTTGAGTTTTGGGATTTTTCCTAGTGCGTTCTAAATTAACTAAATGATACACAATTTTGCAAATGGACAAGACTACATATATCAGCAGGTAAGAAATTACACTTTGCCTCCATCCATTAGTCTTGCTCATTATCATAGCTGTAAATAATAAAAGTTGAACCAACAAATTTATTTCGAAAGCACAAAGATTCAAGACATGGAAAGAAAACAGAATCAAAATGACCTAAAATGAGGAAGATACCATACAAAGTTTAAATTATGATATTTTAAATAAATGTGAATCCTGTAGGCATTCTCAAGTTGATTTGAAAATGTACGTGAGTTGCGCATGTTACAACTTTACTTTTATTTCAAATAATTTTGCTGAAAATATTGCCAATCTAAAATGTAATGATAAATATTTTTTTTACCACATCACTATCACTAAAGGTCTCAAACAAGGATGTCCTCTATCCCATCTGTTATTCAACCTGTATGTTGAAGAGGTCCTAAAAACTTAGAAGAGGAAGTGTAAGGAAATGGGTGTACAAGTTAGTAATTAAGTCCTCTACAACCTACAATTTGCTGATGACCAGGTGATAGTCACAAGTCATGAAGACACCAGCTACATGCTAAGCAAACTTCAGGAGGAATATACTGCTTGGGGTCTGGAAATGAACAGGAAGAAAACAGAGTGCATGGCGATACATGCAAATACAACCCTATCCCTCGAAAATTGGAAAAACCCATGAATGCAAATATCAAGGCAGATGGCTAATAGACGATGATAGCTCCAATAAAGATATAACAGATAAAATTGTAAAAGGCAGAAAAATTATTGGATTTCTTAACTCTGTTCTGTGGAGCAAAAAGGTTAACCTCAAAAAAAAAAAAAATGACGTTCCACTCGTTGGTTGAAGGTGTTATCCTCTATGGATCCAAAACATGGACGATTACAAAAAAGGGAGAAACAAAGTTGTTGGCAGAGGAGATGGACTTCTGGAGACGCTGTTGTGCTATTTCCAGAATTCAGCATGTCCATAATAGAATAATTAGGCAATTGGTTGATCAGAAAACAACGACCCTCTTTGCAATAGAAACAAGAAGATTTAAATGGTATAGCCACTTAAAAAGAATGGCAATAACCGATGACCAATGGCCAAAAATAAACTTTGAATATTGACCTATGGAAAGGAGGAAAAGAGGACGACCAAAAAAGAGATGTAGGATGTAGAGGAGGGCATGGCAGCGAGGGATCTTAGTGGAGGAGACTGGCTGAATTGAGATCTGTGGCGAGACCTATTAGAGACGCAAAATAACCAAGTTTTTAAAAATCATTAAAAAAATATATTTTTTTATGCCTCATCCTTATAATAAGACTGGTCAATAAATTCAACTTAATAATTAAATCAACAATAATTTTTTGGATTAAAAGTAAATAAGTTAAGTAACAAATTGTAGGAACTTTCAAGTCCATAGTTGTAGTTATTTTTGCCTTAAGAGGAATCATTGATGATTCATTTAAGGTTCTTGATATTTTTATTAGGTGATTTGTATTGTCTTGTATCTGCCTGAAAAAATATTCTTAGGAAAACTACAAATCATAAATTTCGTTTCTAATTACAATCACACTCAACCAGCAGGTCCCTCCCCCCCCCCCCCCCCGCAATTAATGGCATCCACTTAATAGAGGCTGGATTAGCTCTAGGAGAATCTCCAAATTCCACAGACATCTGATAATAATTTATCTGCACATCCAATCTCGAAGTTGGAACAATCAAGAGATCATTAGCTCAGTTTCCTACCTACACTGCTATCTATATAGAATACATAACTTAAAAATTATAAGAACACGGTGCAAAAATAAATAAATAAGAGATTAATGAAATATATTTCATCTTACAAGGAAAAATACATTTAATACAGTCTCATAATGGAATGTTTCAATAGCTACAGTAGAACACACAAAAGTACCATTATTATTCAGTCATTCATTATTACAGCTACTTGATAGATAATTAAATTGTCTCGACCTCTGTTATATTACTTCACAATTAACAATAATTGTAACTACAAAGTAAAATACTGGCTAAAGAGGACACAAAGCGATGGAAGAAATGTGCAACATTTCTTTAAACCATGACTTAAAATTAGAATTTATTTACACATAAATAAATTAATTAACAAATCAAATCATAATGGATTTAAAAATAAAGGTAGGAATCGTATTACACAATTTGTATCAATATGAAGGAACATTTATATTAATTAATAAAAATAAACCCTATATCACACATGTGTAGAAGATAGAAATGCCACAGTCAAAAATATATAAGCTTAATTTTTGTTTTATTATTTATATATATACATAATATTTACAACTGTTTCACGTATACAAAATATACAAACAAGAAAAATAGTAATTTTTTCATATGATATTGTTCTAGCCATTTCTATTGCTAGGTTCACCAATGTCATTGGTCTCTATTGATTTGAGGTCCCTCCTTTTTGGCATTTCAGCGTCAATAGATTCCGCTTTGTTTTCAAGCAGTTGAGGGGACTCATTGAGTATCGGCTTAGGATCGGACAAATGAGAAGAGAATTTGATCAAAGGATCTTGTGGCTTATCGACGCTCTTTATGAGAGTATCTGCAACGAGCGGTTCCTTCACTTCCACCTTTTTATCATTCTCCTCGACCGATCCATTCTTCACACACGACCCTTCATCTACAGCCACATCCTTGGCAGGCTTAGGCTCCTCAGGCACATCAGCAGTTTTCTTTATTACTTCTTCTGCTTTTACTGGTTGAGGCGTCGTGAGCTGCCCTGATAAATTGACTTCTGGAGCTCGTGACCTTTCAGTCAATGCTTCTACATCACGTTTTTCTCTCAACTCCTTTGGATCGCCACCAAGAATATCCCTTCCTACTTTCTCTACTTCAGGTTCTGATTTCTTTTCTTCATTTTCCTTAGCAGCCATCTGTACCTTTCCTTTGACAGCCAAAGGCAGAGGAACCCCTTTTGCCATACTGACAACTATTGGATCTTCATGGACCAGATTTTCAGATATTTCTGGCTGCACTTTTTTTACCTTTGGTACATCCATTTTCTTGGCATTTACATCAATATTTTTAGCTATAGATTCAACATTTTTATTTAAATCTACACTCGTTTCCTTGGTACCGTTAATCCGGGTCTCGGTCTCAACTACTGTTTTCAATTCATTAATAAGTTCCTCTCCTTTAGCAATAAGCTCATCCTGAGCTTTCTGATGTTCCTTAATTCTTTCGATAAGAATTTCTTTTTTAGTTTCTTTTACTTTATTTTCGATAATTCTTTCATTTTCTTTTTCCTTGATATTGTTCAATATAACTTTCTTTTCGGAATTCTTAGCTGGTTTAGGTAAATCTGATTTCTTCTTTGTTTCTTCTTTTATGGGAGTGTCTGCTATGGAATTGACTTTCAGTGGAACAATGACTTTAGGAATACTATTTTCTTTAGGAGGATTCATATTCGAAAGAACATCCTTCAGAGGAAGTTCCAATTTTGGAATCTTTATTTCTTTCTTAATCGCAACAGGTTCTTCAGGGACAGGAGGTTCTCTCTTGACATCATTACTTTCAATAATATTACCTTTGTTAACAACGCTTTCTTTTAAAATGTCATTCTGATTTGGATCAACCTTCGATTCAGATTTCAAATCTGGCAAAGCAGCAGCAAGTTCATTAACATCATTCAACTTCTCCAAAGTTTCATCTTTGATTAAGACTGAAACAACAAAACAAAAACAAAAATTGTAAGAATACAAACTAAATGTAAATAGGAAACAAAGAATTTATTAATATTGACAGCAGTATACCTTTTGGCAATATGGGATTCGGAATCGAATCTGCAAGCGGAGGTCGTAAAGGCTTCACATCAGGCTTCGATATGGCTTCCTCAGTAGCGTATAAGTTGGCGTAAGTTCCAAGGACCATTATTATGAGGCCGATGAACACCAGTGACTAGAAAAACAAAAGTTATCGCTTATAAGCGACTTAAAAACATATTTTTAGCTTAAAATTAAATGGCTCTAATAAAAAAACTAGAATATTTTTATAGCATGATAAATAAAATATTTTGCTAAAAATATTTTTTTAAGCCACTGCAAAACTTATATAACTTTAGAAATTGGTTCTTCTACATGAAATTCCATCTTCTGTAAAATAAAAATATTTACAACTTTTAAGAAAATGTTTAAATCATAAAATTATCTATATTCTCTCGATGTAAATATTACTCTAACAATCTGATATATAAAATCATCAAATAATAATAAGATGGCAGGTAAAAAATAAATGGTCAGTGGAGAATAAGGAGCAAAAAAGAGAGTTTGATGAAATATGAGAATGTAGTCAAATTAATAAAACAAGTAGGTTTAGATTCGCAGGCCATGTAGCTAGAGGAAGATGAGAGGAGACAGGCTACATTGAAAAATATTAAATATGAATTGCACAAAGTTAGGAGTCTGCAACTGGATCAATGAGACACACGAGAGAGGCAATTATCAAGTGTGTGCGTTTATCTCAAGCTCAAAGAAATAAAGATAACTTATACTGCATTAATTACATTAATAGAAAGTCATTTTAACACAAAAATATTTACCTTTATTGGCCTTGTTACATCAACTGTTTAAAGAAGGTAGGAACACTTCTCTCATACTAATAATTATGTTTAGTTATATAAAATATAATTTTTGAAAAGTATTAAGTTTAAAAGTAACCAAACAAAATATGAAAATGCTTTATCAAAACACATATCGCCTTTGCAAATGCAAAGAATCGAAACTGAAAAACACCACTTTTCAGGAGAGTAAAAAACTGCTTTAAGGCAATTAAAGATCAGCGCATGTCATCAAACATATTTTACCTATGTCATCATACAATGTTTTTGTGCCTTGTAGATGATGATGATGATGCATTGTAGATGATGATGGCCATGGACCCCCCTATATTTCTCATTAGTTGATATTGACCTGAATTTTAGTTGGTTTTCAACAAGAAAACACGTTTTACACACCAAAATTATTCACTATCGAATGTTTTCTCAATGGGTGCATCCAAAATCGGTGATTCCTAACCCTTTTATGTTTTTCATTCACATATATAGGGTTGGCAACTAAGTCATTGCCGATTTCAAATAAGAAGGCAAATTCAGAATTTTTGTTTAAAAATATAACTTTATTCAATTAGATATTGCCCGTTCTTGTCGATGACCTTTTTCCATCGTTCTGGCAGCGTAAAAATTCCCCGTTCGTAAAATGTCTGGTCTTTGCTATTAAAAAACTGAATTAGGTGTGATCTGACATCATCCGTGTTGTTAAAAATTTTACCATTTAAAGAGTTTTGCATGGAACGAAACAAATGGTAATCCGAAGGCGAAAGGTCAGGGCTATATGGTGGGTGTGACAAAACATCCCAACCCAGTTCCAATAATTTTTGCCGAGTAACCAAAGATGTGTGGGGCCTTGCGTTATCATGATGGAAAACAACACCCTTCCGATTTGATAATACCGGCCGCTTTTCTTCAATTGCATCCTTCAGTTTGTCGAGTTGTTCAACATACACATTTGAATTTATCGTTTGGTTCTGCCGCATGAGTTCAAAATACAAAATTCCTTTGTGATCCCACCAGACTGACAGCCTAATCTTTTTTTGGTGAATATCTGCTTTTGATGCTGTTTGGGCTGGTTGATCTTGCTTCACCCACGATCTCTTGCGAGTAACATTGTTATAAACTATCCACTTTTCGTCGCCAGTAACTAGGTTCTTCAGAAATGGATCATTTTCATTGCATTTCAGTAGCGAATCACAGATGCTAATCCGTTGCGTCAAATGAATTTCCTTTAGCTGGTGAGGGATCCATAAATCAAGTTTCTTGACATAACCAAGGGTTTTTAATTTTTTTTCAATGCATGTATGCGACACATTGAGCTTCTCTGCAATGTCTCGTGTTGTGCTGTGACGATCTGAATCGATTATGGCCTTGATATGGGTTTCATCCACTGGGCGGCCAGATCGTTGTGCATTTTTCAGTGAAAAATCACCGGAACGAAATCTTTCAAACCAATTTCGACACTGCCTTTCTTTTAAGGCTTTATCTCCATATACAGCACATAACTTCTTTTGTGCTTGCGATGCGTTCTTGCCTTTTCGGAAGTAATACAATAAAATGTGTCGGAAATGCACGTCCTGTTATTCCATTTTTAAATTGGGATAAAAACAAAACTAAAGAACTAATCAAAAAATTTTTTACTAATTAAACGTAGAAGTCCATACAGTAAAAAAAAAATATAGGTTAGATGCTCTGGCCACGTTAACAAAACAAAAGAAAGTGTAGAGTGAATCTATCGACAAAAACGGCAATGACTTAGTTGCCAACCCTATAGATAGCTACCGCTTTGATCAAGGAGCTTATTTTATCCATGTTATTGTTTTCTGGCCTCAGTTGTCTTAAATTAAAAATTGATATTTTATGTATCTTCATTCATATAGATTGTATACATTGATAACAAATTCACATTGACCCATGCCCCCCTAAAAATTCTCCTAGATCCGCCAGTGCCCTAAAGCAAACCCCTGAATAAGAAAAATATGTTTTTTTCGCATGTAATACTTTGCATTTGTATCTACGATATAACCAAACTTCAAATTATTTTCATTGTTCATTATGTTTGCATCTCAAACTATAATATTATACACAGAAAAACATTAGCAGACCTTCACGGAATTAAAACCTTAATTCTTCAACATGAAAATTATCAATTAACATTTAGCTTAAGCATAGATAAAAATAAATTACTCAAACTCACCTTAGCTAGTAGCCTTTCATTGTTGCTCCTCGAGGATAAAGATACAAAGATAACGCCCGGAATCATGACACAGATGACAACCCCAATCGTTGAACCGACGAGACCGAGGACCAGCTCAATGTTGGGGATGAGCAAGCCGATGACCAACGCTAAGGTCACTATCACCAAAGTTATGCATTGAAATCTTGACTCAGGAATGTGAGCAGATCCTGTCTGTGCGTGCTCATAACCCTGTATAAAATCAAACATTTATATATAAAAAACTATTTGTATAATCTATAAGTAACAAAAGTATTTACATAATAACAAAAATTATATTAATTATAGGGTCTGATAACCTACTTATCTTTAATTACTAGTTTCATTTTAAGTACTTCATTACTAGTTTCATTTTTTTATTACTCGTTTTTTACTGTTTTCCTTCATCTTATAATTTTTTATTGCTGAGATAAAGGCACTCCAGTGGATATGGCCTAACAATTTAGTTGAAACTTGGAAAAAAATTATTATGATTTTTTTATATTGTAAAATATTACATTAAATTCTGATTATATCAAAAATGGATAATTGTTTTTTTCACATTTTTAACTAGTTTAGTCAATTCTTCCGAAACTTCAGGTTCAGAACCAGACTAAAACCAAGAGAAATAAGGTGGCGAAGTGTCGTGTTAGACAAAATTGTTTGACTAAACTAGTGAGAAAGTAAATTTTCAAAATTTCGTAGTTTTCACCTTTTAATTCTGAGCGCTTCACATATTTAAAATTGTTAGTAGTTATGTTTTTTTGTTTTTTTAGGAAGAATAATACACCTTCATGCTTCTGGTTTTCTTTATTCTCCCAAATGTTTTTGAATGATGTTATCCTTACAACGTCTACATGGTAACTTATTAGTAGTCACTTTTGATTTTTAAGATTTGGTTGCTAGCAGAAACAAATTTTCTAAATTAAGATATCTATTATGATTAGAATATATTACGATTAAAATCAAATACCTTACTGAATAATAGGGAGTGGATGCTGGCCCTACATGGAAAGATGACCAATGGGAAGCTGACCGCTACCGACATAAGGAATCCGATTTTGATCACTTCACTCGTCATTGTCTTTGAGAAGTTCATCATAAGGTTACCTGGATAAATTGATTTAATTAAATAAACATAGTACATATGTAATAGGATTATGACACACTAAAAATTCTGAAATTACTTTTATAATACTATAATGATTTACCTGAAAATGATTGATCACAATAAGCAACGTATCCAAAGAAGCCGACTGATATGTAGAACATGGTTACCATGTTAGTCGCAGACCTCACAACTGAATTCATTCTGTCAAGTGGAGTGCTAGGTAGCGAGTCGAATATCTCAAACAATTGCCTACAAATAAAAATGAATTTGAAATTTGAATATAACTAGTAACTGCAATTTTTACTTCTTTGAACACAGTATAAAATATTATAATTTGGAAAATTTCTGATTTTCAGATTTCAAGAGAAATATAATTGTTTCCTATAATTGAATCCACTTTTACTGTTTTGCTTATTTATTTAACATCACTTAATGCTTCTACAGCTAATCAAATGATACTACTGTGAGAGACCTAAATTTGTTTGTTCATTTAACGTCACTTTATGCTGCTGCGGCTAATCGGAGAAATGCTACATTGGGAGCTCTAAATTTTGCCTATCGAGGTTTAATTAGGATAAAGATTTTTAACAAGTACCTGAAATCATACAGGCTTGGGACCTCTGTTTAACTTCCCTTCCGAAAGACGGCTGCTGCTGCTGCGACTAATCGGAGAAATGCTACATTGGGAGCTCTAAATTTTGCCTATCCAGGTTTAATTAGGATAAAGATTTTTAACAAGTACCTGAAATCATACAGGCTTGGGACCTCTGTTTAACTTCCCTTCCGAAAGACGGCTGCTGCTGCTGCGGCTAATCAGAGAAATGCTACATTGGGAGCTCTAAATTTTGCCTATCCAGGTTTAATTAGGATAAAGATTTTTAACGAGTACCTGAAATCGTACAGGCTTGGGATCTCTGTTTAACTTCCCTTCCGAAAGACGGCATAATCAAGGATTTTTTACTCCCTTTAAAAAATCGTAGGGTCACCTGCTGGGCTACAAAACCGCAATCTTAGGCTTAGTAGTTTGTTATGCTAACCACAAGACCACAGGTTCCCCCTCCTAACCTAAATTGTGCCAATCCTGTTATATAAGGGATAAGGATCTTTAATGAGTACCTGATACCACACATTTTACATCCCCTCCAAAGGATGACATAAAAAATGTTTTCCTCCCTTTAAGATTCCTAAGGTCACCAGCCAGGCTACAAATCAAAGACCTTGGACATAGAAGGTTATTATGCCAACCACTACAACACAGGTAACCCTAATTTTAACGTTATACAGGATTTGAGCCACTTATTTATAATTATGGAGAGGTATCCACCTCAGATTTTATTTTTTAAAACTCACAGAATGATTCTTTACCATCTATAAGAATTGTGATTATGTAAGCAAATATATGACAAAAATGAATTAGTTACACTAGTTGAATTAGTTTAATAAGTTCTACACAAACTTGAATATAGCTGAATCAGAAACAAAAATAATAGAAACATATCATTAGTTTAATTGATAACATTAGTTTAATTGATAACATTACTTTAAATTTGAATTTTCTGCAAACAAAATCATATATCATATCATAGCCCCATACGAGTTAATCATAAAAAATTGTTAACCCTCTTCCTCTATCCCCAGTATCCTATGACAAATTTGCCACTCCTGGGTCGTCTACGACCAGTGGTCTTGAAATTCACCTTACCATTAAAAAATCAATCATTTAGGGTTTAAAATAAAAATTACAAAACTTGTAACTACAGAAACATCACTCAGGAGAGCGCAGGCGCTGACAAAGCAGCAGTGGGTAGGGGAGGAGGGTTAAGCTTAGTTTGCTTTATTTTATTCCAAAAAACTGAAATATATTTATGTTAGAGAAATATATTTAATAAAACTTACGTTTGGCCAGATAAAGCCATAGAAAATATTGGAATGCACTGGAGAATTCCAGAAGGTCTCCAATAATACACTTTGTCCATCCAATCTGCAGTTATCAAATGTTCCACAGCTTCACCGAGGACCTATCTCAATAATGAAACAATATTTATTATTTTTATTTATATCAACCAATATGGTTATTTGAGTGAATGTATACTGTCTTACTTTTGATCATTTTAGATCCTAATGTTTATTTGTTTCATCTACTATTGTATTTTTTTATATATGTAAAGTTCATAGAAAGGTGAAGTATTGCAATCATAAAAAATTTTGAATCCGAGTTTTCAATAGAAATGCAACAATATTTCTTTAATATGATATTTGTCAAATTTTGTAGGAAGTTTGTCTAATGTAAGATTCAAATAGTGACAAATTCTAATAAGTATAAATATACACCCCCTAAGTATAAATAACTAGGTCTTGTAGAATCATATGTATGAATTTATATCTCATTTCTTGTATATGAGAATTTGGATGTGATCCCTGGATGTGATACTCTTATTCCTTTCAGTATGTCTGTCAGTTTGTTTTATCTCTTCACAAATTAAAGTAATTTTCTATGTTTTTATTCCAAAAGTACAGACGAAATAAGATGACTAGGCAATTTAAAAGGATATTATACAAAAAGAGAAAAAGAAATGTCAAGACATTCAGTCAAGTTGGCACAGCTACTATTCATAACTTTCATATTCTTCACAACACTTCTTTTTAAGTAAATTTTTTTCAATTTGAATTTTCATGCATGAATGCATGTTTCGACCCGTTGAAATATTGGATTTCCTCCCTATTTAAGAGAATTTTATTGATCTCCACCCGGATGAGTTTCTTCCTCATCTAACTTTTTTATATATAATTATGAATAAAGCTTGATTATTATAACTAAGAAACATAAAATGACAATTATAATAAAATTAACATTTTACCTTCAAAACCAAACAGGTGTAAAACGCAATCGTAGCTGCGCAAACACCACTCAGGCTATCTACGTTCTTCAGCAAACCTAAGGGAAGGACAACGAAGATTGCAATGGCTGAAAAATAAATCAAGTAGTAAAGTAAAAAAATGAAACATAATTTTTGAATCATGACTAAAGTAATTAAAATTAATAAGGTCTGCCAATTTTAGTTATTACAATGTCAACTAGCAATATTTTCACACGAAATAATAATTCAGTATAATAAATCATTAAAGGAAACCTCAGTTCATTTTCTATATAGTTCAGTCATACAGTAGTTAGAAGTGGAAAATTCCAGTGTAACTAATTTTAATAGCATACTTTTTACTATATGTTCACACTTAATATGTTCTGAATTGTAAGTTCGAGAAACGAAATTTACTTCTCAAGTTGTAATCCAAAAACAAAAACTGGGTTTCAGTATTTTTTGCTGAGTTGCTAGCTGTAGCACATTCCACTTTGAGCCTTTTTCCGAACCTCATTCAACAGCAATAGTCTTACTAAGAACTTTATTTCTTTCTTATGACTCAAACTAGTTACAGCAAAGTTAATGAAAATTAAAGTAAGATACTAAAGCTTAAAATTCTAACTTCCTCAAAATTTTCTGAGATGTCCTGTCTATATTAAATAGCCAACATACTCCACAATCTCAAAACACTCTGAAAATTCTTATATTCAAGAGCTGTCTGTATATAAAGAACAAACTGGCTTCAAAATAATAAAACTATCTCAATGAAAATGTTTTTAAAATTTAAAAAAGATCTACTTGTACGCTGTATTGTGCAAGAAAGGCCAATCGTTTTTTTTCCTCATTCTTGTTTACATTGAAAAGAAAAGTTAAAAACATCACAAAAAATTAATTTTCTAAAAAATAAATAAAACATAATAAAGTCAACAGCAGATTACTTAAATTAATAGAAAACTAAGCCTTAATAACCTAAAGAAATTTTTTAGAATCACCTCACGAAAACATGGAAACAGTTACAAATAAATATTTTCATGATCAAGCATGTTTTGTTTTGGTTTCAAAATTTATTTGGTATGGAAATTTAACTATATAATCAAATATTAGCCTAACAACTATTGAGAATCAAAATATTTATTAGAAACAAATGACTTAGGTGAGCTCTCTAAATTGTGAATTTAGCTTAGGTTTGAATTTTTGTCTATTTTTTTCAAGTTAGATTTAAATTTATATTTGGTATCTGTTTGCCAGGTTGTTACTTCCAGTTGTGTTACAAGTTTTAACTCTTTATTCATTCCATTTTTAATATTTTCCAAAAATACAAGTTATCGTAAGCTTTAGTCTGGAAAAGAGAATGTAATTATGGATAATGAGTAGAATAGGGCAATCATTTCATCAAAAAATAAAAGTTCCAACTAACATTTCGAAGTATAAACGGTATATGTTTGATGAAGCTTTCATTTCTAGATGAAATGATTACCGAATTATGCACATTTCCCATAATTACTTTCTCTTTTTCCATACTAAAACTCATGATAACTTGTAGTGACAACTCAAAGCTACAACTTGCGGAATAATAACCTTATATTTTTATAAACATTTCATCCATTAGCCACCAATTACCATTATTTTCTTTTTATGAACATAACTCTATAAATGGATGGTGGATTTAAGAGTTAGTTTTTAACTGTTATAGACAGATCAAAGAATTATAAAAGGCATTATGAAATATAATAAGTAATTTTAACAAACCAATAAGAACACTCGGCCTGAGTGCTGTAGGATGTTGAAATCCAAACACTGGCCCAATGATTCCAGGTCCGAGGTCGCCCATTATCACAAAGTAGGCAACGCACGTCCCCAGAAGAAAACCGATTATACATAGTTCTACCATTAGTTTTCCAGTAGGTCCGAATGCTCTGAATGCTGAAAAAATAGTACAAATTAAAAAAATGAAATATATTTTCTTCTGATATGTTAAACTAAATAAAATTGGAATAAATTTCTACACACCAAAAATTTGAATACCAATAAAGAAATTTAGCATTTTGCTTTTCTTCAATGTAAATAAGCTAATTTAAATACTGGTTGGTCTATATTTTTTTAAAAATAATTTAAATAAACCTCCCTATTTGACTAAACTGTAGTAAAAACATAAGAAAATGAAAAAAATAATAATTCCTTGCAATAACTGAAGTCTAAGAAATCGACAAGGAGTGGAATGGTTCAGTGATAGAACTGAAGGTCCCGGGTTCAAATCCGGCTATGGCAGATAGTTTATTTAATCTGTTAACAGTCGGGAATGGATGCTGAGAGATCTGGAGACCCTTCTGGGACTCACCCAGCCTCTCAAGTAGGTACCCAAAATAGAGGGAAAAAACCTGGCGGTTGAGCATAGTCTTAGAAAAATCACCTCTCTGCACAATCGTCCTAGAAACAATCTCTACCACATACTGAACCCAAGACTACAGTAGTACAGTTTTTTTTTTTTCTTTTTAAGCAATTTATGCACAATATGGATGATTTTTCTGCAAGTTTCATCAGTAAAGTCCTTACTGAATTCCAAAAAACAATAGCTGATTATGAAATTGATTTAAAAAAAAACAACTTGTTTTTTAATTTTAGAAAAAGCAGATAAGAAATATAAGTTGGTTTGGATTTAAAGCAACAAATATTTCTAGGACATATGAATAATTTTTTTATCTTATAAAAATGAGTAATAATTATTATTCAACCTTTTCCTTTGGATGCTTGATGAAGCATTATTCATTGTAAATAAATTTAACGAGCATAAAAAAAAAAAAAAAGAATTATAATTCCATTTTAAGACAAAAAATGAAAATATTCTTGGGGGATCATGAATATATTTAAATAAAGATTAGTGAAGAGAAAACATTTTTTCATTTTACTATAGTACTTCAGTCAACAATATAACAACAAAATAATTATATTAAAAATTCAAATTTTCATAATCGCAATATTTTCCTTAATTATATATTTCATATTTATGTAAATACAAGTAGAAATATTAAAAATAATGGTATCGTATTTGTTTTTATCTATATTATCGTCATCATCATCACTGGCACTACAACTCGTCTTCGCCGTATCAAGACGACGCCTCCACTCATCTCTGTCTTGCACCAGGGTCTGCCAAGCTCTGGTATTGAGGAGCTTCTTTGCGTCGGCTTCAACCTCATTTGCCCATCTCAGTCATGGCCGTCCTCTTCTTCTCCTCCCATCCACATACCCAAAGAGAAGCCTCTCGATAGGTGTGTCACCGTCCATTCTTGCAACATAACCCGCCCATCGTAGCCTTGATATACTAATAAATTGTATCACATCTGGCTCCCGGTAAATCTGGGACAACTCTGCATTGTGTCTCTGCCTATACTAGGCGCCATCCCTTACAGGTCCAAACATTCTTCTCAGAATTTTTCACTCAAAAACCTGCAAGCTGATGCATCTGTACGTGATAAGGGCTGATAAGATACATGTCTCTGAGGCAGATGTCAGTATAGGTCTAATTAAAGATTTGTACAGCGCGATCTTAGACTTTCTTACCAGCAAATGAATTCTTAGTATTTTGGCTAGACCAAAATAGCACCTTTTTATCTCTATTATAGACAAATAAAAAAAATGGGTTGTGAAAAATTGAATCTTTTACAATTCCTTACATTATAGGAATTATACAACAATGGGAGTTTGAGTAATTTGAACAATTATACAATTGGAACAATTGAAGCTAGTCTGTCACTAGGCATAAAAGGAGGAGTCTCCTAGTCAATTATAAAATAAAATTAGAAATATTTTTTTCATTTGTAAAGAATACATATGATTTAAAACAACAAAATAAAATCTAATCACGGTTGATATCACCAAGGACAAAAGAAAACAGAATAAGTTATGCTTGCTACATCATACTTCTCATCCCTGACCTACTTGAAGGAGAAACCTTAAATCATTCCTATAAGCCTATCATTCGTACAATAAATGTTTAATAAAAATATTACTAAAGGAGGAAAGCTTGTAAAAGATCATAAAATATTTAGGATGTAGTAAATTATATAAATAAAAAAATTGTACCAAACAAAACAAAATAAATATAATTAATATAACAAACTAAAATGGGAAAACATATATAAATAACTGAGTAAATCAGCTGTATCAATTCTTTCAAAATCTAAATAAAATTTTAAAACAGATTATTTACTGTTTACTAATCTCTCAATAAAACTACAAAAGCCAAAAGCCGAATGAATACTAATTTTTTTAAGATATATATGTGAAAAATATATTACAAATACAATTTAAATAATAATAAGAGGAAGAAAATAGTACGGGTGGAGTTCAGTGAAAGAATTTCTTAAATAGGATTAAACTATTTATTTAAAACCAAAGTTTCGACCCATATAGCAGGTCTTATTCAGGGTTGGATAGACAAGATAAAAAAAATAATTAAAATGATATATAAAAAATTGTAAAGGATAAAAATAGATGAAGTAACATATAGAAATAATGCTATTAGAGTAACCAGATACAGAGTATCTGTACTACCTATTAGAGTAGTAGTACCATTAAAAAAATAATGGTATTATTTGAAATATATGAGCTACTACAACATTGGGAAAACAATAATGATGTACGGACAATAATGAAGAGAAACCATGTAAAAATTTTTAAAAACAATAGAATAATAATTGGGTAATATCTAAATTAATAAAAAATGTAAAATTAAAAAAAAAAGAAATATAGTAAAACATACAGGAAACCACATAGAAATGTCATAGAATTTTTTTTTTTTTTGGAAAGCACAAAAGATAAAATAAAATTCCAAAATAATGCTATTATTATTAGAGCAATGCATAATAATAGCAATTTTTTTAATATACAAAAGATTAAAAAAAAAAAAAAAAAATGGAACGAATGGAAAAAATGAATTAAATAGATTTTTGATTTTATATTTTATTTATCTTGTAACCTAAAGAGCTGCTTTTGGACTCACATTGTAGCAAATTCAATCTTCTTTAAAAATGGTTATTTGTGCTTTTCCCTAAAACGGACCGATTAGGAGATACATGCCAAAAAGTGAAATAATTCCGAAAATGTCGAAGTTTTTACCAAAAGTATTCCCGTCCGTTTTTTCGATTGTGAACTTGGGTTTACACTGTTCAGACATGCCCTTACAACATATCAAAAATGCGGCATCATCAAGTGTCACTGCTACAATCGAAGCTTAATCAATAATAATGGCCGACATATATCACTTAGGGGTATGAAAAATAGTTTACATCCTATTCTCAGACCTACTGAATATAGACACAAAATTTCATAAGAATCGGTCGAGTCGTTTCGGAGGGGTTCATATCATCGGAGATATATCATCAGAAGTCTAAACTAATATTATTCAAGATAAATAATAATAATAAAATACCAAGCATTTCAAAGTTCTTTCTCTTTTCCATGATCGCTGATTTCATTAGATAATGGCAAGAAAGTCGAGAGATGATGTTGCTGAACAGTAGCATCAGGATTGACAAAATTATACCACACTGTGAAAAAAAAAATATAATGAAAATATGGAATGATGGTAATATAAATTCGTCGAGATGATACAAATAAATTATTACTTAACAAATTAATTGAAATACTTTCAAACAAAAAGAATATTTTAACTATGCCATGATAAAAAAATCATTAGAATTTATCTTTGTAAATTATCTTTTTTAAATATGTGAGTGTGAGTAAATTAATATTTCATTTTTAAACAGTTTATATAATCTAAAATGAATAAATAATATTTGTTTAGGTTTTTATATTCATATTAAATGGGTTTAAAGAGAAATAATTCATAATAATTAATTAATATTAATGAATTAATAATAATTCATTAGAATTTATCTTTGTAAATTAACTTTTTTAAATATGTGAGCGTGAGTAAATTAATATTTCATTTTTAAACAGTTTATATAATCTAAAATGAATAAATAATATTTGTTTAGTTTTTTATATTCATATTAAATGGGTTTAAAGAGAAATAATTTTCTTTTTATTGGAAAAATATAGTTTTATTTTATGATTAAAACACATTTATTGCCCTTTTTTTCTTATGAAAAATTTCATTATAAGAAAAGAATTTTTTTTAAACAAATTCAGAAAAATAATTTTGTTTTAAATGTAGAGTACTAAGCAAGGCTAGTTGCATAATTTTTTCCCCACTCAAGTCACATTTGGTTGCATAGCACAATGTACATTAATTCTTAGGAAGTGAACATTGTGTCAGCACAAACTAAAGGAGAATATTGACAATCATGTAAAATAAAACACACAGTTGATAAGCAAAGAAATGGTTGATAATGTTTATAAATTTTCTTAGATATTTCAAATTTTTAAACTCTTACATCATTGTTTAAATTTTTATTTTTTGAGTGAAATTCTTTCATAAAACTTAGCGTTAAATATTTCAAAATAAGCTAAGCAGGTAAACCTGGGTTTAGCATATGAACTTCTTAAAAAAAAAAACTCTTAAAAATACAAATAAAAAAATATTATAGACACAGGTATATATGTATAAATACACACATGTCTATAAGTGTATAGTTTTTTTAACCCTCATTAAGGTAGAACTGAATCGCTTGTAAAAAGCATAAAAAAAATCATGATTATTTTATTTTTAAAAAATAAACATTTATTAACTTAATATTGATTTTTAAGCTACATGTCAATTAATATAACAATTCTAATATTATTATTTAATATTAAAAAATTCTTGAAATATTAAATATTGAAATATGTCCTTGTATTATTTAAATTTTATATCATGATCTTTTATATCATGAAGCTAATTTGTTTTAAATGTCATAATCTTTTATATTGACCATAAAAAGTTTAGAGCTTCGAATATATAAGTAAATCATTTCATTACAATAATTTTAAATAAACCAAAGAGATATTTTCGTTTTAATAAATTTTTTAATCAAAATTATTGCATAAATATTTTTTTTTTTTAATTTTTCATAAGTCTATATGCATAATTTTAATTATTTCGTGTCTTATACATCTATTTATTAAAATATTATAGTTAGATAAAAGACATTAATCGAATTGTTAATTCTTTGAAATAATAAAAGCAGACAGCTATTATAACATGTTACAAGAATTATGCCTGGAAATATAAATTTAAACTTGCTATCAATTGCAAAAATTTATCAACAGAGAAAAAACAGGGGGTGTGATTCTAAAATGCTTACTATCACATTTCCCAACACACTAATTGTATTTACTAAATATAATTGTTCTTATCTATTTATGCAATTAATTTAAAAGCAAAGATCAGTCTATAGTGATAAGTCATTTCAATTTAGCATATGGTACAAACACTTCTAGATTTTCCTCAATTTATTATACTGTTTATAAACAGTTTCTGTACAGATTACACTTTCCTCAGTTTCTTATCAGAACATGCTATGTATATAGTTTTGTACTCTTAACTTTTCCATCCATATGTAACAAATACAAAAAATTGACAACCAGTAAATTGTCAATCAATAAAATTGACACAGATTGAAACAGAAGTAGATATATGTAAAAGAAGAGCATCTAGTGATACCCATTTTACAGTTTAGCAGAAAATATTTAAATTAAGATTGAAAGAACTTCTCGTTGTCAATTTATTTTCTAGACTAAAGTATTTCAGTAATAATCAATGGAAATTTAATAATAATAGTATTGATAAATATGTCAAATAATGTAATAATTAAATAAAATCATTTTTCATACCTGCTTAAAACAAAATGGCATAGCGAGAACACTAACACCGATGATGCTGTTCGCTAAGGTGATGACATTGCCAGTATGAGTCCCCATTATGTATGTTCAATAATTTTCTGAAAGTAATAATGCCAAGCAAATTATTAAAAGTTAATAATCATACATTCAATTCAACATTTAAGGAAGATAATGTCACTGAATAGATAAATATTATAATCATCATGATTAAAACTAAAATGAAGTGGCTTGTCAATAAGAAAAAAAGTTTTACACAGCAGTATAGTGTACACAAGACATCTTATAGCTTCCTTAAATTTACAATGGCACTGAACAAAGATAAAAATTAATTATTTTAATTGTTTAATTACCCTTGGTTCGGTAAATTACAGCTGAGGTTTGAAGCGAATTGTTTACATATTGCGAAATAGGAGAGACAGAAAACAGCTCACACTAACTCAAGTTACTAACCAACACTACATGACTGCCCGCGCCGGCCGCCAGGTGCCGCTAGTGTCGCCTCCGCCGCCATAGAGCTACTCCTGCGCTACTAGTGTCATCTTGTGCAACTTTAATGTAACAAACAATCAAAAATTTGTTTTAGACATTAATACATATTTGTTCAATTGTTCAGCCCGTACTAAATCACCTTGAATTAATTCGGATAATGTAATATGATTGGTAATTCATGTCAAACTTCTTCAACGTTAGTAAATATTTACTCTATAAACCTACTTTATTGTAGAGAATCTATTTCTCCCTTTAGTTTTGTCCTATTAGCTTAAGCACATTAGAACTATAGCAGATAGGGAGAAATGCAAGATTATAATTATTTATATACAAAATATATTGAGAAAATTCTTTGATTTTTCTTCTGCAATGTGGCCATTGCACTTGCCAAACATTTTGCTTACCATGCACTAATTTTTCTACAGGCAAGTTTAAGTTCACCATTATAAGGGTAATATAGTGGTTAGGGGAGGGAAATGAACAACTTATTCAAGTGATTAAATTAGTTTTATTCACACTAGTTTGAATGGTAAGCAGCAATCTACAATATTAAAAATGATCTCTTTGAAGACTTAAGGATCTTTCGTGATGGTGTTTAAATGGCTATAAAGTTTCACTTCGTGAAGAGTATTGTGGGCCACAGGTATTGATACCGAAAAGGAGAACAGTATAGATTTAGTTTTTGTCTGTTAGAAGTCCCGGCCTTTTTAGTGGAGGTTACAATTCGGTAAAGGCTATACATTACACCAAGTTATAAGGACATCTTCTTTTCAGATTATGGTGAGAGGATTATAGGAAATTGATGAGAAAGCTAGGTTTGGAAATACTGGGGTTTGAATAGAAATAAAGCTTGTCTTTAAGCGATTGATATCGGGTTTGGGCAAAATCGGGGACAAATGGAACATTTGGGGTGCCATGGATGATTTTATTCATTACAAAGATAGGAGCAATGAGGGTTTTACGAAGAATCTTGGATTGTAGTTATCGAGTTCGAGAAGAATTCAATTTTGTGGATCCACAGAATACAACTCCTTAAGTCCAAATAGTTTTCATAATTTGAGATAGCGATGTATATGAGCATTTTGTAACTAACTTTGTCTAGTAAGTGTTGAAATAGCCTGCAACGGCGAGCAGTTTCTTGTCTTTCAGACAAGATGGAGTTGCACCCGACTTGCTCTACAGGAATGCTAAGGATATTATTGAAGGGTACTGGAGGACAGGAAGTCATTGCTTTATGATGAATGATAAAGGTGATTTGTAGGATTTTATTTTAATACTCTACTTTTGAACCCATTCTTAAAGGTGTTATATGGGATTGAAGAGTTTCGGATACAATAACTGGATTAATATTGGCTGATAATACACTTATATATTTCTTATCAGCGGATTGGTAAGGATAGTAATAGGAAGCGTTGGGATGTTAGCTGTACAGAGGATTGGGCCGAGGATACTGCCTTGAGGAACACCTGCAGATTGAGAATAGAAGGATGATTGAGTACTATTATGGTTTACTTTGAATGACCTGTTAGTGAGATAGGTTTGGATAATGAAATCTAAAGTGAATGAATTAAGTCATTCGTCACTTAGAATGGCATGTCTACTAAAAAGTGATTTAACTATATATATATATATATATATATATATATATATATATATATATATATATATATATAAAACCATAGCTAGCGTTAAGTTAAAAATAATCTTTTCGTTTATCGCTATTTCAACACTAACATATATTTTAGTAGCGAAAGAAGTCAAGTTAATAGTTGTTTTAAGTATTAACTCGCAACGTGTTAGAGTGTTAAAATACAAGTAATAATCGTAATAGTCGATTGTGAATTTTAGTGAAATAATGTGATTAAGTAATTTTCGGAGCATTTTAGCTCAATGCACACAGCGCTGGGTTGCTGTGATAACCATTCCGGATCAAATTTGGTTATAGCGGATAAATTATATAATCTGTTAGCAGTCACCAATTGACCATGTGGGATCTGTAGACCTTCTTGGGCCTCACACAGCATCTATAAAGTGGGTACTCTTAATTGGAGGAAAACCTGGCAGTTGAGTGTGATCGCGGCCAAATTACCTCCCTGCACAACCGTTCATGGGTTATTGCGGGACAGTTTTTTTAATACCAATTATGGATTAAACATAGAAAGCATACTAAGTTTCATTATTTATACTTAATTTTTATAAATAATCTATTTATAGGTATAGTTAAAAGAGTTAAAATATTCAAAGAAGTGAACGAATTGCTGACTACGTCCCTTGTCATAGAGGGTCAAGGTCAAGTACAATCTTTGCTTGTCTGTAATTAGTTTTCTAAAAAATTAGTTATTCATGTCTTGGGAATTTCTCTAAAAATGTTTCAAATTGCACTAATATTACTATGAAGAAATCTAGTTTCTGCTCTTCAGTGTCGCTTTTAGTAAAGAATTGAATAATGTCCATAAATTCAGAAGCCAACATCATTTTCAATGATATAGGACATCATAATTGTTCAAATAATCAATAAATATCTTTAATTATATGAAAATACAATAAATGTAATGCTATATATTGTATATAATGTAGGAATGAGTTCAATTAGTTTAGTTGATTTTTTTTAACGATTTTTACGTCTCTAAAAGGTCTCGCCACAGAACTCGATTCAGCCAGTCTCCTTCTCTAAGACCTCCGCTGCCATACTCCCCTCCACACCATCTTTTTTTGGTTCGTCTTCTTTTTCTCCTTTCCGAAGGGTAATATTCGAAGATTATTTTGGCCATCGTTCCTCTACCCTTCTTTTTAAGTGGCCATATCATTTCAATCTTCTTGTTTCTACTGCGAAGAGGATCGTTGTTTCCTGGTCAACCAGTTGCCTAATTGTTCTATTAGGGAGGTGCTGAATTTTGGAAATAGCACAACAGCTTCTCCAGAAGTCCTTCTCCACGGCCAACAACTTCCTAACTTCCTTTTTTGTAATTGTCCACGTTTCGGATCCGTAGAGGGTAACATTTTCAACCAATTTGTTTAGAGGTTAACCTGTTTACTCTACAGAACAGGGTTAAGACACCCAAATATTTTTCTGACTTTTACAATTGTGTGTGTTATATCTTTATTGGAACTTCCATGGTCTATCAGCCATCTGCTAAGATATTTACATTCCTGTTTTTTTTCAATTTCCCAATTTTCGAGGGATAGGGTTGTATTTGCATGTATCGCCATGTACTCTGTTTCCTCCTGTTCATTTCCAGACCCTCCTCCCCTCAAGCAACATTATATTATGTTATGTTACTCCCCCCCCCCAAATTTAGTTGATTATGTTATAAAAACTTATTTATATTGTTTGGTTTATTGGTATTGCTAAGTGCGTATCATCGATACAAATGCAAAGTATCGGAAGTGGAAAACACCACTTTTCCAGTTATTTAAAAAAAAAAAAATTTATTTTAAAGAGAAAAGATAGGACCTCGGCCGGGATCCCGAAAAGGATTCAAATACTGTTTCAATCTTTATTCAAAATCAGAGCTTATAGTCAAACTTATTTACCATACATTACTATATCTGGTTTTGTGCCCTATAAATGACTCAATACGAATTTTGGTAATTAATTCGATTTGAGTCATAACAAGACAAAACAATTGTTAACTTTTCATTCGTTTCCATTTTAATATTTTCCAAAAATACTAGCTTTCATGAACATAAGAATGGAAAAGAGAATGTAATTATGTGAAATGTCTTTACTTCGGTAATCATTTAATCTAGAAATGATCGTTTCAAGAAATATATATCATCTATACTGTTTGTTGAAACTTTTATTTCTTGATGAAATGATTTTACCGAAATCTACTCATTAACCATAATTACATTCTCTTTTCCATACTAAAGCTCACGATAACTTGTATTTTTGGAAAATATTAAAAATGAAACGAATAAACAGTAAAAGCTTCTTCTAACTCAACTTGAAGCAGCAAACTATGGAACAGATACCGAAGTAAAACATTAAATAAATAAACAATAAAAACCTCACAATTTGTTCAATTAATTACCTCCTCCAGCCACAATGTACCGACACAAAACACTCTACAGTAATCTGTTGTTGGGAAAAATAATATTGTTTTCTCTTTTGTTTATTTTTTTTATTATTTGAGCTCCAGGTCATTCATTGTTCCATCATTGTCAGTATTGCATTGTGCCTGATGGTTTTGCAAGTTTTCAAGGTGAGTCGTAGGTCACGTTTCCTGTTTAACTGTAAACCAAACGCGATGCGAATCGGCACGCTATTCCATCATTTCCATCAATCAAGTAATTTCGACGGAACCAAATGCTTTTAAAGGTCAGTTGTGGTTTATTGGATTTTGGTGGATCGTAATGATCGTTCAGATAATTCGATCGCTCTTTACAGTTGTCGAAATATTCAAATATCGAAAACCATTTTTTATAAGTCTGATCAGGTTAGTAGCAATGTTAATTTATATATTAATGTTATTTTTTTGGACTACTTAACATTTTAAAATTAACAAATTCAAAGTAATTTAGATAATGATTTATTAGCAAAGTGTAGAAGTGGAGGAAAGAGTTTTTCAGATTTCTGTATCTCAAATACTTTTGATCCCACCTTAAAACTTCACTCTAACCATTGTGACTCATGAAGGTTTAAGATTCAAGGCATGGTAGAGTCTGTACTGTTTTTAAGTTAACGGTTGTGCAGTGAGCGAGGAAAAGATTTGGCTAGATGACTCTCAACAGCAAGGTTTTTCGTTCAATTGAGGATACAGACTTTATAGAGGCTTGTTAAGCCCCAAGAGGTTCTGCGGATCCCATAGGTTCGATTTATTTACGATTTATTTATTGTTAGCAGTTTAAGTAATTCATCCACCACAGCTATTAAAGGTTGGGATCTTCCACATTCTAAACACGGACCAAACCCGCTCCTTTACTTAAAACATATTGAGTAACAAAATCAAGAGTATAACATTCTTTCAGTAATATTTATATTTATCTTTTTGTGTTTGTTATATTTTAAGAAATATATGTGCTCTTCAATACGAAGAACACATTATAACAATCAACCAATAAAAAGTCATAGAATAAAATTTTACATTCCTTTGTTTATAAGTGTACAGATATCATTTGATGCAATTTAATTATAATATATATATTCCCCCATGGTAACCCCTTAGATTTACAGAGAAATTTATAGAATTACATATCTTATATATATATATATATATATATATATATATATATATATATATATATGTACATTGGATGACAGTTATTATGAACGGTCTTGTTTTATTGAACTCTAAGTGTTTATGTCAAACAGATAACAGATATCGCTAACGTGATCTATCTAGTTTTATAGATAGTTAAAGGATAGCGTTGCCTGATATTACATATATTTATTATTGAAAATATATAATTTTAATTCAGATTATTATTTTTTTTTTATTTGTCTAATTTTCTATGACTGAAGAAGCTATAAACAATGGCAATGCGCTTTTTTATCACACTTCCAATCTCGAACTTCCCACTCTTTGCAGAATGTTTGATAATACCCATAGTAATAGCTTGTCCAGATTTCCCAAACAGAAAGGACGTTGAACTCCACTAAAATAAAATGTTATGAATACATTGTGTTTAGATTTTTTTATTATTAAGCTTGATTTTTAATGATGTTTAAACCACTTCCGAATTTTTAGTAGTACTTTCGAAGAGTCAATGCAGTTTGAGCAGAATCTCTGGATCTAGTAAGAATGGTGGCTTCATTAATACAATTTGTTAAGAGGATATTAAAGTAAGGGGGTGAATCATTTGAATATAAAACATACAAAAGAGGTGCAAGCGATCAACCTTGAGGTACCCCGGCCTCAAAGCACAAGATTTCTGATTTTTGGCAACTAAAAAAATTTTGAATTGATATTAGTTCAAATACCTGATCTATATAAAGAATATATATCTGATTATGATCTACAAACAGTAATTATTAGAAATAAATAGACAGAGAAAGGGTTAACTCATAAGAGTGTTGAGTCACCGCTTCAAGAAAAACTATTCAATCTGTTAATACACATGGATCTGCAGAACCTCCTGGAGCTCACCCAGTCTCGATAAAGTTGGCACCCTAAAACGGGAGAAATACCTGGTAGTTGAACGTGATCTCTGACAAATCACTTACCTATACAACTGTTTTCGAAATATTACTGTACTGAACCCAAGGCCCCTTATGGGTTGTACTTGTACAGATTTTTATTTTTATTTTTAAAAAATAAACAATAAAGACATAGTTCATAAAATCTGGATTCATATATTTAAATATATGAAGTATTTGGTCCTCATACTGCTGTTTTTCATCAAAATTGTTCACTCATTCAAATGATGTGTTCTTTTTTGAGAATCATCTGGAGTTTAGTTTTCAAATCGTAAGGGTTCTGAATGGATTGGCAAGTCATCCTCTGGAAATAGCTGATGCAAGGGTTACAGAATTTTTTGATGGTATCGTCTGGTTCTTTCCAAGTTGGTCTCACATCCGCATCGCTCTTTCCGAATGGATATTGTAAGACCCATCTCCGGAAGGTGTGGTCTGCTTTGCCCCTTCTGATCCAAGGCCTGCCAATAAATAACAACATGAAAATGTATTTAGAAGGTTTTGCTAAAATTATTTAAACAAAGAAATAGTTTGCATGGATATGGATAGTTACGTGGTAGAGTTTCCATACCGACAAAACAAAAGGAATGTTGAAATAGCAATACATACGCAAAAATACTGGTTGATTACTCTTAATAATCTACCTTATATAATATTACGTGTTAAATCAAATCATTTGACCACATCTCAACAATCACTATATTGATTGACTAATTGACGAAATACTGATCGGGCTCGACAACAATTACAGAAGAAGTAGTCCCTGGATCCGTTACTAGGCAACGCTGTTTGTTTTCTGATACATTGTTTGATCCGAGCTGGTAGGTTATCTACTTTATTGTATCTAAATATACTTAAGATTATTCAATTAATGTAATTACAATGGCATTTTATGGATATTCCCATAAGAATTTTTAAAAAATCATGAACTCAGTTTCAATTTTATTCAACCTTGAAATGCGTCAGATGTTTACCATACCATGAATAATTATAAACACTACAGAATAAACAAATATGGTCAGGCTAAAAATAATCTAATAATTATCACGTAATTATTTAAAACGGTGTTATAGATTTTACATATTTTCTTCGATTTTCATTAAACTTTCACAACCCTGTATTCCCGGGCACTTACCACCTCATAATGAAAATGAACTTCAGCTGTCTCCGTCATGTTTTTACCTTATTTTATGGTTATAGAATCTTTTCGAACCAGAGGTCAAACTTTTCTCAATCAAACGATTTAGAACTTACCGAATGATCGAACGCGGTCTACTGAATATAAAATGTACAATGTACAAGAGAAGATTCATAAAATCCACTTATGATTGAAAATACAAAGGTTGCTTCTTTTTCGTTTAAAAAACAATTATAACGTTCTTAGTCCATGGATCAAGGATTACTACCACTTGAAAATTAAGCACCAAATTCATTTATAAGTCAATGGTTGAGCAGGGAGGTCATTTGGCCGAGATCAGGCTTAATTGTGAATTCACTAAATAATGATCTTTACTTCATTAGCACCATGAAGATCTGCGGATCTCACGGCATATCTCGAGCCGATCGAACAGAATTTATTAATTTTTTAAAGAGATAAGATAGGCCCTCGACCGGGATTTGAACCCGGAACCGGTTCTGGGTTCAAATCTCGGTCGAGGGCCTATCTTTTCTCTTTACAAAATAAAAATATTTATAACTCATAAAAAATGACCAATAATTATAAAGAATTTATTAATGTTAGAGAGGAAAATAGTTTACTAGATGATATAATGGAGAATGGAAATAGTTGGACCCTCTCCTCAACCGTCCACATGTTCCTCAAGAAACGTGTCTTCCTAGCTAATATCATTTCCAATTTCCTTCAACATCCCCCATTCCACCCCTTCTAATTTCTTCCCACAGTTTTTTAAGGACCTTTCTCTCACATGTTCTTTCATTCAATCCCATGACGACTTGATTGTCACTAAAGCTGACAAAGGCAACTTAACAGTAATTATGAATCGTTCTGAATACAACCTCAAAATGAATTCCCTTCTTTCAGATACTTCCACCTATAAACCCATACCCCGTGATCCTACCTCCTCTCTCCAAAAACAATTTAACCTCCACCTATAAAGCCTTGTCAATTCCAAGTTAATTACATACCCTTTTTACAGAAACCTCATTTCCTACAATTTCTTAGCCCCCCGATTTTATGGTCTTCCCAAATTCCACAAAATCCACAAACCCAACAACCCCCTCAGTCCTATTACATCTAACAGCAATTCACCATCTACAAAACGTACCAAATTCTTACTTCCATCCTTAATAGTTCTCAGCCGTAACAACCCATATGATATCCAAAACCCATTTCACCTACGTGATCGTTTAACATCCCTCACCATACCGGATCATTACATCCTCACCTCCTTTGATGTAGAAAGCCTATTTATCAACATACCTTTAGATATAGCCCTCCTCATAATAGATAACAACTGGTAACTCATAGAACCATATACCTCTCTCAACCAGTCCTCATACCTCCAATCCTTAAAACTCTGTTGTGAAGCCAGCTACCTTACCTTCCATGGGCAGTTCTTTTACCAAATTCCTTTATCCTTAGGACGTCTCCAATATTGTCCTAAATGACCTTCTCGACTCCATCCTACCCCAGTTCCTTGACGATGTTTTTTTCATTAAAAAATATGTAGAGGACCTCCTCCTTATCCTCAATCCCAACATTATTCCAGAATTATTATCATCCTGTAACTCATACCATCCCATTTCATTGTTGAACTAGAATCTAATAAATCACTAACCTTTCTTGACCTCCGTATCATTAGAAATCCAGAACACACCTTATCCACCGATTGTTATACTAAACCCACTTACCCTCTTGCCCGTCGTTTTTCTTTTAATAACTCGCGAATATGAAGTGGCCAGTTATTCTGTTGATAATGATTTTTACTTGATAAGGTGCTATCTTTGCATTGTATTGCTTCTGTTTCTGTTTGTCTATTGCAGAATTGATGTCAACTTTTGTTTTAAGCGGAATGTTTAGGTCTAAACTATTTTCCAGATTCGATCGAAATTTATCCCAGTCTACACGTCCAGTAATCAGTCTGTTTGTTTGTTTGTTCATTTAACGTCACTTTATGCTGCTATGGCTAATCGGACGATGCTACATTGGGAGCTCTAAATTTTGCCTATCCAGGTTTAATTAGGATAGGGATTTTTAACGAGTACCTGACATCGTACAGGCTCGGGACCCCCGTTTAACGTCCCTTCCGAAGGACGGCGTAACTAAGGATTTTTTACTCCCTTAAAAAAATCCTAGGGCCACCTGTCGGGCTACGAACCCGCGATCTTGGGTTTAGTAGTTTGTTACGCTAACCACTAGACCACAGGTGACCGTGTAATCAGTCTGAGATGAGAGAGCTTAGGAATGGGAATTGAATGTACTTGAAGTAGTACTGGACTGTGATCAGAGGAAAGGTCATCCAGGGATTTTATAGTTGTTTGATTGCTGGAAATCTGTGAGGAAACAAATATATCAAGAATATCTGGACGTTTTTTGAGCGATGTAGGCCAATAAGTAGGGTTTATGGGTGCGAGGATAGAGAAACCAGTAGAGGTTGAAATTCGGGAATTACCTGCAACCCCATCGTTAATGTTTGTTATATAACTTAAAACTTAATATGTATGTACAGATGGGCTGTTACCGACAATAATACGATACGATAAAATACCGACTATTTTAAAAATGCTGATAAAAGACTAAAAAAAAAAGGTCATTCAAGGGTTTCAATATTCACTTGTCCATACCGATATCCATAAGATATCAGAACAAAAGTATCGATACAAAATATCGGTATCGAAAGGAAAAATATCGATACTGTACCCATATCGGTAAAAACGGAAGAACCCTATGAAACGTATTTTATTGTCAGTTACATAGTTCACCCAGCCGCCTCTCATATTAGGTTCTTACACATTTTAATATTTATATCTTCTCTTCATCATTCTCCATCTCCATTCTTCACACCTATTTCTCCCTTCACCACTTTGGCATCCATCAAAGAGTTCATATAAGCATCATTTTTAAATTTTCAATCTATCTCCTTTCCCAACTGGTATTTTATATCTGTATTTCTATACGTTTCTTCTATATTTACATCATATTTTGTATTAATATAACTTCATTCTATTATAATTATATTCATTTATATAACATATATTCTTATATTCATGTATACCATCCTATACGTATTATATACTATATTTTCAAAATTTTTCATCTCTACACCTGTCATTCAACGAGATTCATATTCATTACTTTCTACATATTTCTTTTGTATTTATTCTTTGGCATCATATTTTGTATAATTTTTCATACATTTTCCTTATGTAACCTCTAGGAGTCCTTTTATCATACATTTTATATTTTATCTGTAATTAAACTAGGTTTTCCATACCTCTACATCCCACCTTTTTATATTTACTCTTTTTCATTTTGTATCTTTCTGTTTACCTTCTCATTTTTCTTTTTCTTTGTACTTTGTTTACATTATCACCCTTCTGTACATTTATTCTGTATTTTTTATTAATTATCGTTAATTATAAATCCATCACTATTTTTTATTTTTGTATTACTCTATATGTTATTATATTCTTAGTGCTGTAATATTTTTTATGTTTTGTTTGTTTTTTCTCTCATAGCCCTGAAGATGACCTACAAAGTAGGTCGAAACGTCGGCACAAATATAAATAAGTCTTGACTTATTTGGTGTTTTTTTTTACTACACCTCCCAACTATCTCCATTCTCCAGAATTTATTAATATTTAATTACAGACTAACAATAACCTCCACTGACGAATAATCACCAAATATCAAGACGCGACACAGGCCCCACAAAACGTACAACATAACCTACAAAAGTTGAATGAGTGGTGCCAACTATGGAAAATTAGACTGAATCACGAAAAGTCACAATACATCACTTTTACTCTTAGACGTGAAAAATACCCTCCCGTTTACCTGAATAGCTAACCCATCCCACAGACAGGAAAAGTACAATACCTTGGACTAACATTTGATAGGAGAATGACATGGGGTCCTCAGATTAAGAAAAAACGCCAATCATTGATTCTTTAACTACGCTTAATGTATTCTCTATTCAGGAAAAACTCCAAATTAGATTTAAGACAGGAATTAAACACGTACACTTACTAAAACGTATTTGGACATATGCGTTACACAATTCTGGCATCGCTAAGCAGACACACAGAAAACGACTACAAAACTAAAGTATTCAGACTTATCACAAAAGGCACCTTAATAAGTCTATAACAAAACTGCATACTGACTTACAAATACCAACGGTTGACGAACACATACGAACATACTACAAACATTTTCAAGAAAAACTACAAGGACGTCCAAATCCATTAATGGACGAAATGGTCACGACTCTCATGCCTGATAGCATTAGGAGGAGACAAAAAAGAACGTGGATGAGAGATCTATTATCATAGGATATTAAATCAAACCACGGGAGAGGTACTGCTGGGTACTGTTCTTCTTTATGCCTTTCATGTCATTCTGTATCATTTTCCTGTTAGCCAATCTGTTGATCGTCAATTATTTGTATGTGATAGGTGTGGAAAAAAAAATTATGGTTGTAGAACCTTCTCGGCCCCGGAAATCAACGTTTTCTCAATTAATCGATTCATAAATTATCGAATGATCGAACACGGCCTACTATATCATCATATCAGTCTTGGTTTCGATGTGTATCACTTCGCAGTGAATATAAAATGTACATGAGAGCATCTCACACCTAATTTCGAACCCAGAAGGTACAGATAAGTGGATGGAATTTACAGCTTCTTTGTCGTCTTTGTCAGTTCTTTGTCAGATACTTATCGTCATCAATGTAGATATATTTACATATTACTAATACAATAGAACGTCTTCTGTCACCTGATTACATACACTACATCTTAAATAAAATATATTACCTATTAAATAGATTAAATAATGGGATACCTCTGAGTTTAGGGGGCTGAGTTACAGTGCTCAAGATCCAGGGATCCAATTGGGTTTTTTAAACGTAAAATTATTTAATGTGTTAAGGACCATAGATTGACCTTGCTGGAAGAGGGTAATCCTAATTGGAAAAAAACTGGTGGTTGAGCATGATCTCGAACAAATGATCTTCTTGTACAAAAGTTGGCTTTGAAACGACCAATCCCTACTATGTACCAAACCCAACATCCTTCATGGCTTATAATGCAACAACATTTTTTTAATTATTATAAAAACTACAATGTCTTACCTGTATGGTTCCGGACATCTGTCACACCTGACAACTTCTACTTTAGGAGAGATATTTTCAAATTCTGGGTGCCTGTTGTTTATCGTGTTGGCTTTGAGAGGGTGGTGACAGCGGTGCTTGGGCGGCTCTTTCCGCTTCGGCTTCAGCTTCGCTATATTCTGCCGTAAAAAAACGTTTGAAGTTATGAGAGCTTTGGTTATTATATTATTCGAGTATTCAAAAGAAAACGATTGATCATTGCAATAGGTACATATGAACAATATTAACCTTAAATTATTCATATAAATAGATCTAGAGAAAATATGTAATATGAAATGATTAAATAGAAAATGAAGGACAACATGATGGTGGACAACATATAAATCACGAAATAATAGTTTTGCATTCATAGATCACTAAATTCTTCACAGTTCAAGAATCTTGTTGTTCTCCTAGAATTTATTATAATATTTTTAAGGATGGAGGAGAAAATGGTCTGCGTGAAGGCAAAAATAAATTCTCAAATATTAAGAAACTAATTATTAGAAGCCAACGTTTGGACCTATATTGGAAATTATCAGGGCTTAATGGTCACACAGATGAAATTTACAGTATGTCCTTGTTTCTGTTAGATCCTGAAGATCTGTAATGTGGGTTGAAACGTTAGTAAATATTAATTCGTTTCTTACAATTTGTGGCTTTATTTTGACCTACAAACAGATTATTTTATCCTAAATATAATATTTTTGGTCAATAATTATTTAAAATTTAAGCTGTCCACAATGGCGTATGTTCTATAGCAGGCACTTTGAAAGCTCGAATTCGATCATTTATTGAGAGAGCTTTATACTTATGCTTTATGCGGCAGGATTTCTAGAAACGACTTACGTAGTAGATCTGGCAGTAGTGGCTTTGAACAGCATTGACAGACTGGTTGCGGATGCAGAGAGAGAGCTAGCAGCTACAGGATTGTTGCAAGAGAGGAAAACTAACCATAGCCACTGCTAAGACTCAGGTCATGGTCTTGAGAAGTTCAACAAATAAAGATGAAAATATAAGGACAAAGTCTGCTCTTGACTAAAGAAGTAGTTACTTCTTATCTCGGAGTATAATTCAGAAGAAAGTTCGACATTACTTCGACGATGATTCCAAGAAGAGTGATATTTTCCTTGAATTAGCTATCGAGAATAGGAGGCCCATTCTGGAGCTTGAATTACCCGGATACAGGAACCATATATCAGTAAGCTTCGCTGAATATCCTGAAATTCGCATCTCCTACATTTAGTCACCGTCTCACCCAAACACAAAAGAAGAAGCTGGCACTATCTAATGGTTTGAACTCCTTAGAACCTCCATGACGCATAGAACTGTCGCATAAAGCAATGGAAGTACTGAGAAGTGCACCTATATGGAGGAGGATTCAAATCTGTCCCAGAAGGATTACGATACAGGGTTGATGAGAAATATGGAAAATGGAGAAAACTGCTGAGTTTTATTGGCTGCAGTAACAAACGCAACTCCATGCATCCATGTTTTCTACCCAACTTTAGCTGAAAATCCGTATCCCAGGAATAGCCCCTGGGGGAAACCAAATAAAATAAATAATAATAATTATAAGAATCAATTATTGGTATAAAACGTTGCAAATGATTTGAATTCTGAATACATTCTTATGTCTTTATTATTCTCAACTCTTATATAGAGTGTTTCGGAATTGCACGGCACTATTTTAGGTATGTGTTCTCTAACACAAAATGAACAAAAAATTTCATATTAACATATATCTCAAACTCATTTATTAAACAGATATTATAGGTTAAAGAATTATTATTAGTATTTATGTTCATATATAAATAGTAATAATACTATAATTACAAAATTTAGAGTAACTGTTCAAAGGGGCCTCCGTTTTGTTGAATGCAACATTCAGCACGACGGATCCATGCTTCTCTGGCTCTTCGTATAGCATCAGGATGGTGCTTGATAGTTACTGCGGTTTCCACGATCCGATTTCTTAGCTCTTCTTGCGTGCCAAATGTCGCAGAATAAACCATAGACTTCATCCAGCCCCACACAAAATAATCTAATTGCGTTAAATCCGGAGATCGTGGTGGCCATTTAGCAGGCCCGTTTCGACCAACCCATCGGTCTACATAAGTTGCATTTAAATAATCAGTGACACTATGAGGAAAGTGAACTGGAGCAACGTCATTCATAAACCACAGCTTTTGCCTAATGCCTAGCCGAATATCTTCTAGGAGTTCATGAAGATTATTTTACAAAAAAATGCAAGTAAGATATACCTGACCACGTATGTGGCAAAAAGAAGGGGCCGATGATATTGTCGCCTAGAACACCACACCAGACATTTAAAGAAAAAGTATGTTGGTAATGTCCAACAGCAGTCGTATGAGAGTTTTCTTCAGTCCAAGTATTGGTATTTAGAAAATTGAGAATCCCGTTTCTTGTAAAGCAAGATTCATCAGTAACCAAAATGGAGTTCAGGAAGTTAGGATCTCGTGTGCATTGTCGATTTTTTAAATGTTGTTCGAGTAAAGTTCGCCATATACTGGTGGCGGAATCTTCGAAACTACGTGACAATCTTCTGGTACTAGTAGTATGAGATAACTGAACAGCATCAAGTATTTCTTCTTTAACGTTTGCAGTTCATCGAAATCTTTGTCGACCGGCGGTTACTCGTTTATTATTCCTAAGGCGTCTTTAAATGGCCTCAAACGTCTTACGATTTGGTATTCTTCGGTTAGGAAATTTTTCACAATATCTTTGAACAGCAGCAGCACGGTTTCTATACATCGACCGTATACCCGACCGTACACCGAGGTACACCTCGTTATAAGTTAAAAGCATGTCTGTTTGTTCTGCAAAAGTGAATAAATTTGTGGTTCTCCCATGATAATCATAAATTGAACTGACTCACAGTATTCACTTCCACTAAAACACACAGAACTAAACAAACAGATGAGCAACTACTGGCATTGCTTATCGTTCATTTGTTTATCAGGCGATTAAAACCTGTAAAACCTGTAATAGTATTATTCGCGCTAAACTTTGTACAGTCAGTCTTAATGTATTAAATAAATATTAAATCTTAAACCTTTGATATCTGTTTAATAAATGAGTTTGGGATATATGTCAATGTTAACTTTTTTGATTATTTTGTGTTAGAGAATACATACCTAAAATAGTGCCGTGCAATTCCGAAACACCCTGTATATGTCTGGATCATGAGATTGTGATTTACTTTGCATTATTATAATTTATCTTCCGGTAAGTTCGGTGCCCATTGAAATATTACTAATTATTATTAGTACCTATTTATTAAAACAAAGCTTACTGATTTATCGATGTCAATTGACGTGGGCAATCTGATGAAGTCCATCCAATGGTCGAAGCTCTGCTGCATCCGAGGATGATCGCACATCATGGTGCAGCTCGAGTCGAAGCAATCCGTCACCTTAGGGTTCTGCTTATGTTCCAATTTCTTCCTCACCTGAACCTTCTTAGCACATGCGCAACGATCGCACGACACCCATGCAAAGTGCGGTGGTTCTGAGAACTCTACGTTACCGTGAATCAGTCTCTGGAACCTGAAAGATGCTTTAAAATAATAATTAAACCAAACTAAATACTCAATACATCTCACGGGCATTGCCGTTTTTTCACGTTTTAATACTGATTAAATTAAAGAAATGGAGAGAGAATAAACAGATTACGGGGGTTCTATGAACTCACAGTGAGGTGATTTTCATAAGAAGGTTTGTTGGTTCTTGAGGTTCTTAAGAAAGTATATATTCTCTCTAGAATTAAGAATAAGAGAGAAAGGAAACGTGAGAAACAATAACATATAACTGTTATAGAAGTTTATTGATAGTGGTGTTTTATTTAAATTGATAGTTTGTGATAGTTGTTATAAATTAATAAAAAAATATTGTAGCCCTGGATAGAGGCTATGATTTCATGCTTACTACCTGTTAATCCGCGCTGTATTATTCTTCTTGATTCCACATTCCTTCTTAGGAGTCGTGGAAGACATCGGGCGACCTCCACAAACCGCCCGGGATCTGTCGTCTCCTAGGCCGTCTCTCTTCTTGTAACAAGCGTCATCTTTATACTTGTAGTCAGTAAAGGATGTCATTCCTGTATTGTATTATAACCTAGTAAGTCTTACAATTAGTCTACTTAACAAAACATCTGTTTGAAAATTACAAAGATAGTTGTATAATATAAGGAAGTGCTTTGGATAAAGTGTAGTCGGAGTATCTCCAATATTCTAAAAATCATAATTTATAAATTATTTATAAATAAACATTTATAAACTATTGCTAAAATTTATAGAAACAAATAAAAAAATTAACCTTATTCGCTTAAGCGGCTCTACGGGTGTACCTTCCCGAATAATCCTTCAATCATCTTGGTCTAAAACTGATGTTATGTTCAACGTTATTGTTCCAGGTTTTTCTGGGATTTCCTCTCTTGTGCTTGCCTGGGATCTAGTACATTATTTCCTTTATCATTTGTACATCTAGGCTTCGCTTTAGGTGGTCGAGCCAACTCATCCTCCTAGCTTTGATGAGCTTAGCATTGCCTTTCTCACCTATTCTTCTACGTGTTTTAATTTTTTAATATATTTTAATATTTGGTGGTTTGGGCTAAGTTCTCGTGCTGAATTTTTCTCTTTATTTTTTATCTATCCATCCATTGTTAACTATCCATTTCGTTTTGGCTATGTTCAGATGCAGTAGATTTATCACTAAATCAATGTAACCACATTTTCGGCCACCTCAGGATTCGACCGGCAGTTGGATCTCTAGTGCCTTACTTCACCCATATAAAGAGAATAAATGTATAAATTCGAACGTGGTTAAAGAAGGAAATGTGTGAATATATGTAGATCTAATCAATGGTTGTCCTACGTTTAAACAAAACATCTGATCGTTGTCATCATATTATCTGATAAGAACAATTTGGACTATCTACATTTATGATCTTCTGTAATGCTCCATTCCCTAAAGTGCTTCGATCGAGCAGCTAAGAACGACCTATTCTTATTCCCTTAGACCGAAGACGGATATGGAGCAATCTCTGGACTGTACAATATCCTGTTGCAGATGGTCTAGCCTGTTTCCATTTGTCAAGTGCGGCGGAAACAACAAATCCGCGAATGGAAACTCTCCCTTAGCCTTGTTCGCTGCCATCGCAAGTTGCGCCTGTTCCCTCTATTACTACATTGGGGAAGATTTCTCTAACTTTCCTGCAGCTCAATATTCCAATCTGATCCTTGGCTTGTTGCTGCGAGAGTTGCTAACTCTTTATTCTTGCTTCGTATTTTGTTTCAAATCGGCGGAAGTGAAGCGGATGATGGATAGTGTCGAAGAAGTGGACCATTTCATCAGCAATGAGAGATTCAGACTAGGGAAAAGGTATAGACCGAGATGGAGATACATCGGTCACTTAGCGTACTTATTCTTTTCGCTGACTTACGAGATGGTTGTGAACACGTACCGATTGAGCCTCATAACGACCTATTATGTGGGGAGAATGGTATGGACGCTGCGCGTACTCCAGCTAATGGACATGCTGAACCTTTTCAGTTCGTACTTCTTGGAGCTGGAGCGAATGGTCTCAGAGAACAGCACTGCCAAAGAGCTCCACTGTCTCGTGGACTGCTATGACAAGTTGTGCTGCCTCGTGTCCACATTTCATGAGCTCTTCGGGTTAAGTCTTCTCCTCGCTTTCAGCCATCTCTTCGTCTTCATCGTCTCTTATATCTGTATGTCAGTCGGTTACCAGTTCTTCACTACCGTAAACTGGGAAATTAACATATTCACATTCCTGACTCTGCCAATATTCATACTTCAATTAGTTCGGCCTTGTTCAAAGACAAGTGAATCGGTAAGTTTGTAAGAACTAAGAATTCATTTAAAGCATATTTGTATATGTTTGTATAATGAAATGATATGTATAGCTATAACCCATGAAGGGTCTACGGGGACTCAAGGGAGCACAACGCTTGTGGAGGTCAGGCTAAAGCACAAGGGTTTACCCCAATGGTCTGCATATGAACCATGGGCCATCTATGGCTGACTATGACAAATTTATTTGTCACTGCCGGAAGCCGGATTTGAATGTAAAATATATGTCGTGGGGTTATGAGAAATACACTAAGTCAAAAACATGATTTTGAGAAAATAAATAAAAAGCTGGGCAGTGTTGCTTTGGTCGATGTGCTCTCGTTGAGATCTGGGGTGGGGACTTCCTTGTCCTTATCCTTTCTTTCCTTTCATTTCCTCCCTTCTCTTCTTCCTCTTATTCCTTTATCTTCACCCTGCTTCTTCCCTTCTTTCCTAATCCCGTAAGCGGTCCCTTCCCGTTTTGAATTGTATAAAGTCAGCGGCCTTGTGCCGGTTTTGCAGAAACCGCCTTTAGCGGATTCAGAAAATGTAATACATACCTATGGGTAATAGAAGGCTGTAGATTATACATGTACCTATTATATTGTTATATATGTTGTAATTTGCGATTTAATAAAATAAAGAAGATTCAGAAAAAACAACAACAAAAAAACGAAAAATGATTTTGAGAAAACCAAAAAAGGCCAGAGTGCACTCTGTGATTACGAAACATTGATTATATGCTTTATAAGCAGGTTATATTATAAGCAGGTTAGTCATTTGCTTAGATTGTAATGTATAGAATAATTCATGGTGCTATTTATTTCTTTTAATTTTGTCTTTTAAGAAGCTGTACATCATGTAAAGAAATTATTGCATGCTAGCTCATGCATTTAACAAAAGCTATGGATTTATCAATTCTCTTTAATTGCTTAATCTCTTGCCAAGATTTGTACTGTTTATTTACTTATTATTATTTTTGTTTTAATATTTCTTTTTAAATGGTTTTTGTCACTTTTTACATGCTTTATGATTTGTAACATTTAGCCTTCTAGCCAGATAAATATTCTGTTTCTTTTTCTGTTCATATTTGTTATTCTAAAGGGACATATTCCCAGAATAAAGTTACTTTTTTATTCTATTCTATTCTATTATATGCACAGATAGATGAATAGATTTTGTAATTATTTTTATCTATTTCATAAATACTTTGTATTAAATTACCTACTATATTATATTAATTAAATACACCTATTATATTATATAAATGGTGTTATAGGCTGGAGACTTCACTGCTTCGCTATATCACATCATGCAAGAAGATGATACCTCACTCATTTCAGAAGATGTACGTGTTTATATTTTTAAATTAAAACCTAAGGATAGTGAATGCTTTAGTCTTGATAATGGATGACTTAATCTCTTTACTGTGTTTGTTTTGGTTGGTTTGTAAATGTGGATTAACACCTCAGATAGATTAGACAATAAGACTGGCTATTAACACGTTACTAAAACTTTTCTAACGAAATTTCAATAGTTTTTGCTTGCTTCTTTCGTCTTTGGGTTACGGGGTATCCTTTACTCTTCTGTAAAATTGCATAAGGAGTACACAATTTAAAAGGTTTTTTTAAAATAAAAATTATACTACATGTTAAGACCGTGGAAAAAATTCCTACGAAAAGCCCTTAAGTCTCCAAACTAAAACAGAAATTGAAATTATCTGCCCAATATAATTTCATTGATTCATTAGTTGCATTTGAGCCTTGGAGGTGATGAGGTGTTTCTTGGGTGCATTATTCATGTTTTGTTTTGCTGTTATTTTTTTTTTATATTGGACAGATAATTTCAATTTCTGTTTTAGTTTGGAGACTAAAGGGGTTTTCGTAGGGATTTTTTCCACGGTCTTAACATTTATGTATGGTCTCTTTTTACTGTTCAATATTAAAAATTATACTGATAATTTGTCATTGCATTATTTTTAGTTATTCTTAGCTACTTATGTTTCAAGTACAACTTTCCCGAAATCTATACCACTCATAAGATAACATAAATCTATATTTAAAGATATAGGCTGTCTAATTCTAAGAGGTAGAGCATGTGTAAGCAGACGATTATTATATGAGGAAACTAGTATTTCTATAATAATCAATTAATTCATTAATTAATTAATTAATTCTAATTTATATTTTACAGAACAAACTCCGCCTCCACATAAAAATGCAGAGAGAAGCGACATTTACAGCTTTTGGATTTTTCACTGTTGATTATACCTTGATATACTCCGTAAGGTGTTAGCTCTATTATTGTTTTTGTCTGTTTGGAATTGGTTATAATAATAACAATAATAATAATAAAAGCCTTGAAACAGAAAGATCTATTTTTTTTTGTAATCATCTTATTTTCTATTACTTATTATTATAGTTATTGTTAGTTTATAATACATTTTTCTTTACTGTATAATACATTTCTTAATGTAGCAAAGTGTAATATATTAATATACAGTTATAAGGTATACATATATCTTGTTTTTTCTTGTCTACAGATGGTTCACGCAGCAACGACATACTTCATCATACTGGTCCAGTTCAGCCCAACGCCTAACCTGCCGCATAGTTTAACTTTTATGGCAAACAAAACAATTACTCTTTCTTTGAAACAATAATTGATTTAATATTAACTATGTACGAATTTTTCTATGTAGTTGTAGTAATTTTAAAAAATAATTTTATTAGATGTCATAATTGTATTATGAGGTTATGCGTATTATAGATCATAAGTAATTAATTATATTTTAGTATTACAGATATTTTCTTGCGAGAATGCATAAAATATCTACCCTTCTTCCTTCTCTAATATAATTATGTGTATTACCAACAATCTTTATTTACACACACGCTTAAATAAGGTACATGGTTCATAATTATTATATTGAATTAACTGCTACTAAAAAGTTTATTAATTGCCTTGCGAAATTCAATATGTCTCTTAAATTAAGCAATTTATAAATAACAATCCATTTTCTATAAATGCTATTAGTATTCAGCAATAATTTAACACTTAAAAGTTTTTATATTCACTTAGCACGTTTCCATGGCAACGTATTTGTTATGACAATAACACGTATTTCAAACTCTCCTTTAGAAACTTTTTGGATGACTGTGTTAAAATCTATGATCTGAAGTCTATCATAAACATTCTGAAACCTCCATATTTGCTGGCTTCTTTTATTTAAGCCACAATGATAATTTAAAAAGCTAAGTAAAGATTCATTAATTATCCTTAATATTTCCAATCTATTGGTGCCTCTTTCTTCAAAAACTATCGCCATTAGTAGTGGGGTCAAAATAACATGGCAGTCTAAAATAACGTGTTAATGGAAAGTAACGGTCACTGTGATAACGTGTTACCAGAACGAGCCCGTTATAGGAATAACTTCTCAACGTTTCACTCGCCATTAACGAAATAGCGCTTCGATATGATATCAATAAGAGCTGAAGGCCGAGGCGTTAACACAGTAAGCGAGACAATGTTCTTCAACGTTATAAATGTCTTCTAGACATTACAACGAAACAGTGAAGTCAGAAGCACTATCTACGTTATCCTGATCACTTTAAGAAACTAACATTGTTCAGAAACACCATTAGATGAAATTAAAACATGTGCTATATGGGAAATAGAGAAGAATTTCATTCACAATTAATAATTGAAAAATTAAACTTTGCTAATTTGCACAAAAATGTGGAAAAATATCAATTAAATATGTTTTCAACCTTAAAACTGCCTTGGACTTTATCAAAGTGGCGCTATCTACGTTAATGAGCTAAATAAACGTTGTCGCATTATTTTCATATTTGTAGGAAATATAGAAGGATTTCATTCATAATTCATAATTGAAAAATTAGCAAAAAATTAAATATTAATACATTGTTGAAAATATGATTATATGTAGGCTTGTGCTCGGTGTTTAATATGGTAAGCGGGTAATCAAGTGCAAGTAAGCAAATAATTTAGTTTATTTTAGTTTTACAGATAAAATGAAAAGAATGAATTATGACGAAATAATTGACGAGAAATTAAAAAATAAAAAGTGGATGCAATCTATGAAGATAATGAAGACGCAATTTTATAATCTTTATTGCATCATTTAATTTTTATTTATTTATTTTCTCTTTTTTTTGGAATGAGATACTATTGGCTATGTCTGTTTCAATTCTGATATAAATTTATTAATTAGATATATTATTTTCTTCAATGAAATAAAAAGTTACTCAAATAGCGTATTACTAGAACACGTTATTAAATGGTAGCGGTTATGACATAACGAATGATTAAGATTTCACTGTTTGGCCCATCACTAATCGCCATTGAAACCCACAAAAAAATATGGTGAGATCTCGGACAAATCGTCTCCCTGTACAACGGTTGTGTCCCAGAGGTATTACAGTCTCTACCATGTACTTTACCCAAGACCATTCATGGATTGTAGTGATACAGGTTTTTTATTAATAGTACATAGTACTAGTACACAGCAATAGAGTCTTCCATTCCACGCTGATAGGGAAAAATTCCTTCTATGTGTTATATCTTTTTTATTTTTTCAACCGCCTTCCTTATTTTCCTTTTTCTAGATCTAGTTCTTTTTTACTTTATAAGAAACCCACTAACGGAAACGGACATAAGAATAAGAAGATTACGGACATATGGCGAGGATGCATCCAAAGAGATTAAATAGAGAAATCGTCTATAAATTGAGAGGATACAACAGTGATGGGGGTACATCAAACAGATGAAGGAAGAAACTGAGTGATTGAAAATAACAGACCAAGATTGTTTCGATAGGGATGATTATGTGAAGACTCAAAGAAATTTAAGATCCTTGTGGAAAAGAGAGATGCGAGAAAAGGAATAGCGTGAATCGAGGAAAGAAGGAAAGAACAATCGGACAGAATGAGGAAAAGGTGAGAAGGAAGAAGGAAGGAGTAGATGAAGTGAAAATTATGATATTCGTGTGGTCTCTAAGGCTGTTCCGTGAAAAAAAAAACACTTACGGGACTCTGACATAGTATTCATGAATTTCTATTGAATAGGTTTCAATAAGAACACAACAACCAGACAAAACATACCATCACCAGCAATGCAACTAAATCCTTACGAAGGTTACAGAACAGCACCTGGAAAAGATTAAGTAAAATCAGCTGATTGCAAAGGAAATTGGAAAAACGTACAACAAACTTCAAAAAAAGCGTAATAGATAATAATAATCACAAAAATAAAAGGTAAGAAAAAAAATAAAAAATGGAAAGTAAAATTAAAAGAAAGAAAGGTCATTATTAAGAAAACATTGGATATAGGGGGGCTATTCTATTAAATAAATAAATAGAATAAATTAGTATTTAATATAAAAAGTGAAAAAATTTAAAAAATGCCTTAAGTATTTAAAAGATTGTGGGAAAAAATAATTATTAACTCTTGTACATTTACTTTCGTTTTATATATGTACCTACCTATTTTTTCTTGCACTTGACATATTTTTGTGATTATTCTCATTTTTATTATCCTTTTACTTTTTTTGAAGTTTCGTGAGTTTTTTTTTCTAAGTAGATAATACATTTATTAATCAGCTGTTTTTATTTTTCCAGCTGTTCTGTCATCTTCCTTAGGATTCAGCAGTTGCATTAGAGCATTGATGTTGTTGGGATGTTTTCTCAAGTTGGTTTCTTGTTCTAGTTTGTGGGTGGAGTGTGCTTTATTTATTTCATCTTTTTATTATTCTCCTTCTGTCATGCATATAAAAACTGTGAAGTATTTTTTCCATTTAATTAGACTGAGCCGCACCAGTATTTTGTCAGGAAATGAATAGGTTTACCAAATAGTGAAGGCATTACTGATCGATAATGTTGTTTGACCATCTAGTGTTCTCTATCGCTACCCTGAAGCTCAGCAATACAATGTGGTTGGGCAACATCAAAAACAAGTGGTGGTATATATACAAAAATCGATAATAAAATTGTTTCCGTTGATATGTTAAATTGTTTTTCTTTTTTCTACTATCACAAGGAAGTTCAACGAGTACCGGCGATCATAGTAGGCTCTAATGCTAACCACTAGACCACCAGCGACCTCCAACTTATAATATTTCTTCGCTCATATCACTTATTATTCGATATCAATCGGTTTTCCGTTGTTATTAATAAATAATCATCCATTATAAATTAATCATTAAGTAAGATGTTACAAAAGATTCGCACCATTGGATATCCTTTGTTCATTACTAATGGCTATCGACTCCTTAAAGAGCCCCACCTCTAATATATTTTAGTAACTGCTGTACTGACTATAAGGCATCCAATATGATTTCTAGTAATAATTACTCCAAGAAAGTTGATGCATTCATTATGTTCAACCGCCACAGATATTTTCGCAACATCTTTTACCTTTCTATTGCAATCGGGATCTTCCCTTTCTTCTTGGAAGGAGGTCGACCAATCGCTTCATATTTTGTTATCGTTTGGACAACAATAATTGTAATTTATGTCGGGTATTTTTCTTATTTAATAAATTATGTGTATCTTTATAAAAATCTGATGTTTGAAAAAAATATTTTAGACCAGGAAAGTGCAATGTACTTATGCATTGTGATTACTCTTTCTATAGTCTACTTCGTGTCACTAGCCACTTCCGTATGGCGAGTTCGCTCTGTCCGTCATATCGTGAAAGTCCTCCAAGAGGTCGATGCCCTCCTCAAAGGTCAATCGATAAGAGAGTACGATTTTCAAGACATCCTGTGCGTTTTCTTTAACATCATCATATGCTTTTGGCTTATATATACCGAAGAAATATTTGTCCATAGCTTGTTTTACGCTATTACCACAATAAATATCTATTTGACAACAGCGCAGTTTTCAGTTTTAGCTTCTATGATATATAATAGGTTACGAGAAGCTTGCAAGTCTCTAAATGATCTGAGAGAAAATATACAACTGCCCTATCGTCAAGAACAGGTTACAATACTTTCCGACGTCCACGACAAGTTGTGCGATGCGAGCGATATCCTCCAATCCTTCGGTTTGGTCATCACCGTCATCATAATCACCGGTTTCTTGGGACTCACAAATGTAGCTTTTTATTTTTACAATATTCCAAATGTGGAAATATTTATTGACATTAGGTTCTTGCTATCAAATGATCCGAATAACTTACCTCCCACGGATAAAATATTGTGGTTCATTTACAACCTGACAATAATTTGGAAGATTGCTGCTTCATCATCAGAACTTACAGAAAAGGTATTATTATTTTCCTAACCTAATATATCTTCTATTGGTACTTTCCAGTTATATGGGCGGGCACAACTGATAAAGCTCCTTAATATTAACTTCCGCACCTCGGATTAGGAGTTTTGAAGCAAGAAAATTTTTCAGAAACACACGCATATATATACATAATCTTTTAAATTTAAATAATTGTAATATTAGACTAATAATAATAATACCTATATGTTATTTACAGTCCAATTTAAGGCAATAATATCTAATATTTCCTTAAATAGGTATAATAATAATAACAATAATATTAAATATTCCCTTTCTTTGTTCTTTTCACGAAAAAATAAATTCGATTAAACACAATCGTTTTCTCTTTCTTTTTTATTTCGCCACTTGACAGTCGATTTTCCACAGTTCGAGTATTTACACCGTTTTCTTTTTTAACAAAATTAAATGAGTTCTTAACGATTCTTTTAATTACAATGCAAAATGATTTATAGATTAATTTATTGATATTTACAACTGTAATCTCCACACTTTTCTCCCCACGGTTTTCTCTTCCATCACCATTCTTCATTTATACTATACTACTTTATCATTCTTATATTCGCCTTCACCGGCCTTCCCTTGTTCGCGAATACCGCCTCTTGTCGTTAGGGAACTCTCTAAAATAATTCTTCCACTTCAGATTTACTCTCTACCCAATCATCAGTAAGTGTAGCGTTTGTAATAATTAATAAAATAAGTTTCAACACCCATCAATGGATTTTGTTTTCATTAGTTGTTTAAATTATTTAATATAATAGTAACCGGAAGGCTGGATGTTCATAGCATAAATCTCGATAGTGCCTATATATCACGATTCCTCAACTTCGTTCTTCCAATTCATTTTAGCATTTATGATCCAGGTCATGGATATTTAAACAGATTGTGCCTTTTTGTCAGAGTTGAAATAAATAAATACAATGACATTTCTGTTAATACAGTTCAGACCCGGCACAATCAATTGATTGACATTAGATCCGATTAGAGATTCTTAAAAATTAATTGAATAAATCGATCTTTGTTAATGACGTCCGATCATCAAAGTATTCAGTTTCTCGACTGTATCAGCCAGTAACCTTTCTTTAAACTAGTGACCATGTCAGAAAAAGGAAAAAATATACACACCGGTGTCCTTTCGACTCATAAATATTTTCGACTTATTTATTACCTTTCTGCAGTTTATGGGATATTCCCTTTCTCCTTGTATAGAGGTCGATACGTCAAATCGAATTGCTTTACTATCCTTTCAATAATATTCAGTCTCTTGGTCGGTTTAGGGTCTTTTGCAATGTGTTGTTTTATACTGTTTATGACACCTGAGGGAACAAACTTTGGTGAAAAAGCGAACAAGGTTATATTATCATGCTTCATATTTAGCCAGTCCACTATGTACATCATAACAGTGAGCACCTCCCAACGGAGAGTCAGGGGTATCTGCCAAATCATTGAGATCCTCGAAGAAGTGGATGAACGTTTAAACATTCGCTTGAAGAAGGATTTCGGGTTATCAGATCTTTTTCTTTCTTCTTTGAACTTAATTATGATATTTTTAAAATATTATGATTCACCGCAAATAATCCATTCAATATTTGCCTCTATTCTAATAGCTAATTTATGGTTGACGATGTCACAGTTCTCAGTTTTGGCTTCAGTCATAAAAGATAGATTACAAGGAGCGTGCGAATCCTTAAATGAACTCGATACGAAAACAGAATCACTTCCTCTAGATCAGAAGTTCGCCACTCTCTGCAAAGTTCACAATAGGCTCTGCGATGCTTGTGAAATCTTGCAGGCCTCCTTCGCTTGGTTGCTTACTGTATTGACAACCGTCTGTTTCGTAGGAGTCATTTCACTTATTTTTTTCATTTACAAAAACAAAAAACTTGACGAAAACTTTGGTATTCGCATTGTATTAAAAGATGATAAAGTATGGTGGCTTCTGCAATTTTTGACTATAATCTGGAAAATCGCTGCTTCTTCATCAGAACTCACTCAAAAGGTAGTAAAATTATTTAAAGTCCATAAAAATAATAAAAAAATATTAATAAATGTTAGTATAACCGGCTAAGAGTTATACAAACATTTATTAATATTAATAGTACCTTGTAATGTCTGTATTGACGGTTTGCTCCGGTTGTAAGTTCTGCACCCGTCTCTGGCTGATAAATAACTTATGATAACAGCAGTATTAAATTATGTATCGACCGTGTAAAATGTAAGTCCAGATTTTGGTTAGTTAATGTATAAAAACGTTTTTCGAAATCTTACTGTTCCAAGATCCAAGATGCAGTTAAAAATTATATTTACATTGAATTAGCATTATAGAAAAAATAATACTTCTTGTTTTGGTAAAAATGTATAGGGTAACTTAAATTTTAAAATGGATAAAAATCAAATTAAAATTCATTCAAAACTTAGTAATTTTAATTCTTATCTAATAAACTGGACTCAATTTCTATGTAAATTTCATCTTCGAAAAAATCCTGCATTCCAGTCAATATATTTTATTCTTTTATAAACAAGACGTTTCGGCAAAATCTAATGCCATTTTCAATATTAAAATACATCAACAATACTAAATTAACTTTTAAAAAAAGTTATAAGTCAAAAATCTCATAAAGAAATATTTAAAAATTATTTTTTTCCCCTCATTTTCCTGGGAATTCACTATTCTCCCATGGTCAATTTCTACAGTGAATTCCCAGGAAAATGAGGGAAAAAAAATAATTTTTAAATATTTCTTTATGAGATTTTTGACTTATAACTTTTTTTAAAAGTTAATTTAGTATTGTTGATGTATTTTAATATTGAAAATGGCATTAGATTTCGCCGAAACGTCTTGTTTGTAAAAGAATAAAATATATTGACTGGAATGCAATATATTTCGAAGATGAAATTTACATCAAAACTTAGTTCGATTTCTTCACTTTATTGTTTTTGTTGAAATTTATTGGCCTAATTTACTTCATTACAATTCGATTAGTTTGGTTATTTTTACTCAGCTATGTATATGGTGAAGTAAAATAAAAATGATAATTTGGTGTATTTATTTTAGAGTAACCATATTTTTCGAACTTGCTTGTTGGGGCTTAAAGGCGTAAAATACTTAGGTCAGCGATGCCTGTTTTTTTTTTTTTCGAACTTCCTTCTTAATAATTGGCAGTTGATCGTCCTCGCCGCCGCTTGATATATTTGCCCTGAAGATGGCCTACATTGTAGGCCGAAACATCGGCACACAATAAATAAGTATACACTTATTAAGGTGTTTTTATTGACTGCACCCCCAACTATTTCTTCCTTACATTAGAAGTTACAGTCAACCAATTCTTCTCTAATAATATGTTAACGAAATTTAAATTATCGGTATATAATATATAGAGAGATTATTATCTCGATACATACATCGGTATTTTTTATCACTACTCTGCCAATTCATTTTAACATTTACATTCCAGGTAATGCAAACTTAAACAGACTGTATCGAGTTGTAACAAACGACTACAATGACATTTGTTAAGACATTCGTGAATACAGTTCAGAACCGACACAATCAAATCCGATTACATATTTGTAGCAGTCAATTGAATAAATCGATCTTTACTAATGATTTTTAACCTCTAAAACATTCAGTTTCTCAACAGGAGCAGCAAGTAACCTTTCTTCAAAATGGCGACCAACTCAGACAAAAGAGAAAAAATACACGCCAATGTACTTTCAAGTGACAAATATTTTGGACTTACCTATATATTACCTCTCTGCAGTGTTTGGAACTTTCCCTTTCCCTTTACATAGAAGCCAATGCATAAAATCGTGTTCTTTTATATTTCTGTCAATAATATTCAGTATCTTGGTCGGTTTTGGGTTTTTTGCGTTAAATTATTTTATATCATTCATGATTGTTGAAAAGGCAAAGTTTTAGTATCATGCTTTCTAATTAGCCAGTCCGTGAAGTACATCACAACAGCAAGAAGCACCTTAGTAAGGAGAGTCAGCGCTATTACACAAATCATCGGCATCCTGGAAGAAGTAGATGAGCGTTTAAATATCCACTTGAAGAAAGATTTCGGTCTATCAGATCTTTTTGCTTCGTCTTTGAATTTAATTTTGGTTATTTTGAAATGTAATGAATCATCATTTGTCACCTTTAAGACGTTTCCCGCTCTTCTAATAACTAATGTGTGGTTAACGACGTCGCAGTTCTCAGGTTAGGCCTCTCTCATAGAAGATAGGTTATAAGAAGCGTGTGTATCCTTAAATGAACTCGATACGAAAACTGAATCACTTCCTCTAGATCAGAAGTTCGCCACACTCAGCAATGTTCACAACAGACTTTGCGATGCTTGTGAGATCTTGCAGGCATCCTTCGCTTGGTTGCTTACTGTATTGACAACCGTCTGTTTCGTAGGAGTCATTTCACTTATTTTTTTTTCATTTACAAAAACAAAAAACTTGACGAAAACTTTGGTATTCGCATTGTATTAAAAGATGATAAAATATGGGGGCTTTTGTTCTATGCAACTATTATCTAATTCATCTAATTTATCTAATTCAATTGAAAAAAACAAATCTAATTCTTCAGTGACATTTTTGTTTATTCATTTGTGAATATAGTTTACAACCGACACAATAAATTGATTGTCGTTAGATCCGATTAGAGATTTGTAGGTAATTGGATAAATCAATCTTTGCTAATGACTTTTGATGTCTAAAACATTCAGTTTCTCAACAGGAGCAGCAAGTAACCTTTATGCAAAATGGCGACCAATTTAGACAAAAAAGAAAATAAACACGCCGGTGTGCTTTCAAGTCACAAATATTTTCGACTTATTTATTACCTTTCTGCGGTTTGCGGGACTTTCTCTTTCTTTTGCATAGAGGTCGATACATCAAATCTTATTTTTTTACACTTTATTTTTTTGTTAGTTGTTATAATTTTTAAATATTTTTATTTGAAAAGAAAAGATATGACCAGGACCGGGACTGTCTAAACTCTTGGACTTAGATATCGTTAAACGGAATAAATGACATTTTTTTATAGGATGTCAACGGAAATATTACTATCAATAATCATTTTTAGCATATAAAGTAGATATTAATTAAATAATTTAATTTATTTACATTATTTCGTATTGTATAAATATTAAATCCAAGAAAGCAATCTCAATTGATAGGGTATCAAGGCATATGATATATATTGCATAACATTTTAGGTTATGTTTATTTAAACAGATTGCATCAAGTTGTCAGAGTTGAAAGAAATGACAACAAAGACATTTCTATTAATACATTTGTGAAAATAGTTCAGGACCGACACAATCAAATGATCGACATTAGATCTGATTAGTGATTTGAAGCAATTAATTAAATAAATCAATCTTTGCTAATGACTTTCGACCTCCAAAATATTTAGTTTCTCAACTGCATCAGCACGTAACCTTTCTCAAAATGGCGACCGTCTCAAACAAAACATGTGCATTTTCAAGTCATAAATATTTTCGACTTATATATTACCTCTCTGCAGTTCTTGGAACTTTCCCTTTCTCTTTCCATAGAGGTCGATACATCAAATCGAATTTCTTTACTGTTCTGTCAATAATATTCAGTGCCTATGTCGGTTTAGGCTCTGTAGCGGTTTATTATTATGTATTCTTCGTTAACCCAAAGGGAACAAACTTTATTGAAAAAGCGGACAAATTTTTAATATTGTGCTTTCTATTTAGCCAGTCCGTTATGTACATCACAACAGTGAGCACCTCCATCTGGAGAGTCCGCGATATCTGCCAAATCATCGCCATCCTCGAAGAAGTGGATGGGTGTTTAAAAATCCCCTTGAAGAAGAATTTCTGTCTATTAGATCTTTTTGCATCTTCTTTAAGTTTAATTTTGGTTATTTTGAAATGTTATTATTCACCAAATTTCATCTCTAAGACGTTTTTCTGTATTCTTATAACTAATTTGTGGCTATCGATGTCGCAATTCTCAGTTTTGGCTTCAGTCATAGAAGATAGGTTACAAGGAGCGTGCGAATCCTTAAATGAACTCGATACGAAAAAGGAATCACTTCCACTAGATAAGAAGTTAGCCACACTCTGCGACGTTCACAACAGGCTCTGCGATGCCTGTGAGACTTTGCAGGCCTCCTTTACTTGGTTGCTTACTGTGCTGGTAACTGTCTGTTTCGTAGGGTTCAATTCTCTTACTTTTTTCATTTATAAAAGCCAAAAACTAAATGAAAATTTCCGATTTCTAATTCTATTACTAGATGGTAAAATATGTTGGCTTCTTTACTTTCTGACAATCATCTGGAAAATCGTTTCTTCTTCTACACAACTCACAAAGAAGGTATTAAAATTACTTAAAGTCTATAAGAATATAATAATACATTTCTTAATAGCTGCAGACGGGATCAGGGATATACAGTTTGAAGAGCTGTGTGTCTCCAATTCAGACGTACCACATTTGAAACCGGCTGTGGCAGATAAATAATTTATTAACAATCGATCGTGAGTATGTGAATACAACACTGACAGCCACCTACAAATACACATGATGCCTTCTTCTTTCATAGCTCTACAACCCATCAATAAGACTTAGCATCTTCGATCTGTTTCTGTCAGTCCTCTCTGTTTAGTGAGACTGCTTTCCTAACATTTAATACACTCCTGTATCCTCACTATCCCCATCCAGCCATCGCAGCTTGGTGGGGTTAGTGAGGACCATTCTTTTTCTATAAAATCAGGCCAAGAAAATCTTGGAATAACCAAAGTATTCTTTCAAAGTACTATAAAAGTTATATACTATCAAAGTAGTATAAAAGTAAACTTCCCTTGAAAAAATTATTAAATGGATTTCTATCCACAATTATCATGGAATTATCCATTCTCAGGATTAGCAAAGAATCAAAGTATTTATTTACCGGACTAGCTTATTCCCCCTTCACTATTACCCGAACCAGTATTGTATCATATCTAATGATTTAAATGTATGGAATTTGTAATATGTACTTTTTTTTTCATTCATTAATGTTTCACAATCAATTAATGTTTGTTTTCTAGACGAAGGAGTTTAATAATATTCTCTATCAGCTCATGGCTAACGATAAAAGCAATCAACTAATGCAAAATGTAAGTATTTTTTATCACTTTTCACTTCATTGATATTTTAAAATTTTCCATATCTGTAAACGAATTATGATCAAAATAAAGACTCATTATGCTTATGTACATACATATGTGGATATAAAGAGAATAATTTCCCATTACAATTTGTAATGTTTATTTAAGTATAAGACTTATTTAAGTATTGTATTAAGTATAAGATTTTGGAAAATGTATTTAAGTTAATCTTTTTTGACAATTTCTATTTTAAATGTTATAGACCTGATAATTTTCTAGGAGAAACTATTGCTTCACCTCTCGATGAAGAGAGAAGTCGTCCTTACTGCTTGTGGTCTCTTCAATTTGGATTTCACTTTGGTGCATTCGGTAAGGCACTTAATCATAGATAAGTGAAAAATAGTTTTCCAAAACTACGCTAGAAACTTATAATCAATTATGGAGCGAATTCAGCATCATTCAAGGGAAAATTGTGTATTTTAAGTAAGGTAAAGGTATTGTTTCATCCTAAAATAACGAAAGATGGTTTGAAATGAAACAATCTGGCACTCCTTAACTTAACTTTGTCTCAATAACGACATGGGCTTGTGCCAATCACATTGGATGTTCCTCAGTCCCAGTTATGTTGCTCCTTGTTCCTTCAGTCTTAGTTTAGTACTGATATAAACCTGTTATGTCCATTGTTATGTCAAGATTGGTACTCACTCAGGAATATAACTACTTATAACACAAACAAATACTTTTAACACCATTTATTAAATAAAACTATACACTTTACACATTGTTGTTGTGGATAACACACACAAGAAGGTACTTAACAAAAGAGCGAGACCAGAGACTCGATCACTGATAATCGATACCGCGATTGATACACAACAGTCTCCCACACTTATTAAAATAATTATGATATGCGTAAATCAAGAGGTAAATTGAGTCACATATTCTTGGAATCTTCCTGGTGGCCTCCGTTCTCTTCTTGATCGTCTCAGCATAGGATGCGGCTGGGCACTAGGATGTCCTTGCTGTTGCTGCGGGGAGTTCGATGGTCTTGGTTCTGGCTGGACGTCTTCTCTGCTTGATCATCTCAGAATGGGATGTGGCTGGGCACTAGGATGTTCTTGTTGTTGCTGCGGAGGGTTCGATGGTCTTGGTCTTGGTTCTAGCTGGACGTCTTCTGGGAGGTTACTTTTTGATTTGACATTATTGGTTGGATTCTTGGGGTGTAGAGTAAACATCACTCTCTTCTTGGGTTTGGCGTCACTCGCAATGAAAAGCAATTGATTGATGTGTCTCGTCAGGCTGTATCCATTAATGTCGAGCTTGACTATGTAGTGAAGCTTCCCTATTTTTCGAATTACGGTTCCGAGTATCCATGTTGGTTTTCCAGTGTGGGGTTACCATCTTGCTTGTATGCGATCTCCCACACTTAGTTGGCGTTTACCGTAAATGATGCTGGGAAAAGCTGGTGTTTGTGGGGGTTGTTTCAGCAGATCTAATTTAATCCGTATTCTACGTTGTAGGTACAATTCTGATGGTGATTTCCCACATGCTAGCGGGGTCGACCTGTATCGCATTAAGATTTCTTGGACTTTTCTTTGGAGGGGTAACGTAGAACAAGACATGACCTGTAATTTCTGTTTAAAAGTCTGAATATTGCGTTCTGCGATTCCGTTTGTGGCGGGATGGCCTGGTGCTATGAACTTTTGTTGAATGCCATATTGTGTGCAGAATTGGAGAAATCTTTCGCTTTTGAATCTTGTTGCATTATCCGACGCTAGGACTCTTAGTAGGCCGTGAGTTAAGAATATATATTGAAGGTATTGAATGGTTGAATCTCTTGTTGGTGCATTCTTGGAGAACCGGACTTCTATCCAGCGGGACTTAGCGTCTACTAAAAGAAAGAAGTGGTGGTCCCGCATAGTCCATATGAACCCTATCCAATTTCTCTGAGGGCTCATCCCAATGATGGATTGGAGCTTTGGGAGGATTTTTTCGAATTCGTCCGCATTCCTCAGAAGCTCAGACGAGATTTTCAATGTCTCTATCTAGATTTTTCCAGTAAACATATTGGCGGGATAACTGTTTCATTTTTACAACCCCTGCATGCGTGTGATGAAGTTCGTTAAGAACTGCTTGTTGTAATGACGTTGGAACGACTACTCGTTGTCCTTTAAAAATTATGCCGTTTTGCAGATAGAGTTAGTGTTATTGTTTTCACCCTTCAAAAGGTCTGATTTAATTCTGGTTAGTTGTTCATCTCGTGAGATTTCTTCAGCGAAGGTTTTATACTTGAGCGTATCGTTGGAAATAGTGTATATGGTTTCATTATAAATAACGAGACTTCTTCTTCAATATTCTGTTCAATTTGGAACAAATTTTCTTGGATTAGAGAACTTGAAAGGAAATCGGCGTGTACATTTTCTTCTACCTTTTTATGTTCAATTTGGTAGTCAAAATTTGTGAGCCAGGTTACGTGGCATAGAAGCCTAGCGGACGTCATTGCTGGAAGATGAGCATTCTCGTGCAGAATGTGGATCAGTGGCCGGTTATCAGTATAAAGAGTAAATTTTCTGCCATAAATATAATAATAAAATTTCTTGAGAGCAAAAAGATAGACAAGGCTTCTCTGACTAGTTGGCTATAGTTCATCTCGGTTTTGGTCAATGCACGTGATGCAAAAGCGATAGGTTTTTCTATGCCATTTATAGTGTGTGAGAATACTCCTGACACTCCGGTTGGTGAGGCGTCCGCAAGCTACCGAGAGAGGAAGGTCTGGACTAAAGGGTGTTAAGACTCTATCGCGAGAAAATTCATTTTTCAATTGTGTAAAGGCTGATTCACATCTAGAAGACCAGTCGAATTTTTTTGGCTTTTGTAAAAGTAACCTCAATGGGTACGTTAGCGTTGAAATATTTGGAATAAATTTGGCATAATAGGTCAGCATGCCCAAAAACCTCTTGACGTCGTCTTGACTTGCTGGTCGTGGTGCCTTCATAATGGCCATGACTATGGCTGGGCCTTTCGAAAGTTTACCTTGTTCGAATACATAACCTAACTATTGAATTTTGGTTTTGAATAGTTCACACTTTTATCTATTGAGGTGTAAATCAAATTCTTTTAGTCTGTCGAGGCAAGCAATCAAAATTTTATAGCATTCCTCTATTGTTTTCCCATCAACTATGATGTTATCGAAGTATGTTGTGACCCCTTGTAGGCCTGTTAGAACTTTGTCCATGATAAGATGGAATTCATTTGGTGCGCGGTTTTGATGCCAAAAGAGAGGCGGTTAACTGTATAGGTTCCTTTACGGGTAATGATTGAATCTTTGCGCTTTCCTGGTCGACTGGGACCTGGAGGTATGCTTTAACATTTTCTCCAACCCATCAAACTCTCCTATCTGACACCTGGTCAGACTTGTTTATCATTGACTCATCGCAGAGACTCTTTTCCTCCTCTTAATTACCCGCTCCATTTTTGTCCTCTCATGATTTAATCCAAATTTCATACAATACCCAAAATCCAGAAATCTTACCGAAAACCCTCACCTTTCGCAACCTATATGGACTAACTCCTGAAAATATATCACTTTCCCTCGAAATCCTGAATTGGAACCAAATTTATTCTTGTGCCAACATCGATTCAATGGTTTGCATACTCACTGTCAATCTCAAAAGCATCCTGGATACCCATGCTCCACTCAAAACTTTAACCTTCCGTCACCATCCCGCTCCTTGGATGTGTCAAAAAATGAAAGAACTGCAAAGGAAGCGTGATGCTGCCCGTAGACGCTTTAGGCGTACAAGGCTTACTGATGACTATCAGGACTCTCCGCAATTTGAAACAATCTATAATCAGACAAGCAAAATCCAAATACTTCCACGAAGCCCTTTCCAATGCTCCCGATCCTAAATCTAAATGGCAACCCCTCCTTAAGCTCTCCCTCTGTAATCGATCATCCTCTAGAGCTTTTCCTGCTTCTCCCGATGAACTCGTACTTTTTGTCTGCATCGATTAACACATTAAAATCATCCTCCTCCGTCCTTTCTCTAACGCCATCTTTCAACCCCCGACAATTTTTATTTCTTAGACATTTCACCTACCGACATTATTTCCTCCGTCCTGAAATCCCGCTCCAGTTCTACTGGCTTTAACGAAATCCCCGTCAAATTGCTGAAATTATGCCTTATCGATATACTATCTATCCTACTCTTCATATATAAGTTTTCACTTCAAAATGCAGTATTCCCGACTTCTTAGAAAAAAACCTTAGTCCATCCCATAAACAAAACCTCTACCCCAGTGTCTCCCAAAGAATACCGGCCAATCTCCATACTCTCCAACCTTTCCAAACCTATTGAAAGAATAGTCTAGTCTCAAATATCAAATTTTCTCGAACAGTCCAAACTCCAAGGAGATCAAGATCTACTTCAATCAGGCTTTCGTCCTGGTTTCTCCAAGCAATCAGCCCTTACCAAAATCACCACTGACATACTTACAGCCATGGAGAACAAACAACTAACTGTGCTAATCCTACTAGACTTTTCTAAAGCTTTCGATTCCTTGGACCATTCTATCCTTTTTGCCAAACTAAAATCATTGTCCTTTTCCAACAACTCTATTCTATGGTTCCAATCTTTCCTCTGTAACAGATCCCAAGGAGTTTCCATACCCAATTAACTCCTTTCCTCTTTTCTCGATTTGTCTTCAGGTGTGGCACAGGACTCAAGCATCTCTCCTCTCCTTTTCAACTGCTACATCAACAATCTTCCTAAATCTGTTTACCACTGTTCTTACCGTCTATATGCTGCCGAATTCCAAATCTATTTATCCCTTCCTCCTTCTGAGCTATTATCTGCGTTCGCCAATATATAGCAAAATCTAGATAGGATCAGTGCCTGAGCAAATCTGAATAAACTAGAATTGAACGCAATGAAAACCCAGGCCATTGTTCTAGATTCCAATTTCCTCCTTACAATTATCCCCATCCTCCCAACATTAATCTTAAACGACCATCCCATCAGTTTCAACTCCTCTGTCAAAAACTTAGGCATTACTTTTGACCAAAGCCTTTCCTGGAAACCCCATATCTCCCAAATATCCCGACGGTCAATTAGTTCCCTGAAGTTATTCAGGCATCTCCTTATCTCGGCATTCCCTTACACAATCTACCCGCAAACTTCTCGTATCATCTCCACATCTTCCATCACTTCGACTATTGTAGTGTGGTATACGGAGGCCTTTCGAAAATGCTTGAGGGGCGTTTAAAGCGATTATTGAACTGCACTCTAAGATTTGTCCTTGGTACTCCGAGGCGATCCCGCGTGTCACATCACTATAAGGGGTTAAAGTGACTCTTCCCTCCCATTCGTAGACAATATTTCCTTACAGCTTTTCAATACCGATTCGTTAACTCGCAACACCCTTCATATATCTGTAGTCTCCTCCGAATCAAATCCTCAGCCCAGCACCTCAAAACTATATCCCGCCTTTCCGACCTCTACACTCGTTCCCACAAAACCAAAGCATTCGAGCGTTCCTTCATCGCCCGCTCCACCATTGTGTGGAGCTCCCTTCATCCGCCATGCTTCTCCACTGGCTACATTTAAATCCTTGCTTTTCCAGCATCTCTTGACATCCCAAAAAGATGCTCTCTAAGCAGGTCAATCATCTGCTTAAATAAATTATTATTGAATAATTAATTTCGTTGTCTGCGTGTTTTTTTTTATTTTTCCCAAAGAAGATATAGACTATGTAAAGACTTTATCGCATGCTATCCCATTCATTTATTTTATTTAGTAATTGATGTTATTAATATATTTATTCTTGACAAGTAGTTAAAATCCTGTCAAGTTTCGTACTTTTTAGTTATTTCATTTCTATTTTTATTTTGATTATGTTTTTGTCACTTTTAATTACTTCATGATCTGTATTATTATGTAGCCTTCTGGCCAGATATGTATTATGTTTATTTTTCTGTTCATGTTTGTGATTCTAAAGGGACTTGGTCCCAGAATAAAGTTTGTTTTCTATTCTATTCTATAAACTAAACTATCTATGGACCCTAGTGTCTGTTTGACACTAAATTGAAGATATTCAATTTTCACAAACACTGTTCTCCCATGTATTTCATTCTCTCACATTCTGGCTCAACTTAAGGCAAATAATCATCTGATTATATCAGACAAGAAGATATGTATACAGAGCATTTGTATCTATTTTTGTACTTTTGTATGAACGATATTGAACTTTTTTGATCCTTTAGATGCCATATGGCAAACTTGTTAAACAAGGATTTGGCTGAACAAAAAAATGTTATTCCCTTAATATGGTGAAGTGAACCTTCAAAATGATGGCTCAATTATTTAAACAATATAATTAATTGATATGATTAATTGATGTTTAGATGGCTGCGGCAGTTGCAACTTACCTGGTCATGATAATTCAGTTCGATAAATAAGGCTTTGACAGTATTTCTTTACCAGAGTGATCCTGATTTCTAGTTTAACTTTGCAAGAAAGAGTAGATTTAGTAAATTAAAAAAATAAAAGTTATAATTTTGAAAAATAAAATATATATATTATGTTTATCCCTATTTCTTGTACTTTATAGGCTTATATGACAAAATCTTCAATCATTTCCCCTAAAACATTGGTGTTTAGATTTAAATTTATAGAAAGGATAGTTTTTACCAGTAGAGAAGAGCTTATTATTTTTTTTTTATTGTTAAGATATAGATGCAATGAGGTTCAAACCAAGGCTATTATGTATTTATTACTCTTGAGCTTTCATTAAAGATATAGAAAAGTGAAAATTAATCTATAATAAAAAAGACTCAAAAGTGTTATTATAAAATATGAACTGAAACTGAATCAATGATTGTACTCTTTTCAAATATTCATTTTACAAATGAATGTATAAGCAGACAAAGGCAGAAAGATTGTAGGTAGGAATGTTACACACAAGAAGAGGAAAAGCTTCTTCCTTCGTATAATGAGTCCACAACGCTGGATTTATAGTTTGGGCACCACGTTACCCAACAATTTTACTAAGATCTGGTGAGCAAAAGATTAATTTTCTCATTAATCAATAATCAACCGAGATCCGCTTTCCTTGCTCAGACATTCCTTTCTAGGAAGGAATCCTAGTAGTGACATTATACAATAACAATTATAACTTTTTTAATTGTTGTATTCAACTTAAAATTAAAGTGATTTTGATTTTAAAGGTTAGTTAAGGAATAAACATACTTTAATGATGATAAGGAAACAAAATTAATACAAACATTCACTTTTAATGATATATTTATAATCCATTCATATAATCATAAATTTGTCAATAATGGACATGTAATACTATAAATAAATAAATCACAACCATCCATGGCATTTGATGCCGAACCATCTTGGCATAAACTCAACAAAAAATATCTTCTTTTCCACCGATCTAATTACTTATAATTTTCTATAGAACAAAATAAATAAAAGATCTACACTAACTTCTTATATTAAAAAAAAATTATATTTTTAAATTAAAATAAAAATCCAGATAGTTAACAATAAAAACAAATATCACAAACTTAATCAATGAAATATAACTGCTCTATACCATAATATAAACTTTTAATAAATCCAGAATCTTTTAACAAATTTTAACATGTATAAATTCTATCATTTTATATGAGCAACATCTGTGGTCTTAATTTATTTTATTTTTTTTTGTAATTTTTATTTTAATAAAAATAGTTGTAAATCAGTTAATATTAAAAATAATAACCAATTTTTAAAACAAGAGAGAACATGAAAAAGAAACATTTTCTTATAAATCTAGAAAATACATTTGAAAGGAAAAGCAATGTGCTCATACAAATATAAATGTATTTGCATACATAAGTTAGTTTTAAAATCAGTAAGTCCCCTACATCTATAATCATGAAGAATCGAACATATGAATATTGAAAAACTAATACAGTAAAACACCATTATGATGCTCTCTTGATAGCCAGGGGAAAAGTAGACTAAAAATAGGTGACTAAAGAGGCTTGTACCATGGTTATGTGGCCTCTCCCATAAAATCGAGTAAAACAGATTCAAAGAAATCCAAATAGCCACGGAAACAGAATGTCTCAATCGAAACGGCACGGAAAATGTTGAAACAAGGGAAAATGGTGCCGTTAGACTGAGGCTTCTCCAACACTAAATGGCACAAAAGGAAAAAAAAATTAAAGACAAAAGAAAAAATCACAAGAGAAATTGAATTAATATAACTAGAAAATCACTCGGTAAGACTGAACCAAAGGATAGAGTCTAATAGTCAGTAAATGGTATCAATGAGACGCCTTAAAGAAGTTTTACTGTATTTTGATTAAAAGTTGAGAACACGAACATCAAATACATATAACATTTGAAGTTCCAGACAATCATTAATTTCTAAAATATTGCAACTGAATAATTTGAAAAAAAAAACACAAATAAAGAATAAAATATTTTGTTAATAAGCATAAATTCAAAGAGATTATGTATAATATTTTCACAGTTATCACAATGACAAATACCATGCACACTAAGAGTATTTTAAATAGCCTGATACAAACAGCAAAAATAATTTGTTATAAAAGGCGGTAATATGAAATATTACAACCTTCAAAGACGAATTGACTAGGCATCATGTAATTTATAAATATTCAATGGTATCTGGTACGGGAATGAATAAGGCATATTTATTAGTAATAATTTGAAAATCACAATATAAAACATAGGTGTTCATTAACCATAACAATATTTTTTTTTAATGTTAGAATGGAGACTTAAATACAGGAATTAGTCAAACTGTGCGTTACAATCAGATTGTATAAAAACTCTTCATAAAACATACAAAACATGTGATAAGAACAGCTAATTAATAATAAGAGATATCATAAAAAATGACTCATTCGTTTGTAAATTAATAAAGGTAATAGCATGATAATGAAAAACTTCAATTAGGTTATAATACATTATCCTTAGTTTCTTATTGATACTCCAGAATGCACTGTCTGTCATTGCTTATTCATAATCACTCCGTCTGACTGTTTCAAAAAGTTAAGTCAAATAATTTTGACACTCCAATACTCCACCTATTTTAATAAATATTTAATATATTATATCATCGATTATATTTAAATAAATACAGACACAGATAGGCCGAGTGAGACATACAAAAGGTTGTGAATATCGATATAGTTATAATTGGCTAACAAAAAATAAAACTTTTAATGTAATGAACAGTAAACAATCGATACTAGCATTCAGATAATAAAACAGTCTTGGTCCAAAATGTTCAATGTGCTTTAAAACAGTCTTTTTTTACGTATTCATGCAGATATCTATTTTATAAATACAGCAAAATTTATTCGAAAAGCAGCAAAGTGGAATTAATATGATAAAAAATTGTCACACCACACACTAACAAAGTTTATAACCGAATATTGAAAAATAAAATCTGAACTTTTATTTTTATTTATAAAGATTGGTTAAATTAGATATCATGTCGATGCAATATAACAAGGCGAACATCTAAATTTTTATGCTGATTATAGCAGCTATATAGATAAATAACTAAGTTTAAATATATTATATTATTTAAAAGAACCATTCTTTGGCACATCAATCGACAATTTTTCCAATTTACAATTATATGTAGAATATATTGCGAACCCTTGGAACATGATTTATTCATACAAAGCATCTAAAATACAGTTTCAATCTTTGTCTAGTTTGAAAGAAATCAACTATAATATGTTCATTAAACATATGTAGAAAAAAAATGGACATATGGAATACGCATGGAAAAAAAACTTGTAATTCTCCTTTGAATTACAAGTAAATCAAATTCATTATGTTTATGGGAGTTTTTGAATATTTCCACACTTCTCCAGCAGGAAAATTTTGAATTTGAAACAAACATTTTTCTCTAACCTTAATAAATTCATTATACATAAAATAAATAATTACAGTTTTTATTATGAAATGTATATTTTAATTAGTTTCCCCTGAACAACTTCTGAACAATTTCAATTTCTTTTGTCTTCACTATAACCAAGTATAAACCCACATTATAACAACAGGTTCTCTCATTTATCATCAATTACAAAAGCGAAATCGATTAGGTACTAGCAATTCAAAATAATTTATTAAAGAAGAAAACAAAATAAAAAGTTGCCTATTTAATGAAAAGTGATAAATTCACAACAAAAAAAAAAGGAAGTGTTGATAAAAATTTGATACTAACTTAAATTCCTCCACCAAAAATATTAAACCTAAAAATAAATAAATAAAAACTATTAGTTAGTTCATTCAATTTTCCAGTACACTCCCTATTTCGTATTACAAAACTAAATCACATATTTAAATTAGGAAAAAAAAAATTACGAAATAATTAATTCATAAATTTCTAAAGCATATGAATGGATTAGTGTCCTTTTATTAACTTTAAAGGATCTAATACTAAAATTAATTTAAAACCACAGTATTTTTTAAATAGGGGTTTAAATTTTTATAAGAAAATTAAATGGAATTTCCATTAAAACTAAATTTAATCTTTTAAAATTTATTTCAAGAAGTGAGTATACCCACCTGAATTTTAAATAAAAAAATATTTAAAGAATTGGGCTTCTGTTTTGTTTCCAATATGAAGATACAATAAAAGAAAACAAAAAATATGAAGTTTAAATTAGAAAAAAAATATGAACTAATGAAAAACTAAAAAGAAATTCTTTAATTAGTTAGTTACTTTGGAAATTTTGATTTAAAAAAAAAATAGAAATTTAATTTATATGGTTTAAACTATTCATAATACACTGATCTGTCCAGTCAAAGCATTTCTTGGATAATTAATACAATAATATCCAATTTGGTATTATAGAAAATAAATTTAGTAAATGTCATTATGTAGCATGACTATTGTAATATTATTTTGTATGATATATTGTAATATTAATATTTCAATAGATGAATCCTTTAAAAAAAGAAAAACGGTTAGCTTTAACTAGATTAAAAATGAAATTTTCAAAAATAACTAATGACTTACTTGAAAATATCATAATTAACAATAATTAATAACAGGACTAGCACCATTAACCGTGAAGGCAAGAATTAGTAACAAAGAATGCACATATAACTAAACAACGAAACGAGAAAATAATACTGAAAACAACACTGGTTTTCGATTTTAAAGAAAATTCGTTGAGTGAAATTTCTTCTTCAATTCTAATTTAATAGAAAGTTTTAATACACTTTATTGGTATCACTTAACCCTCAAAATTCAGGGGCAAGATATAAAGTAATTATTAAATAAAAGGATATTTTAATAATACACAAATAGACCCTGAATAACAATCACAAATATTCAATTTCCTTATTGATTCCACCCATCTTTGATACATAAATCATTCAATCAACAGAATACTAAATTCTCATTTTTATTTCTAATTCCAGAAATATAAATAACTATATGGCTTTACAAGCCTTAAAAAAAACTTAAATGTATTGCAATTTAAAAATAATAAATAGAACAATAGTAGTAAAACTATCGAACTATAAAAGGAACTGCCAAAATTAATTTAAGAATCAACTGACTGTTCCAAAAAAGAAAGAAATGTTTGTGCCATATTATACATACAGTGTTTGCACTAATAAAATAAGTATAGTACCATTTTATATACAATACAATTTGTTTTCAAAGTATTTCAATAAAATTTCACATCTCATTATATAAATTAATAGTTTGATTTTAGCAATGAACATGGTATTTCCCTTTTTTCTTCCTCGTGTTTTAAGGCTATTGGACAGAATAATTTTGATCAAATTACTTTCTTGAAAATAATATGAATATACGATAGAAAGAAAGTATAAAATAAGTAAAATTTATACTCTATATATATTATCAGGATATAAAAACTTAATTTTAAGCTTGGGCGAAAGGATTTTCCACACCCTGTTGTTGTCAGCTGGGTTGCTGCTCCTCGTCTGATTCGTTCGGCGAGATCCTTATTGCTTGGTACCACTGGTTGGTAAGGTCAGTCATCTGCGATTTACAGTCCTTCAATTCCTAAAAAATGTAAATTTTATTAGTTATAAATAAATAAACACTAATAAAAGTCGCTGAGCATTGGAGCCAAGTTAAGGCACTATAGTGCAGTGGTAAATCCAGAAGGATTATATGCTCCCGAGACTTTAACAATGAATAGAAACTGCCTAGTTGTTCAAGTAGTCAAAAGAGAACACCGGATATTAAGGAAGATTTTATGCAATAGCTGGGTTAATGGACAAATATGTTTGAGGTCAAATGGGAACTATACAGTAACATCATAAATAGCAACACCAATTAAAAAGGAAAGGTTGTTCTAAGGATACATCTTCAGAATGCCCGATGATCGCTTGACAAAGAAAATAAGAAATTTTATAAAACTTGAGGCAAAGAAATTTTGATGGTTCCAGGAATGTAATCTTGAAGAAATTGGCATTTTGGAGGACAAAATAATAATCAAGATAATACGTAGGCCATAAGCTTTTTAATAAATAACATTTATTTATTTTAAGTTATTTTTTAATACAAATGCTTTAAAACAATCCAACTTGTCAGCACTAAATAATGTTAAATTTTTTAAAAACAGGTGTATAATGTCTGATAATTTAGAAAACAACCTAAGGGGAAAGGACATGGCTTCTCTATATGTGGCCAGGCAGGAAGTGACTTCTGTGCAGGTTGTTTTCTAAGGTGTCACACTATATCGGAAGGAATCTGATCGAAAATTTTATTTTACAGATTAGCTCTTTTAGTTTCTAGTAAGAATAATTATAAAACTATAAGGCTTCTGAACAAAAAAAAACAAAAAACAGATTGGTCTGTCTTGAACAAATACTAGATAGTTGATACATTGATTCTATAGATCATTCATTAAAAACCTATGGTAATTGAAAGGAATAAATGCAAATATTTTGTTTGGCTTACCTGTTGGGTGAACCTCCTAGTAAAGAATGGTATAAAGTATTTCAGATCCCACTTTGCGAAACCACGGATCCTTGACTGAATAAAATTCACCTCCATTGTCTCCTCCTCTGTATACTCAGACAAGTGTTCAGAGTCGATGGCTTGCCCCTATTAAATCGTAAATACTTTAAAATATTTAAGCATAATTTAATGGAAAAATGAACAGAAATGTGAGTTAATGTAAACATATAATCTTTGATGCCACCTAGCCCTTAAGCAACCAATAAAATATTAACCCTTAAATACCGGGTGAGGTCGCCAACGACCCTAACCTCATACTTGAGTCAAAAACAAAGTTATGCTCACTAGGGTCTAGGACATTTATACTTGTACTATAAGCAGCACAATAAGTATAGTCCTATCGAATTTCATGTACAAAATAAATCATTGTTGTTAATTTTTTCCAAAAAAGGAGGATGGTGTCCCGGAACGACCCCACCTAGTAGTTATGTTAGCCTTATTTCAGATCGCCAAATTTACATACTGCGCCTATTCAAGCTCTTTATATAATTTCCTAGAAGAATATTTACAGTTACAGTGCCAATTTGCCAGTGTGGGTTCAAATTACCACCATAAATATTTATTATTATAGCTAAGTAAATATTTTCTGGAGGTTTTTCAAGCTTTCTTCCGTTGGAATTCTCTCTCCTTCTTTCTCTTTTGCATCCTTGGTTCAGAATCTATGAATTCTTTGACATGTTCCTATGTGTCAGTTCCTATATATTTCTTAGATGAATTAGGTACGTACTAAAGGAAAGAGAAAAAGAGTGAGAGGGGGCTAGATTTTGCAGAGCTCTACTTGCTGTCATTTGCATTTCTTTTACTATATTACATTTCTGTCATTTGCTTATAATCACAGCCAAAATGATACTGAGAAAAAGCCTGAAATCATTGCCCAACAGATATTTTGCAGTAAATGCATTTGTCCTTTGGATTGATCAGCAAGCAAAATGGAAAAAGAATTATCACCAAAGATTTTTTTTTACTTGAACTCGGAAAAAATTGGCTGCACCCTTGATTCAGAAAAGGTTATGTGAGAAGAGGGCAAGGTATTATTAATGCTCAAGAAAAAATGACACTTAAGTAAACCTTGTTTGTAATGATTGCAATAAATATATTTGTAAAGAACACAGAACCACAACATATTCATGCATTCATTGTAGATAGGTAATACAGGATCTCTTGGAACATGTTTGTTGTTCACTAAAATAAGTTATTTTCAAAATAAATAAAATTATACATTTTGAGAGTTCAAAAATTATTGCTACTGCTTTTCTACAGTATTTTTCTATCAGTATCATAAATAATGACTCTTAGATGGATGATATCATCGTAGCTAATGGCAGAAAAAAATGGAGTCCTCCAGTGACCCCACTTGGTATTACATGTAACTTTTTCACCCGGTTTTAGGAAGGTGAAAAACTTATAAACCATCAAAATATAAAATAAAACTTTCATTAGTTCTTATTTAAAAACTATCAAAAAAAGAAAAAAACAATCATTAGAAAAATAATGGCTAACAGAGAATTAAATATGGTATTAATTTAATGTATAGATAACAGAATACTTAAGTCCATTTAAAAGGAAAATTAAGTAATTAGTGAAAAATATATCATTGAGAACTTTATTAAGTAGAATCCTTTTTTTTTTTTAAGTAAATTTATTCACAATAGAAGTTTATTAAATAAATTCCTTCACAATAAATAAAAGAATAAATTGACATAAAGATGCACATCAATAATTCATTAGCAACAATGATAAAAACTCCAAACAAAAAAATCATATAAAAATTATTTATTAATAGAAATGTGTAATTCAAGATGAAAATTGTTTTAGAAGAAATCATACAAATCAGAAATTGTTAAAATAAAATATTTTTCCCACCACCAAAAATGATTAATGGTTATTGTTAATGAGTTTAACACTCATTATCTATGTTGTGCTCATTTTGGCTCTTTGTAAATATTTGTCTTAGATTTTTTAACTTTTTTATATTTTAGGAAAAAGGCAAGAAAATAAATATTTGAATTATAACAAGTCTCTTGAAAGGAAAAGAAATTTCTTGGGCAGATAAGTCTTCAAAAATTTGGGATTAAAGTGAAAGAAGACAATTATTTGTATTTATTGTTCTCAAAATTGTTTATTATTTATAAATTTTACGTCACTTTATAGTAATTTGGCTCATCAGACGATGCTACCGTGGGAGCTTAAATTTTGCATATCCAAGTATAATTAGGATGGGAATCTTTAACGAGTACCTTAGACGCTTTCATTTTACATCCCCTTCGGATGACAACAGTCTTTGAATTCTAACACCTTCTAGCTCTTTCTTTATTTATTAGAGTCAACAGGAGACGATAGACAGAGAGAAATAAAGATAGACTGAAAAAGTAAGTTGAGCAAAATTTCTTATGTGAAAAAAACTTAAATAAAGAAAACATAGGTTATGATATTATAACTGGTATATAAAAAATATTTTTCGTGTTCCCAGATAAGACGCTAATGACAATTAAAGCTTACATTCAAAATAAACAGCTCATATGAAATGAACAAACTTCAGTACTTGTATTCATATTCATGCACTTATATTTACAAGATGCTTTTCTTTAATAACCAACTTTAGATCATTGTCAACTCCCTTGCATTAGACTATTATTGGAAAGGTTGTTCTGTTATTTCATAAAACAATAATGAAAAAAAAATTAATCGTACTGTTAGTTACATACAATACTCACAAATTTCCTGTCACCTCTGACATATAAACAACGGATCAAAATGAGAAGAAATGATTTGACTTACTTTCAGTAATTGAAATTGTGATATATAGAACAAAGAATCACGGCATTTGTCAAACGCTACAGTGAGAGATCCATAAAACGATGGGCTCGGACATAGTTGAGTTAAATCACTTGTTGAGGACTCTTCGGGACAGATTATCTTTTAGAAAAAAATAACATATTTATAAAAAAAAATAAAAAATGGATTAATTTTTTTTTGTTGTTGCAATTTCAAACTAAACTAAAAGTAATTTACTGATTTTAATTGTAAATACAAGTGGTAAATTAAAAAAAGCATTGATATTCAATTTTTTAAGATCATATCCTTGAAAAAATAATGATATAACAATTTCAAATGCTTATGAAATTTATTAACATGCGCTATGAATTTTGTAATTTAAAGTGACATATTCAGCGGAAACATGGAGGCTAGCGCCCCTTCAGTGAATGCCTTAAGAATCTTCCGAAGAAAAATTCTTAGGAAGATATATGGACCTCTACTGTGGAGGATGAACGGAGAATCAGGAAAAATAGATGATTGTACGAGCTATTTGGATCCTGCTATATAGTCAAAGTTTATTAAAGTAAGAAGAATAGAATAGTTGGGCCATGCACTAAGAATGGACAATAATAGAGCTCCTAAAAAGACTGCTTGATAAGATGTATGGCACCAGGAGGAGAGGAAGGTGGCTCCAGGACATGGAAGAGGACCTTACGAAACTCCATGTCCGAAATCAGAGAACCACAGCACTGAGCAGAGGAAACTGGCATAATATTGTCAGGGAAGCCAAGGCCCGCCCCGAGCTGTAGTGCTAGTTAGTTAATTAATGTAAAGTTTGTTTTTAATGAGTGATTAAATAAATTGTAGTTATCTTATTTATTTTAAATTTAACCCTGATAAAGGCCAATGAAAAAAGTAATACTTAATAGTACGATCTTCATAGACAGCACTCTGGCCAATTACTTGATAAAACTATTAAAAATGCAGGTTAATTTATTGGTTTAACTTGAGTAGACAGAAGAGGAAATAATTCGCTCAGGGCTAAATGCTAATTTTATAATTCTTGGAATGATCTAATGTTTATCAGCAACAAACGAAATGCTAACATTATTTATTTTTTTTAATGAGAGTATTCTAACATATACAGCAGAAACATGGACAACATCTGCGAAAATTTTCTCCAAAAGTAGCCCCATAGAAATGGATTATAGGAGATGTTTTAAGAAGACTATGGAAAATAGGATCAGAAATGAAGTAATAAGGAGAGAAATGTAACTGGGAGAAACTGTCTGCAAAAGAATAATGAGAAAGAAACTGATACGGTATGTGACCGTCCAACAATGGCCGGAAAAAGTAAGAGATATACTTGTGAAAAAAAAAGAAAAAGAGGCCATCCAGCAAGAACATGCGGTAAAAAAATGAAGAAGGAAATGAAAATGAGGGTGAACATTAGTTAGAAAAGTGAAGGCCTACGGAGTGAACATTAGAAAGATAGGGACTTGATGGTAACCCTCCATAAGGAAAAGAACGAAATAGATAGTAGAATTTTTTTTTCTTAATTTAAACTATTATTTATTATTTACATATTATGAGATCAAATCTATACATAAGGAGTGTTACAGAACAGTCTAAATAAAAGGTTTTACAAAGCTGAATAATATTTTAGTATTAAAGAGTTAGGATTTCAAATATATATTACAATGGCTCATTTAAAAAAAAATTAACTATAGATTAGTACGCATTAATGATCAGTAATTATGTAAAATAAAACATAAGCATGCTGCATTGTGGCCTAAATTAATAAAAACTAAATAATAAAATCACTTACCCATTCCTTGGTCTTACTCAGGGATAGTGCTTTTTCCTTGCGTTTCCTGCGGCTTCTACTACCGATAATTGGCTTTTTAGTTCCTTGAAGAAGCTGAAAAGTACATATAAAATAAGTATTATTGGATAAAAAAAATCTAAAAATTACATAGCAGAATCCTTAAATGTTTTAACTCAAATTTTAAAAGAGTTGTAATAGTTAGCTAAACTAAAAAAAAAAATCATAAAAAATTAAAATGGCAATAAACATTGCATAATATACAAAGTATTATGTTTTTAAAAAATAATTGGAAAAAGGTAATAGAAAAACTGACTCACTAAAATACCAAAAGAAATATGAAGGAATTAGTTATAAAAGAATTGCTTGCAAAACTACCCAAGTAAACTGAAATAAATAGGAACTTATGAGATTGTGCAAGTGTATTATCAATTTGTTGAAATTTACATATTTATTAAATTTCTTGATAATATTATTTTAAAAACATGAATTTATTGAAATTTACAACTGTATACAGAATACAACCAGTAAATATAATGAAAGATAAATCAAGCCCAGAGACAAAGGCAAGTAGAGAAACTATCCAGGGGTAGTACTCAAATAAAAAGTTCAGCTTACGTCACGAGGCCATCTTCTTTTCAGAGACCTCGGAGGATTATCAAGAATTGAAGAGGTTGCGAGGTTTGAAACTAGTGGGTTTGAGTGGAAATAAAGTTTGCCATGAGAAGATTGATATCGGATTCGGGTCAAATCAGCAATAAACAGGACATTAAGGGCATTATGGATTACTTTGTTCGTAACAAAGTAAGGATCATTGCGGATTTTACAAAGGATTTTGGATTGTAAGGATTGAATACGATAGGACTTTAATGGCCTAGTGGAGCCCCAAAGCTCTATTCCGTAAGTCCAGATGGGTCTAATGATTGTCATGTATATGAGTCTTTTGTAATTAATTGGGAGATTAGAGTGTTTGTCTAGTAAAAGTTGAAGTAGCCTGAAATGGCGAGCTGTTTCTTGTATGAGCTGTTTCTTGTCAATCTAGTATGAGGATTCGAAGTTAAGCGTTTGTCATGGTACAGTCCTAAGTACTGGATCTGTTTTACAGGAATCAGTGGGATGTTATTAAACGATACAGGAGGGCAGAAAGTCGTATGACGGAGGGTAAAGGTTATTTGAGTGGATTAGTGGGAATTTATTTTTAACCTCCAGTTTATAAACCAATTTTCAATATCAGTGATATGGGATAGAAGAGTACGGGATGCTATAACTTGATCCATGTTGACAGATAATAGACATATATCATCCGCATATGTGGTAAGGAAAGTATTAGGATGAGTTGTGATGTCAGCTGTATAAACTGTATAGAGAATTGTACCGAGGATACAGCCTTGAAGAACATCCGACGGATTGAGGAAAGAGGGATGAGTAGACATTATTATGATTTACTGTGAATGACCTGTAGGAGAGATAGGATTGAATAATGAGAAAGTATGTAGGAGGTAGGAATTTACGGAGTTTGTAAAGCAACCCGGGGCTTATTAATATAAATATATCTGTAGCCCTAGTGAATAAGTTGTTGATATTTAATAAGTGAATATTGTCCATAATGAGTTAATTGTGCTGATGAAGGCAAAACAGTGCATGAATATTGCTTAGATTACAACTCCATTCCAAGTCAAAAACTGCAAGAATGACACAATTTCGCTTCCCTTGTTATAATCAACTCATTCTGAGAAACTTTGACTTGACCACTAATTCACCACCAGGACTATTTTTCGCTTTTGCACAGAGAAAAATATATTTAAAATTATTTGTACAGAACTTATAAACTATCTGGTTTGATTGCTAACCTAATTATCTATGTATTGTACAATTACATAAATACAAATTAACATTTTAACGATAAAATTCATTATTTTAATAAGTAAATTCACAATTTTAATTAAATAAATTCACTTTTTCAAGTATACAGATTAAATAGCATAAAATGTCTTAAGCATTACACACCTTCATCAGTGGCATCGTAGATCCTCCAAAAAGGAGAGTTGTGACAAGAACGATTATAAGTGTAGTTGTGATGATAACATGTCTTGTTTCATCACTGAATTCCAAATGAAGTGACAAAGCATAGGAGATAGCACCTCTCAATCCTAAATAAAAATTGGAGAACCAAATAAATATTTATGCTAATACATTATACATACCAGCACAAACAAAGAAACTATTTAACAGACAAAATAATAAACTAATAATTATTAAGAATTTGTTAAATAAACTACATACCACTGAACCACATGATGAACATCATCTTTTTGGTGATCTTGTGCTCACGGAACTTGTTACACAGGATGGCCAATGGAAATATATTACAGGCTCTACCAATTAGGCAGAGTATTAAGCTCCATACAACAAGTGCAGGTTCAACTCTAAAACAACATAAAAAAAAAATAGTATATTGTAACAAGTTTCTTTTTTTTTTGTCGCTAAGTTCATCCGTCATGTGTCTCTGCATATGTGAGCTCACTCTACTGTGGGCTGTCGTTATGTGCGAATGCACATCAGTGGTTTATATGGCCAAGTAATTGCCAAATTTTACATATTACCTTATATTTTCTTGGCGGCTCAGCATTGGTGTTATGGTTATAGCGTTGATGTAATAATTGTGTTACGAACTTTGTTATGAATACAACCTACTGGTTTTGGACTTTTTTATTTAATCAATTTGGACCTTGGACCGAAAACAGATAACCTGGTCACAATATATATAAATAAAAAAAAACATTGAATACAATATTTAATGTCAATGAAAATAAAAATAAAATTAATACATACCTATGTTTGAAACTAAATATCGCCAGACCGAGATAAGCAAATACACAAGTTTCAGCGATGAATGAAAGTGTTCTCATTGTTTGTTGCATTGTGATCTGAGTGACCGTAGATAAATTGTAATGAGTATAGTGAGACATCACAATACCACAGAACAGTATCGCCATTATTCCTGGAATATTATAGAGCTTGTATTTTTTTAAGGTCACAATTAAAATGTTTTAAATTTAAAATGTAAAGGAGATAGTTGGGGGGTGCAGTCAATAAGTACACAGAATAAGTGATGAACTTATATTATGTGCCGACGTTTCGACCTACACTGTAGGTCGAAACGTCGGCACATAATATAAGTTCATCACTTATTCTGTGTACTTATTGACTGCACCCCCCAACTATCTCCTTTACATTAGATCATCGAGTCAACTATTTTCATCTCTTAAATTTAAAATGATTAATTTTTAAATCAAGTGCCGGGTTCTAAATTTCAGTTGGCCAGATAAATTAAATTTGTTTAAAAATAGTCACTTATTTTATTTTTTAGTAGGTTTAAAACCATCTTCACAATTAAACAATTTAGTTTACTTTAGTTCCAATAAGGTAATTAAAAAAGTAATTCTGGTTTGTTATTTATTTAATGATATTTTATGCTGCTATGGTTAAAAGGATGATGATATAGTGGGAGTCCTAAATTAAGGCTAATCAGATATAATTAAGATAGGTATCTTCAATAACTGTCACCTCACAGGCTACGGACCCCGACCTCCCTTTACATCCCTTCCGAAGGGCTGAATAACCAAGGATTTTTTACTATCTTTAAAAAATCCTAACGCCAGCTCTTGGGCTGCGAACCTTGGGCATGGAAGATTGTCATGCTAATCACTACAACACAGGTGACCCAAAAGTAATTCTGACCTTTGAAAAAAATCTGATTTTATATAAAGTACAAAATATTATTAAAGAACATCCATCTCAACCAAAAGCATTGTTATTGAGAATTATCTATTTTGAATATTAACAAAAATACATAGCAAGGAAGTCTGATGTTGACACCACATTACAACCTTTTACCAACAAATCATTTTCCTCTGATTCAAATTAAAATCAAAATTTATTTATGCTCCATCAAGTATTAAATTGTAAGTTAAATAGTAACAAAGTAATTGATCCCTAAATTATAAATATATTTGGTATAATATATTATAAATTATAAATTTATTTGGTAAACAACGGAATAAATTGAGTGGAACAGTTTAAAAAAAAAATGTTTGATTATTTTGAATTACATCCATAGATCTTTTTACTCTCAATAGAAATGAAAATTTTCCCCCTTTCAGTGCTGTATGTCATGACAAACAATATTGTGCAATAAAAGATCATAAAAATGATTCATATCACACTTTATCATAATGTCTATAACAAAGCTGTTTCAGAAAAATACAGATGGATTAAAGGTAAATAAGAAAAATAAACATGTTTTATGATTATACAACACTTCAGAAAAAAACAATAATTCTATGGTTACAAGGGAATAGCTCAGTATAAAGACCATATTCAATTACAACACTACAAAAATGTTTGAAACAGTGCCCTCTCAATTCATATATGCACATAAAAAAAAAATTGTATGATTTTATTCGTAGATTACATAAATATTTCAAAGAAAGAGCAAGTCAGAAAAATATATTTGTAAATTTAAACTTAAATTTACAAAATAATTCATGACAATAATTGCATAAGAACGAAATTTTAAACTTCAAACAATAAAGAAAACAAAGCTATCTCTAAATTATCATACAATCACAATTACTTTGTTTTTATCCAAACACATTCTCATTTATAATTCAAATTATGAGGATACTCATTTAAAATATTTGCATTTTACAACTAATATTTCAGATGTTCCCACTTGCATAACTTTTCTTACCAATTAAGATGAAAGTAAAAAAGGGAAAATTATTTTCTGTATCTTCAGCAAAATTAGTCCACTTAACTACATTTTTTTTTTCTAGTTTTAAAGATTAGCATTGTATACAATGAAATATTTCAAAAGAGTAGTTTAGATTATTCTGAGAGAATTTTGTAGTGAACAAGCATTTTGAAAAACTTAACAAGCATGCATCGGTATTAAAAGGAACATGTAAAAAATTATATTAACAAATTATTAAGCACATATAAACAATTTAGTTATTTTTTAAATATTTATATGAACAGCTAAATACATGATATCTGCGCGGTCCTTTGTTAGCCAGTTCATAAAAAAAAAAAATCAGTATGCTATATCTCAGCTAACACTGTTCCGATTTTTTTTTAGGGAGTTTACTAAGTATTCAATGCCAAAGGTTGCAAGTTCACCACATGACAGGTGACCTTATGATTTTTAAAATCAGTAAAAATACTTGGTTATGTTGTCCTTTGTAGGGCACATAAAATGGCAGCCCCGAGCTTGTGTGGTGTCAGGTCCCGTAAAAGATCCCTATTTTAATTATATAAATTGTTAGAAAAAATTTAGGATTCACAGAGTAGTATCATCTATAATAAATGTATAAACAAAAATACATTTTTCAGAATCAGATGTGTCAAACTCATAGATTTGTACAAAATCAAACATCAAAATTTGGCCAAATTACAAAACTTTAACTATCTAATAGTTGAAGGAATGTGAAAATTGATTAAACTTGCTCAGATTTTCAAACCTTTATGTAATAATAGAATATTTTGAGTGGTCCTTTAATTTGTCATTTCTACATCTTTTTAAATAAAATCAAAATAAGTACTATTAATGAAGTTATTAATTTGGAAATTTAAGAAATAAGAAATGGTATGTAAGTTGATTGTAGGCTACACTCTAAAATTATATCTTCAATATTAAATAAAATTACTTACACTTGAAACATTTTGTCAATACAAATACAAACATATAACATATATAATATAAGTAAAAAAAAAAATTACCTGATAAATGAATTCCTTCAGCCAAGGCATATGGAGCATAGGTGAAAACAAGCATCATACCAAACTCCAAAGACGGATTTTTTCTTAAGTCAACATGCTTCAATAGGAGAGCACTAATCAGTGCAAAAACAACACCTATTCCAGCGGATGCAAAGAACATGAGACAAAATCTATTAATACCGGCTAGGACAGCTTCAGATGATGACATATTAGGGTTGCCTGATTCAAATACGGAAGTAGTAAGAACAATTGCAATAGCGTCATTCAATATACTCTCTCCAAATACCAACATGTTGAGTACTGGATCAATATCTAAGGCGTGGAAAATTGCAACGGTCGCAACTGGGTCGACAGCAGAGATTAGAGAACCAAAAGCAAAACTTTCCATGAAGCTAAGTCTGTATGCTACTTCAGCAAGACCTAATAGGTATATTCCAGCGCCGATAACGAGTGCTGATATGGTGGTCCCGGCAATTGCAAAAACCAAGATCGAACCAATATTTTGAAAAAAATTACCTTTGTGCAAGTTATAGCCTGATTCAAAAATAATCGGTGGTAAGAGAACTAAAAAGAAGGCGGTTGGAGAAAAAGCCTCTTCTTTTCTCCAATTTCCAATATTCTGATCTGACATTAGATTCAAGATCAAACCAATTAAAGCTCCAAGGAACACTATAACAACACTTTCTGGTAAATATTGGAAGTGAGTCATCAGCATGAAATGTATCAGTACGATTCCAATGGCTAAAACGCACAATACAAAAAATATAGCCATAGAGCTGTTATGTTCTGCTTCCGCAGATCCTTTTTCAGGCAAGATCGGTTCATTGGGAGCTGCAGTTGTAGTGACATTCGGTTTTTTCGTTGTCGTGCTCGAAACAGGAGATTCTGTAGTCGATGATGAATTCACAGTATATTTAGTATCGCTGATTGATGATTGGTTATTGGTCTGGGTAGTAGCATTAACAGGTGTGATATCTTTTATTTTAGTACTGCTATTCTTACCTCCTGAATCACTTGTTATCAAAACAATTTCCTTCACTTCATTTTCGCCATAAGTGACATTTTTCTTCGCACCACTTGGCTCTACAATTAAAAGGTGATTCTCCGTACTCCCTTTAACAGTGGGTTTAGGTGTGGAAGTTGAAGGCGTGGGAGTTGTAGTAGAAGTAGTAGTTGTAGAAGTACTGGAAACTGAGACATTTTGTGGAGGTACTGTGACTGTATTGTTCTGCTTATTCTCGACATTTTTCACAACTTCGTCAGTTGCAGTGGCTAAGTAAATGCAAAACGGCAGCAATATTAAAACAATCGCATACGTGCCAAAATGACGCAATCTCATCCTGGGACGTATTAAAACTAGGTATAATAGGAATCAATAACGCCCTAAGGCGGCGAGGTCATATATAAACAATTAAGCAAATATATAGATCACGGACTGAGCGACGAGAATCGAAACAACTGTCCCTCAAACACTAAAGACTGAAGGCCCTTCACTGCCTGACATCAGAGCACTGATAGTCATTCTTTATCAAACGACCCTGAGTTACTTTACTAACCTGGCCCAGTGCACTAAGGATTTATAAATCGATTCCTAAACATCGATTTTATACTTAGTATTTTATTCTAAGTATATTATAATATATATTATCATTCTATAATTTTATTTTCAATTTATATTGTTCCTCAAATTATTTCTAAAATGGCACTTTAAAATATTTTAAAAATTAAGGTTAGATTTCATTCATTTGTCTTCACATGTTATTATCAAGTACGCGCATAATATCCTATAGTAAATAACTGGTGAGTACACTTTAATTCTCGAGTTTTTTGTTTATTAATTAGGATAGTGCAGTAGAAGATTTCAGTGATGGTAAGAGATTTCTATAATTTTGAATTTAAATTTATTCAGTTAAAATTGTTTTTAAATCAGGTGATATCAGCTGACTTAGGATGAAACTGAGTTAAGTCATTCGATATAATTAAAAATTTACCAAGAACAAACGCCATTTGGCAAAGAGGTTGATAGAAAAAGAAGCTGGCCAAAATATAATTCCTCCGTCTACAAAAACATGAAACTAAATAAATTTGTGGTATTTTAAGGTTAGAAACATTAAAAACCAAGTATTTATAAAAAGTAGTTTTCAGAATTTGAAATTAAGTATTAGCATTGAGATTGCCTAGTAGAGCTAAAAAAATCGAGTTATAGTGATCTGAACGTGACGTTGCCTCACAATAGTTTTCCTAAAGTTGAAGTTTTTCCAACCAAATATTAAGACAGTATTTTTTTCCAGGTATTTCTGTTAAGCGACCACTTCTTTAGTGTGGCCATATCCTGCCATGTCTTCCTGGATTTTTGAATTCTAGTCTCATCTTTTTCTTCCTTCAGGGCACCAGTTCAGGGTCATTTTGGGTAGGTATTCTTCTATCTTCCTTCCTCATTAGATCTCCAAACCACTCTGATGGTCATTTTTCGAGAATGGTACTATAAATACCCATTATCTCTCGAACTACGGTAAACTCATAATCATATGTGACCAAAATGCTACTACAAAAAAGAGAAAAAAGTATATACTTATTTAGTATCCGAAAGAAGAATAGATAAGAGGCATGACGCCTTATTTTTTAAAACCATTACAGAGTTTACTGTTAAGAAACATCATAATGAAGCGATGTTATAGTTAGGAATTATAAATTGGCTTGCAAAATTACATCATACGGCTTTTTGTTTTAATTAGAGATAGCTAAAGGAAGTGTAACAAGAAGCTGCTAGACATTGGTGAAGGATTGGTACTGCTGGCACTGCAGTTTTACGGAAAGATTTGTTAAATAGGGTTCAACAGAAATAACAGGAAGTAGATGATTATTCTCAAGGCAAGGTGACCGTTTGCCATTATTTAGAGATAACAATTTCCAGACCGCCAACAACTCGAGACCCAATTAGAAGGAATCACGCATCGCTTGAACGTTTCACATGGTGTCATAAGAGACAGTATGGGATATTGGCAATATGTAACAGAACCGTGGCGGGACTGGCCGTAAATAAGTTTAATTAAATCATTTAGTCGAGCGATCGTGGGGCTGAGACCGTCAAGGATGCTGAGGTGGCGTCTAGACGGTGGCCAGCGTGGGAGAGGGAGATCGCGATCGCTTAGAAGTCAGTCAGTCTGTCCCGTGTGAAAAGAGGTGTAACGTCGCAGTGTGAGAGGTTGGAGACAATTGGTGTTGGTTACTGCGGAACCGATCAGATGGGAGGATCGCTACACGTTATACAAGGTACATGTGAACAATTTGATTTCTGGGGATAGACTCATTGATTACCGTGGAGTATCAGGCTATAATTTTTGTTCTGAGACTTATAATATTCCCTTATTGTTTTTTTTTGATTTTCTTGTCCTAGCAAATAAGTGGGGGAACTGGTTGTACCAGTAGCGTAGTAATTACAGAATTTTTAACCATTCTAATATTTTTCAACAGTTTGGTTTTATTATTAATTTATTAAACATTTTTTTTTTATATTTGTCAATAATTTGGTTTTATTATTAAATAAAAATAAATATAGTCATTTTATTTATATTGCTTAGTTCTTAGTAAGAGTACGTTCTCCTAATTTTCTTTATTCTTCTTATGTGTTACTATTCTTTCCTTCCTTTCACAACCCCATTCCCTTCCAAATAAGCCGGGGGTGTTACAGTGGTGTCAGGTGTGGGGTGGTTGCAAAAATACCACAAATTAAATTCACGTTTTTAAAATGACGACTGAGAGTCAATTAAGGGCTAAATTGGATGAGGTGTTAAAACTAAACGAGGAGTTTCAAAAGCGGGAGGGGGAACTCAAGCAGCAGATTGTAGAGCTAGAGACAAATCAACCAGATGCTAAACTGGTTGTTAAACCACCTCGCAGAGATCTATCGTTACAGTCACTAGTGAAGCCATGGGGAGGGGAAGCGACTGCGCGGCCAGTGGAGGAGTTTTTGGACTACCTGGAGGAGGTAGCGGCTTGTGGGGCTTGGGATGACGGAGATAGAGTGAGGATATGTCGGTTAAAACTTCAGGGACAAGCGGCGACGTTCGTAAGGGGCGCTGAAGAGCTTAGGGGTGAGGTTACGTTCCAGCGACTTTCGGAGGTATTGAAGGAGCGGTTTGGCGATCCAAACACATTCGAATATTACGGCAGAGTGCTGCAGGACATGAGCCAACAGTCTAAGGAGAAGATACAAGAGTTTGCCGACCGATGTATTACGGTGGGTGGAAAGATGGCCAGGCCAACCTTAGCCGGAGACGAGAGAACGTGGTGGGCGAGGGAGGTAGAAAGGAAGGTGTTAGAGGCGTTCACTAGGGGTTTGACTGGGGAGGTAGGTAAGCAAGTATTGTTCGGCCGCCCACAGACCTTAAGGGAAGCCCAGAAAATGGCGTTGGAGCTGGAACAGGCCCTACAGGAGCATCAACGGGGAAAAAACATATATGTAGTAAGAGAACCACAGGTAGAGCCGATGACGGGCGCACAAGAGGTGCAACCACCCGTATGTGTTTGCGCAAACTACCGGCAGCCCGGAAGGAACGAGGGGCGGGTAAACGCTCGGCCACCACTTTCGGAGGTCCAATGTTTTAACTGTGCTAAGAGGGGGCATTTGTCGAGAAATTGCCCTAACAGAGTTGGCCAGACCCCACAGCGAACCAGGAGACGACCAGACTACCCTGGAGCTTGTTTCAGATGTGGAAGAATAGGACACTTCGCTTCCCATTGTACCACCGCCGCTCAAAATGGGAGTGACCCAAAAGCCTAAGGCCGCCCTTTTGCCCCGAAGGGAGGCCCCAGGAGAACAAAAGGGGTAAGCTTGGTTTAATTCCCTGTATATCTGGCCAGGAGAACGACGGGTTAAGTCTTGAGGTTGTGATAGCCGGGCAAAAGAAAATTCTGCTGGTGGATACGGGGGCTCAGATCTCCTTGTTAAGGGAACCGGTCCAAGGTCATAAGGTGAGATGGTCAAACCTGAAGGCCAGGGGAGTAACGGGAAGGGCCCTGCGTATAAGAGGGGAACAGGAGGTTGAATGCCAAATAAAAGGGAGAAAAGTAAGCCATCGGTTTACAGTCGCGGACATTGAAATGGCGTACGACGGGATATTGGGGCTGGACCTTATGAAGAAGGTCGATATAGAAATTCACGCTCGGTCTAACACTGTACTGGTTAGAGGGGTGACGGCTGAGGCAGTCAAGCGTCAGACAGGGAAGAAGTGTCATCGGGGGAAGCCAAGTCCTAGTGAGTCAGAACCGCTTCAGAAGCCACAGCAGGAATACACTGTACGGGCCGTTGCGAGGTCTATAATCCCAAAGTACGCTGAAGCCATAATAGCTGGGGAGCTGGCAATGATGGACGGCAAAGTGGTCATGGTAGAACCTGAAATCCAGCCGCAGAAGGGGTTGAGAACGGGGAGGGGCGTTGGCAGAGTGGAAAAGGGGATGGTGAACGTCCGGGTGGTCAACTTGACCGGAGAACCGATCGTGGTTGACCGCAGACAAACCTTGGGGAGGGCGGTTGAGGCGGACGTCTGGGACGGGGAGGAGACCGTGATAGGAGTAGTGGGACTACACCAGTCTAAGGAGAAAGTGGACCAGCGGAATTGGGACGCTGAGCTTGGTCATTTATCACCGAACGATAGATCGACTATTGAAGAGGTGTTAGAGCGGTATGAGATGTTGTTCGACCCACCAGATGAGAGGGGTTGCACCCTAGGCGTCGAGCACTCCATTGAAACAGGCGGCGCGTCACCAGTAGCAAAACGACCGTATCCAGTACCCTTCCATCAGAGACCTATTGTTAAACAACACATCCAGGAAATGCTGGATAATGGGATCATCCAGCCATCATCGAGTCCCTGGTCGGCCCCCATTGTATTGGTTAGAAAGAAGTCGTACCATGGGGAAACCAAGTTTCGGTTCTGTACTGATTTTCGTGGTCTCAATGCGGTTACAAAAGTGGATGTTTATCCACTGCCATTGATAAATGAAACGTTGGAGCAATTGGGGAGAAGCCGGTACTTTACGACGCTAGACCTGGCAAGCGGTTACCATCAAATATCCGTCGCGGAAAAAGATCGGGAAAAGACGGCGTTCACCACAGAAGGTGGCCACTACGAGTACCGTAGGATGGCTTTCGGGTTGGCTGGGGCTCCTGCAACATTCCAAAAATTGATGGATTGCCTATTAAGTAGGCTGAAAGGGGTAGAATGCTACGTGTACCTGGATGACGTCATTGTTTACAGTGCGACTATTGAGGAGCAAGCACGTAGATTAGGGAATGTATTCAGTAAGTTGCAAGAGGCTAACCTAAAGGTCAACAGGGAGAAGTGCCGCTTTGTGCGGAAGGAAGTTGCCTATCTTGGACATGTGGTAAGTGAGCATGGGGTAAGAACAGATCCCACAAAGATAGAGGCAGTGAGAGCCTACCCTCGGCCAAGGAGCGTGAGAGAAGTAAGGTCCTTCCTGGGGTTAGCAGGGTATTATCGCCGGTTTGTAGCGGGATTCGCGGGAATCGCTCAACCAATGACTGAGCTCACGAAAAAGAATGCCACTTTTAGATGGACGTCGGAGGCAGAGGATGCTTTCAATGAGCTAAAAAAGCATTTGGTGTCTGACCGGGTTCTAGTTTATCCCGATTTCCATGACCCGTTCATCTTAGCAACCGACGCCTCCTCGATGGCATTAGGAGCAGTGTTGTCTCAGGTGCGCGATGGGGAAGAAAGACCCATATGCTACGCCAGCCGGCAATTACGAGGCCCAGAAAAAAATTACTCGGCCACCGAATTGGAACTGCTAGCGGTCATCTGGGCAACCCGCCAGTTTAGGTGCTACTTACTTGGGAGGGAATTCAAGCTTGTTACTGATCATTCGGCTTTAAGATGGATGCTAAGCTTAAAGGAGCCTTCTTCTCGGTTAATGAGGTGGACACTAAGGCTCCAGGAGTTCAATTATGAAGTAGAGCACAAGGCGGGGAGGAGGCATACGAATGCTGATGCCTTGAGCAGGGCGGTGCGGGGAGTACAAGTGAAGACACCGGGGTTTAATGAGAGCGAGCTACAGATAGCCCAGCGGGATGATTCGTGGTGCCAAGATCTAGCACAACAATCAGGATCAGGAGGAAAGGATGCACGGGGCGTATTGTATTGGAAAAACGGTAGTGACAGCATGGGGGACTGGAAGTTGGCAGTACCAACAGTTTTAAGAGGGGCCATTTTACAGCAGTGCCATGAAGCCAAATGGGCTGGACACCCGGGTATAGAACGTACGACGTCGGTAGTACAGCAGGGGTATTACTGGCCCACACTGGGTCCAGACGTAAGGGAATACGTCGCGAGGTGTGATAGCTGTCAGAGAAGGAAATCCCCACCAGGTTTGAAGGCCCCTTTGGAAGCCCCTTTCTTCCCGACCAGACCGTTTGAGCAAATTTCAATGGACATCGTCGGTCCGCTTCCCAGGAGCGGGCGAGGTTATAAGTACCTGCTCACCATGATCGACAATTTCACGAGGTACGCCGAAGCAATACCCTTGAAGGAAATCACAGCGGACGAGACGGCAAGGGCCTTAGTAGAGGCAATAGTAACCCGGCACGGAGCCCCCGATCGATTGCTGACTGACCAGGGGAGAAATTTCGTTTCCTCCCTATTGAAAAATACATGTCGGCTGCTGGGGACACAGAAAATCCAGACAACCCCCTACCATCCAGAGGGCAATGGAATGGTGGAAAGATTACACCGAACTCTGGCTGAGTCGGTGGCTCATTATGTACGACGGGACGGTCGTGACTGGGATCAATGGGTACCCTATGCCCTGATGGCTTATAGGGCCATCCCGCACTCGTCCACGGGATACTCGCCAAACTACCTTCTGTATGGACGAGAAGTGCAGATGCCTGTGGGCTTCAATATCATGCCACTGGACGGTGAAACGCCAGCAGAAGAGTTCGTGGAACGGCTGCAGGAGAGATTAAGTCAGGCTTATGAGGAGGCATCGAAGAGGATGGAATTGGCATGGACCCGTCGGACGAGGCAATGGAACAAGGGGCGAAAACACAGAGAACTCGAAGTGGGGGAGTGTGTGTTCCTGCATGTCCCCATTACAAAGCTGGGACATTGCAAGAAATTTCATCGTCCTTGGACGGGACCGTATGAGGTAATCAGGAAGATCTCCCCAGTCACGTATGAGTTACAGTTGGGATCGGGCCGAAAAGTAGTGGTACACATCAATCGGTTGAAACCAGCTATAGGTGATAGGCCTACTGAGTTAGGAAGGGAGGAGGAGGAGAGTGGAGACGAGAGTGACTGGGAGGAACATGAACATCGGGACGAAAATGAGAGTGAGGAGGAATGTCCCCCACACTGGAACGAGGACAGCGAGGATGAAATGGAAGAAGTCAAGGACGACAACCAAGAGGAGAGTCAAGCCGACGGAGCTTACTCAACTGTCCGCAGGGAGTCCCAAGTAACGGAGCGAAGGACGCCAGAAAAATTGTCAACCCCCCGGGGCATAGTCGATCACGTTACTCCTCATTGGATGAGGAATGACCCGAGTTCACCAGAGGACACCCAAGAAACAACCTGGGCCCGCACAGAAGATGACCCAGGTACACCTGAGGACCCACGTGACACCTCGTGGGCCCCGGAGGAGGATGATTCCCTTGTCACCCCCCGATCCCCCATACTGCTGAGGCCAAGAAAGTAATCTAATGTTAAACGACAGTGTTCACAGGATGGCTGGTGCTGCAGTTGGCCCTGGGACACAGCGGTGTGAGGTTTTTGGATGAAAGGGACGTAGTAGTGAGCAGTGAGCGATGGCGGGTAATAGTGGAAGTGAACGTGACTCGCTTGTGTGGTGAAGCACTACGGATGAGGGAAGTAATAGAGGAAATAGAAGCTGAGTACCGACGGACACTGAACCATATCCCTGAACTTAGGGGGTACTGGGACGAGATGGAGAGGACCAAGGAGATGGTCGCAGAAGTGGATGAAGCTGTTTTGTCCATCAGGAATCTGCTACCGGTTCAACGAGGGAGTAGAGGGCTGCTAAACATTGGAGGGAAGGTGATTAAAGCGGTGTTTGGTAATCCGGATGCTGACGACTTAGAAGGGATAAGGGACGATCTGGGGAAGCTAACAATGCAACAAGGGCGATTGGTCCACTTGGCCACGGAGCACCTCACAGTCACACGGAATTTGGGACAACGAACCGAGGAAAATACGAGGAACCTAGTACGCTTCGCAGGAATGTTGAAGAAGGAAATGGAAGCTACCCACCGGCGGATGTTAACCCTAGAGACACAAGTAGACCGGCTTTCCCTTTTTACTAACCTATCCTTAACCTTGATATCCAACCTCCGAAATATGGAGGTGACGGCTCTGAAAGCCAGTGGTGATTTGAGGGAATTGTATTTGGGATTAGAGAGGGTATCATGGGGGGCAGTGAGTCAGGCCCTTCTGTCTCCCCACTCCTTGAGTGAGATTCTCCAAACGGTGGTCAATGTACTGCCCACAGGAATTGGTTTGTTCACAGGTACTCGTCCCGAGGATGCCCACCATTATTACCAGGCCGCTGCAGTCCATGGAGTGGCCACATCCACTTCGGTGCATGTTGTTATAGATCTCCCTTTGATTAGGTCAGGTCAAGCCTTCAAGCTCTATAGGGTACAACCTATGCCGATACGGAGTGTGGATGTGCCGCACAAGGTGGTATTAGAGACGTCTGTGGACAGTTTTCTTGTGTCAGTGGATAGACAATATTATGCACTTCTGCAGAAAGGGGACCTGTCACGGTGCCGGACATCCCAGCCGTGGGTGTGCCCCGCGCTGTTTCCGTTGATGGTGCGGAGACGAGTGACCTGCTTAAGCACTCTCTTCTTTGGGGATGAGCAGAGTGGTCAACCGCTGTGTAAATGGAGGGCACTACGTGACCCGCAACTGGATACTTGGATTTGGGACGAGGCAAGAGAGAAATGGCTCTTTAGTATCAACGAGCCAACCAAGGCAACGATAAATTGCAGAAATCAGCAACCCAGAGAGATTATTTTGGACGGTGATGGAGAATGGGAGGCAACAGAGTCTTGTACACTGAAAACAGCAGATTACTGGCTGCTCCCCCGCTCCAGAGGGACGACGTACACGACGTTGGAGAAGGAAATACAGATCGTGGACCCTATATCTCTACACATAGGGTCAGAAAAAACGACAATTAGGAGGGAAGACCTACCAGAGGCTTGGAAGTCCTTGGAGCAGCAAGGAGACCTGGGAGCGGGTCAGTGGGCCGCTGATGAAGTTCGGGTCTTGGCCCTTCGGCGTGCGCTTGAAAGGATACAGGAAGAACGGGTTAACCGAAGATGGTGGACGTGGAGTGCCGCAACGACCTTGGCGCTATTGTTGCTGGGTGTCCTTGGAACATGGGGCCTACGCAAGTGGCTGGGAAACAGACAGTCCAAGGCTACTCAACGAATACAAGATGCCAGAGCTCTGGAAGAATTGACAACCAGGACCATACATCGACCCGGTGGGCGCACAGAAGCCAGCACCAACTGACAGGAGTGTATATATTGGCAGTGTATACAGTGTAGTGTAGGATTAAGTTTCAGCCACCATTGGTACTCCACGGCGTATTGTATGAGTGGACCCCGTGGTTCCACTCTTTTGTAAAGGGGAGGGTGATGTAACAGAACCGTGGCGGGACTGGCCGTAAATAAGTTTAATTAAATCATTTAGTCGAGCGATCGTGGGGCTGAGACCGTCAAGGATGCTGAGGTGGCGTCTAGACGGTGGCCAGCGTGGGAGAGGGAGATCGCGATCGCTTAGAAGTCAGTCAGTCTGTCCCGTGTGAAAAGAGGTGTAACGTCGCAGTGTGAGAGGTTGGAGACAATTGGTGTTGGTTACTGCGGAACCGATCAGATGGGAGGATCGCTACACGTTATACAAGGTACATGTGAACAATTTGATTTCTGGGGATAGACTCATTGATTACCGTGGAGTATCAGGCTATAATTTTTGTTCTGAGACTTATAATATTCCCTTATTGTTTTTTTTTGATTTTCTTGTCCTAGCAAATAAGTGGGGGAACTGGTTGTACCAGTAGCGTAGTAATTACAGAATTTTTAACCATTCTAATATTTTTCAACAGTTTGGTTTTATTATTAATTTATTAAACATTTTTTTTTTATATTTGTCAATAATTTGGTTTTATTATTAAATAAAAATAAATATAGTCATTTTATTTATATTGCTTAGTTCTTAGTAAGAGTACGTTCTCCTAATTTTCTTTATTCTTCTTATGTGTTACTATTCTTTCCTTCCTTTCACAACCCCATTCCCTTCCAAATAAGCCGGGGGTGTTACAGGCAATATCTCTCCGATTGACCTGGCGAGCAATTGAACCAGATATTCAAATTAAGACTTATTGAGACTCCTGATTTTGACTGTGTACATTGTAATTTACCTAGCAGACAATAATCAGGTTAAATTTTATTCGGTTTAAGGCTTAAAAAACAATAACAATGGAATAATTTTGTGACTATGGCAGGGATGAGCTTTGTTTGATTTAGGGTTGGTGATAAAGAATGGGAGAGGCATAATTTTGGGGCACAGAACGTTCATGCTATCGTAGTATCTATAACAAATAGTATCTGGTAACAATTAAGTATTACTAACAAGTAGTATCTAAGTAGTTCCCAGCTTATCATTCCTTCTGAGAAAGAAATAATCAGCCAATTAATTCAGTTTCTTGTCGATAAGCTATCTGCTGGCCTCTTTAGCGCTTCCTGCTAGCGAAATAATTTCAGAAACAGGGCTCTATGACATTACATTATCAAAATTCTATTGTGGTGGATGAATATTCAGAACAATCGAACGACGGTGTTCTTTTGTTTTTCTTAATTCATTTTTATATTTTCTCCCAGGACTTAAAATGGGAATAAATCGATAGAATGATTATTGTAAAGATGATCGATAGTGCGTACTAATGTCGATATAAAATATAAAGATAAATTAAATAATAAATTGTAAATTGACTCATCTGAACAATTTTTAAAACACTTATCTCTTTGAGGCCGCACGCTCGGAGACTTTAGTCATGTTTTTAATAAAAATTTCATTTGGTCTCTGATTGGACGAAAGTTAAGAGGCAATATCATCTACGCAACAATACGCCCAGAAGACTTAAATCTATTAATAAAGAAGTTCAGTGTTGCTAGCCGAAATAAAAATTATTAATAACCTCAATATGACAGCCACATTCACACATAAAGTAAAAAACAGTACCACTACAGCTCATCAAGTGAATTGGCTTCAGCAATTGGTAAATACTGCACTGTTTCTCACGAACGGTTGTGCAGCAAGGTGAGTTGGCTAAGATCTCACTGAACCGCACTTTTTCCCCAAAATTATGAGTAGCACCTTTATAGAGGTTGGTTGAGGGCTAGAAGGGTCTACAGTTTCCACAGGATTTATCTATGGCTTAAATAATAAATCTGATACCTACTGTTGGTTTGTGACCCGGGAGCTTAAATTGAAATGTAATTATTTAACAGAAAGAACTTAATAAATAATAAAGATTTCGTTATCAAGATGTAATAAAAAAAAATTAGGAATAGTTTAAGCCGAGAACTAAATTAGCCCAAGTTTAAACAAGTGTTGTGACAATCGTCTATTGTCTATAAATATCTCAGGTAGGAATTGGAAATCGAACGGTCTAAGGCGACTGACTAAACCAAAATATTAATTGTTACATGACATTTTTAATAATAAAAGTAAAAAACCCTCAAAAAAAAAAGTACTGATTATTGCAGAAGTAATCTAATTAAGAAAAATGTTGGGATAAAAAATACGGGGTAACAAAACCATCCAAAAATACTATATATTGTATACTGTCTATATATATATATATATATTGAATAGTTATATTGTATATAACTTCTTTTAATCTCCCTATCACTCACTAACTTTGCAAAGGCGAGTTGATCTATAGATACCCGATGACTTGATGCATTTTTTATGGATTCTCAAGGCTGTAGCTGAAAAATTCATTTCTTCCGATTCAACTATCTATTTATAAAACTTGTTGCTTTGTTTTTGTTTATTTATTGCGTAACGTAGCTGTATTTGCTTTACGAATCGGTATCTATTTTTTTGGAGGGATTACTGTCGTAAATTTTCAAAATAGCAACTTTTATAGAAAAAATAAAGTTAAAATGGAGGAATTATGATTTTTATTGACAAAATAAAGATGGTTTGTTTGGCAAATCTGTCCAAATAAAAGAATAATTCAGTTGGTAGCCCTGAAAAACATTTTTGATAGTTCCATAATTACTGTCTTTTTGTTCAATCTTTGTAGACCTTGACGGAAGTGTTGGCGGTGCTATATTACATGATTCGGATCCATTCAAGGACACTCTTCAATATAGCTTCTCAGATTATTTGATTTACATAAAATAAGTAATTCATTGAACAAATATTAGTTGGAGATATAAATATCATAAAGAAAATGTTTCGGACGGAGCTCAAACATCGAACTGTTTATAGGAAACGTTTCCATCCTCAGGAAATCTCCGTCTGGACTCAATAATAGTTACAAGTATGGGAGTGATGCCTGATGAAGAACGGCAATTTGGATCGAAATGTTCGTTTCTAACCATTTCACAGAAAGATTAGAAATAGTAGCTTACTATATAAGATTCTATTTTTGACATCCACCCAGACCATTTTTCCTCCATTGACCTTAACCTATACTACTACAATCCATGAATGGTCTTGGATTCATTACGTAGCAGAGGTTGTACAGTTTCCAGGACAACTGTTGTGCAGGAGATGATTTGCTCAAGATCACGCTCAACCGCCAGTTTTTCTCAATTATAGGTACCCAATTTATAGAAGAGTTCCAGGAAGTTCTGAAGAACCCACAGATTAAACTGGCTGAGGGATAAAATAAAATATCTGCCACAGCTAGAATCCAACCCGGAAACTTCACCACAGCAACTCAGCACTCTACGCCGAGGTACTTCGCACCCCTCTCCTCCTTAAGTAAGTTCAAATGATGTATTATAAAGTTAAATTTATATTCTTTATGGAAATAACGGAGTAATTTCTTATATTCGCATAAACTGTTGAGCAGAGACTTGAAAATTGGTCTGTGTAAAAACATATTATTTCTATATACCTAATATTATTTATTTATTTGACGCGAAACAGCCCTGGAGGACTACGCGACTATGATGCAGCGTTATTATTTTTTTTTTCTTTTTTTTCTCGGTCCATCTTTGCCTCATGGTTTCACTGAAGGTTTTTCTTCTTTCTTCTGTCCAGGTCTTGGATGGAATTTTTTTTCTGTCTGCCACTAGTTCCGCATTTTTAGGAATTTTTGGTATTCCGTTCTGTTTTCTAATAAATCTAGTGTAATCCCGTTTTTTTTTAATTTCTTCTGTGTCCTTGTTTGAATTTGTAGCCTATAACTTCAGTGAAAAATTTTTTGTTAAGTCTCACCTCGTTCCTCCTCATAATGTGACCATAAAATCTGAGTCTTCTAACTCTCATTTCTGTTTTTAAGTCGTGTATTTCACAGTAAATTTCTTTGTTAGATTTCAGCCAGTATCCTTCAGGTGTTACTTTGGGCCCGTGGATTCTCCTAAGAATCCTTCTCCCTATTTTAAGAAGTTTTTCTGGATTGGGAAAGCACATAGTCTCGATCCCGTACAATATCACTGGTTTTACCACTGTATTGTAGTGCCTGATTTTAGCCTCTTCTGAGAGGCACTTTTTATTATACTTACTACTTGTTAAGTAGCATAAATTCTCCAAATTTTTAATTCTGTACTCCATGCTTTCCTTTTCAGATAAGTTTCTGCTTATTATTTTGCTCAGATATTTGAAACTTTTAACTACCTGAATTTTACCGAAATCAGTTTTAATTTCTTTCTTACTAAAGTGGGGGTCTGTAGTCGTAAATTTGGTCTTTTGAATGGAGATTTTAAGTCCAGTTTTTCAGCCATTTTCTTCAAGGAATTTATTTGCCTAATCGCCTCTTCTTCTAAATCTGCCAGTATGAATAAGTCATCCGCAAAAGCCAGACATTTTACCAGGATATTGCTCTTCTGATTTCCTACTTTAGCTTCTGATGTTTCTTTTTCCCATACTGTCTTCATAACTTTGCCGAGATCAACGTTGAAGAGAACAGGTGGAAGTCCGTCCCCTTGTCACACACCGGTTTTTATTCGAAACGGTTTGCTGATATTTCCTGTTAATTTTATTTTTGATTTGGTTTCTGTTAAGGTTTCTTTTATTAGATTTATGGTCTTATGATCGACTCCATATCCCCTCAGGGTTATTTATTTCTATATAATATAAAAGTTAATAATTATTAGTTGACCGTATAAATACCACGGGGCAACGGTACATACAGCTCAATGTATAAAGCGCTTGAATTGATGGGCTGGAAATCCTAAGTTGAGATCCGGCTGTGGCAGATAAATTATTCAATCTGTTAAAAGCTACGAAAGGGCCCTCTGGGATCTGCAGACCCTTCTGGGGATCACTAAGGCTTTTTAAATGGGTATTCTCAATTGGGAGAGACTTGTCGGTCAGGTGACATCTCAGACAAGTCACCTAGCACTTTGATAAAACCTGGTAAAGAAGTATGACTAAATTCGGATAATGTATTCAGTGGAGAGATAGAGAGCAGAAAAAACGGCAATCATTTCAGTGATAGTGAAATAAGTGGTAATGAGTTTGAACCTGTTGAGGAATTTGACTATCGTAGGGTCTACCATAATTAGAAAAGAAGAATCTTGAACAATATTAGTTGACCTTATATTTATATGTCGGGTTGACAGTTGACTACCCTCGACCCCATTATAAACTCTGAAGACGAACTGCAATGTTGATCGAAACTTTAGCTTTAAAATAAATAATTCTACTTATTAAAGAGTTTTATTTCTGACCTCCACCCGGACCATTTTAGAAAAAAAAGGTACGTCTCTATCATTCCTGATAGCTCTTCAGCGCTGGTTGAAATTACAACCACATCATCTGCGAATCCGAGCTTATTAAGGTTTATACCATTTATTGTAATGACCTTATTCCTCCATTTTAGAGCTTTTTCCAGAGTGCAGTTAAACAGTTGTGGTGAAAGAAAATTAAAGTTGATAAAAAATCATGATACAATACGATCACCAATTAATTAATTTTTAATTGAAAATTTGACAATTTAAACATATTTTACTAATGAACTGTCGGTTTAATTCGATTTGGAGTGTTAGCATTCTGACATTGATAATGACGTAATTTTGGTTTTTCATACTCTTACCTCGCCCTGAAAAAAAATTAAAATTAAAATAAGATTAATTCACTTCTTAAATAAAAACAAAAGCATCGATAATTCTTCGATAGAAAAGAGAAAAATCGACCTGAAATAAGGCACCTAAATTCGTAAATAAAAAATTAGGCGAAGGTCAACCGGGTTATTAAGTAAATTGTTTGGAATTCACCAAAACGTAATTCGATCTAAAATCGATTATATTAATTTCCTTCTAAAATATTCAACTTCCCAACAGCAGGCTCTTTCCGCTGAAGTCCCAAAATAGAATTATTTCTTTAAAAAGCTTTTAGTGATCACTGTATGATATTTCATTTTACATTTATAGTGGAATAATAACAATGGGTCGTATAAAATTTGATTTTACTGATGAAGAATGGATATAATTTGTAAAATAGCTGACAGGGGCCACCGTCTAGTTGCTATTATTTAAATATTTTTGTTACTATTATAACTTATTATATACTGAACCCAAGATGTTTTATGGGTTCTAGTGGTACAGAGCTTTTATTTAAGTAATTCACTCTCCCATCCATGACCGTTCACCGTTCATGACTTGTAAAATACCATAACAAATTTATTATTCTCAAATCAAATTAAAATTCTAGCCAAAGAAAATAAGTGATTGTTATTTTATATTTCTCTCTAGCTATCTGTCATTCGTCTGTTGAATGATATCACGGGGTAAACAATACCTTATGGCGGTACTCGATAATCACATGAGATTATCTCCATATTGCTAAATTCCAATGAGGTCACTGATGTGTTTGTCCACTTTCACAATACCATGTTAACAATCTAATGTTCATTACCGATATCTAGCATTTGGATAATGTATTATATTAATTTTAAGCATAACTTTAAAAATTTTATTTTGGTTGGCTTCTCCAATTGTAATTACCGATTCTAACTTTATTGAATATTTCGGTTTATCCATGCAAACTCCTAAAAGATTTACTAAGTTCTTCATTGTCCCCTGTTTAATATGAATTTATACAGTATCTGTTGTTCCATGAAATCATAAGCCTTCTTGAAATCGATATAAAGTTGGTTTAAGAAAAATATTTTATCGATTGTTGAACTTTTCCGTCCATGTTATATTGATATATACAGAGATGCAAATTAGTATCTGATTCCGGGGAATCCTGATTTGGTAATTACGTAATCATTTCTCAAAAAAAAAAAAATGTACTGTCCTTGCAGCAGGCGAGGAAATATTACTCACATCTGATCTCACAGGAACCAACTGGAAATTATTTATTAATTGTTAAATATACAAATACAGCTGTTAATATTAATTAAAATCTTTTCCTCCCAAAATCAGTCTTTTTTATTTTTTAAATAAATAAGTGAGTTCCTTAATAAATTGATAACTTATAAAGTGTTATTGAAAGAACATTGGAAGTTTCATGTGTTTATCATTTCTTTATTATATAAAAAAAGGGTTTAGTGATATCATATTTATCGGTATTTTAGGTTTAACAAGCCTAAAATTAAAAAATTTAAAAAAATCATTCTTTTATCTAATGCAAATTATTCAATTTCTCAAAGTTATACTTAGTGGGTACTTACTCAGAGTCTTTTTCGTTTAATCCCCGCATTTCTAATTAATGTTTAGAAATAAAACACATGATATGAAAAAAATAACTACATTTAATAACAGTTATTCTAAAGACCAAAATGATACTTAATTCTTCTTTACAAAATAAGGTGGGTGTATATTGTCTAGGCCAAGCATAAATGAATGTCTAAGTCGTATTTAATGGAACTTTAGAACCAATGGGTCTCTTTCGTTTAATCCCAATATAAAGAAATGAAGTTATACAAGAGTATATCCACAATAGTGGGTTTTCGGTGGGATGTGGCGGGGGAAAAATGATGTTTCATTTATGGCAACGCAGAACAGTAATGAAAACACACTATTAGCGTGTATTAAAGAATGCATTTATCCCCAAACAATTATCATGTCTGATTTGTGGAAGGCCTATTGTAAATAGTTGTAATAGTTGTAAAAAATAGTGGGATATGAGTACAGACATTATACAGTAAACCACTCAGAAAATTTTGTGGATCTGTCAACTGGATCGCACACGTAGTCAATTGAGTCACTTGGGGCTGCAGCCCAAAGAAGAAATAAGGTTGAGGCAGAAACTGAAAGATACTGGGCTCGTATTTGTGTGAATTTTTGTGGTGACAGGGGTATAAAAACAAAAATATTTTTGAGGTTATTACAAATCACATATCTACATTTTGGTCTTTATAATAACTGTTATTAAATGTAGCTATTTTTTTTCATAATATGTGTTTTGTTTTTAATATAACAGATGCGGGGATTAAACGAAAAATACCCCTTACTCATACATAAATAGTCTCAATACGAGGGTACAAAAGTACTACTAAACTGACCAGTTTCTAGAATAATAACGGGGTACTTTTACTGAAACGGTACCTATTGTATTGTACAATTGTGTACTAACATTTGTAATGACACGCAATAATATTTCTGAAGTATATTTGCCTGTAATAATTGAATCACGCGATTATTTTATGGTAACTTTGTTTATAAGAACAAATCTAAATTAGAGCTGTATTTTATAGTACTTCAATCTCAGAAGAATAATCAACGAAATTATGAAGAAATTCGCAGAAAAGTGGAATTTCTGGACAAAAATGGGAGCATTGTGACAATTTAATTACTATTTCGACGGTCCCTGCGTACAATGCGACATGTCAAAAAGTGAGGTTACAGGAGAGTGTAATGAAAGTTCAAATCACTCTTCATTACGCTCTCCTGTAAACCTCACTTTTTGACATGTCGCTTTGTACGGAGGAACCGTCGATTTATCTGTTTAGAAGTAAATATAATTACAATTTTAAAAATTATGAGCTCATGTTTAAGAATATTTAAAAGACCATCAACAGTTTATTTATTTGTATTTAATTTAATAATAAATAAAATAAGGTGTAACACCGGAAATCCTCTCTCTAAAATACGAATACCTTGACTCCTCTAACTAATAACAGATAGCAGCACAATACTTTATAACCACTATGTAACCTTATTGTTTACATTAATGACAGGAAGACGCGTGTTTTGATTTTTATATGAAATTTATTTTTGATCGCCATTTTTTTAGCATTTTGTCTAATTTACCATTTAGGCGTTTTACTGCTTCATTAGCGAAAACTGTTTAGTTGTTTTTACATTATAAGTATTGGTAAGAAATCTTATTTTATTTAATTATGTATTAATGATGAAAGTTAATGACTGTATATCCCATTTGTAGAATGAAATGGTCCACATATCAGTATAGTTTTTTGTTTTTTTTTCAAATACTGTTTCTATTTATTAAAATTTGATATTCTGGTCCATTGCAATTCTTCATTAAGTCTAAATCAACAACACACATTTTTACTTAGTATTTAATTTTTACCAATGTATTTAAATCCTAACGTTCTAGATTTTATCCATCCATTTATTTATTTGTTATTTATTATTCCATATCACACTTTTGTAAAAATGAGAAAAAACATTATTTCTAGGAATAGCATTAGGAATCTAAGAGTGACACAAGTGCCTTCTGGCAGACAAGCTCTGAAGGTAGATTGGGTTTTGATGAGTAATAAAGTTATATTTACCCATGGTCATAACACCAATGAAAAAACACAGATTTTTGAGTAGTCACTTTAGAAATACAAGAGCAATATGTTTATTCTCATTTCTAAACCCATGGGAAAAACCTTTATAGTCACATTTTATTATAATTATTTGTATTCAATTATTATGAAGCAATCTACCTTACCTTTCTATTGCTTTTGCAATTTTTTCTTTTGTGTATTAAGACATAGTAGATTTATCTGCAGCTTTCACTCCACTCCACCAGGTAGTACTGTAATACACATCAGTGCACATTATTATTTTATTTGTAATTATTTTTTTGAATCTAAATTATTTATCATTTTATCTACCGAGTTTGAACACCATGGGATCTGGAGACTCCTCCAGTACTCACACAGCCTCTGTTAAGTGGGTACACTCAATCGGGAAAAACAATATGGTGGTTATCAAGGGCGAATTTAGGGGGGAGCTTGGGGGGCATGTGCCCCTCCAGACAGGTTTTTGTGTACTGTGGAGAGTCCATTTTAGTACATAATTATAGGCAAACCACATGATCGTAGTTGTTAAAATAACAGAAAGAACATGAGTGAAACCATTGTTTCGATATTTTAATAAACCTTTGAAATCTTTCTACATTTATACACTACAAGTTTATTTGTAGGTTATTGTTGATTTTTTTTTCCCGTCTGCCTGTTGTTCCCTCCCAGAAAAAAATCCTGGATCCACCCTTGATGGTTATGTATAGAATCAGTCAAATTATTTCCCTGTTCAATCTTTGGTGTAAAAGACAGTAGAGTCTGTAGCAAATACTGAATCCAAAATGCTTCATAATGATGCTGGTTTTTTATAGTAGAATTTTTAATGTCCAAGTTTTACTTTAATTTTTTCCCCCATGAAATGGCCTTTTAAGACCACCAAGAAAGGAAGCAAAGGCACACAGAAATTATGAGAAAATACTGGGAGAAAAGAAACACAAAGTGAGAAAATCATTACTCTTCTTTTCTCCTAATTTCTGTGTGGCTTTGCTTTCTGTTAAATATTTTCCATTATTTATCATTTATTAATTTTTTTTTAATGCGTAGTTATTCTATCTTTTATGCATTTTATAAATTCATTATTGTTTTTATTTTTATTTTTTCATTATATATTACTTTTTTTTTTTTATCTTAGGTTATTCATTAGTCCCAATGAAGACAAGAAACTAGGGCCTAAATGTCAGATTTTAATTAATAGTTTTTATTTTCAGAATTAATTGTTTGTTTACCCTCACCCGGACCAATATCCAGTCCCGGACCATCTTATCCTTACAGTAGTTATTTCAGATTAATTTTCACCTTTACCTTTTAAAATTACAAATGGTGCGTGTTCAATAACACTTCATCTATAATTTACGGTTGAGTTTGCCACTCTCTGAACATCTTAAAGATTTGAATCTAATTGATGGATAAATATATTCAAAATCAAAAGCTGATTAATAGGCTATTGAATTTGAAGTATCAACAATACAAAAAATCTAGTGAATAAGCTATTGACCAGTAAATCCTATAAATAAGTGCCAGTCAATGAAGTGTATACATAAGCTCAATTTATTTTAATTGAATGCTCTTATTTGTCTTGATTAAATTATGTTAATTATTAAACTTTTTGTTTTTAAATTTTTTATTAACACAAAGTCCTTTATTTATTCCAGGGATGAAATTTTAAATAGGCACAGCGCATATGGCTCGTTCAAATTCACACAGGCTCGGTAATAATCTGGATGAAATACAATTTTTTTCAAAAGATGTTGACTATGACAAGGAGTTTTATGAAACCCATTTTCTTGAAAAAGACGAAATAGAAAATGATGGTTCAGAAAATTTTGGTACACAAAAACCCCTAAAAAATGAAGACTTAATAAAGATATGGGAACTGGAAGGTCCTGTCAGAATTTTACCTCTACCTGGTTTTGATTTCGATGTATATCCTCTCTATTTTACGAACTTCCAGAAGTTTGATTATTTCCAGCTGAAAGAACTTCTTGGTAATTTTTTTACTCTTTGTGAATTCAAAGGCCACAAGGTTAGAGTAACTTATAAAATTGAAGATGACCTTCGGGCCGGTTACCGAGCTTTAAAGAAAGACAAGCGATATAATTTGCGAATAATTTTAGATGGAAAAAACCATTATCAGAAACATAAAAACAATTTTGGAAATAATAATTTTAACCCATCGAATAATAAAACGGGTCTAAGATTAGTTAACCGATGGATAAATAATGATGACATAATAATAGAAACTAATAAAAGTAACTGTTTTCCGATTCAAATTAAAAATTATAAGGAATATAGTTACGATGAACTCATGGAATTGTTCTCTAAGTATGGAAAATTTACCTCCATTGCTCAGTTTGAAAATGAATACGTCCAGGTCAAATTTTGTACTGAAGAAGCAGCTAGAAATTGTATTATAGATTTAAAAAAAGATAAGAACTACAATGTAAGGTTATTATTCTTTTTAAAAGAATTGAATAAAGGCAAGAAATTAGTAAAAGAAATTGCTTCTTCAAAATCTGATACTCATGTTATGCAATTATTGGAGGCTGAGGAAAGAATAAAATTCGATCCTAACCAGGCGCCTGTAAAAAAACAACTGCCTCGTGTGAATGGGAAGAATAAAAAACAAGAAAAGCAAAAGGCTGTGAGTACTCCCCAAATTGACCACAATATCACTTACTATAGAAAAAATTTTGAAAATGGCAATATCTATATCCATGGAACACCTTTGGAAAATCCATTCTTATCACCTACTTACACTTATAAAGTTTGGAAGAACAAACAAAATCATTTACCACCACCACCGCCAGAAAATTCTAATGACATTAGTAATGATGAAAATTACAAATATTGCCTGAAAAGTGTGAAAGCATTAGGTCACCATTCACATACATGTTGCTTTGATGATGCTCGATAATTTAGAAATATTATTGAAAGTTAAGTGTAAATAGTGGGTATTTTATTAATAAAAATGAACATCGAATTGAATTTTACTCGAAAAAATAAGAGTTTTTAAATTATTGACAAAACAGATTTGTTAATGGCAATAATTCTTGTAATGATGTGGTATATGAAACAGCATATGAATAGTTGCCTGGAAGAAGGACGTATGTTACATTTTTCAGTTTTTTTGTTTTTTTTTGTGGAACAAGGTCCATGTATGGCCTCTACTGCTCTCTTGTCAAGAAATACCCATTCACATGCAAAATTTTTATAGACTCTTTTCAATGTCATGTTAAAATCAACATTTTGACCAAAGCATCGTGGATGTAACAATTTTTTTTAATTTATTTATTTGTTTGCTCGTTTTACAATCGAACAAGGGCATAAGTGCAAAATCTATAAAATGTAAGCAGGGCGTATGTGACAGTCTCCTAATTAAATGACCCGTTTTCTTATTTTGGCTCTCCCGTAAACTATAAAAAATGTAACATGCGCCCATCTTCCAGGCAACTATTCATATTCTGATTCTTCTCAACATATTCTTAGTATTTTCTGCTTAAAGTAATTTGTGATAATTATTAATAAAAGAGTTTTAAAAAACACAAATTTTTATAAATGAGATTATATTTAGTATAAATAGTTATTGTATATTTCTATACGTCAGGAGTAAACTATTTTAAGTCCAACACTTCTGATTTTGATTTTATTATCGTATTTAGATTATTACAGCTTTTCCTTTCTTTTGGTTATAATTATTGTAAATAAAACACCAAAAGGTTAAAAATTCACTGTGGTCTTAAACTTCTTTTTTGCTTTCTTGTACAATGTTAAAATTTACACTAATTTAAAATGAGGTACGAGCATAAGTGGAAATGTTTCTTTTTAGTGGTTAGAGATTACTTATCTTCAATAGGTAATAAGAGTTCTAATCATTTATTTTATTTTTTATTTAAATTTATTTTACATAGCTATTTGAAAACATTTTTTTAGATGACTGACATGGCTGCTATTGTCAGTTTAAATTTATATTATGGGAATGACACAAGCCCAATTTTAAGGACTCTCTTCAATGAAATATAATTTTAAAAATAAAAATCTCAAAAGAAACCACACCTAGTAAAGAGAACTAGAGCTATTAACAAATTAATAGTAATGAATTCCTTATTATAATTTTTATAAGGGAGCAGAATAGCTGAGTTTGTAGAGCGTTAAGTTGCTGTGCTGAAGGTCCTGGGCTCAAATTTGGCTGTGGCTGATAAATTATTTAACCTGTTAACAGCCACGGATGGATCGTGTGGGACATGTAGACTCTTCTGGGGCTCATCCAACCTCTATAAATTGGGTACCCTTAATTGAGGGAAAAACCTGATGGTTGAGTGTGACCTTGGACAAGCAAATCACCTCCCTGCGCAACCGTTGCCCTAGAAACAGTACAGACTCTACTATGTACTGAGCCTAAGACCCTTTATGGGTTTTAGTGGTACAGATTTTAATTTATTTTACTTTTATGGGCAAGATATAACTGATAAGAAAGTAACAGACTTATACAAGCAATATTAGTCGACCAAAAATTTCATAAGTGTCAATTATTTTAAATGTTATGTTTCAACATTTCAGAAGTCTTATGACTATCTGTACTTGTGCTTGTATATATTATTAATAGAGTCCTAATTTAAAAACAAAATATTATGAATTGTTCTGTAAATTATACTTAACATTTAAATTTTGAATAGGAATGTAAGGTTTATGATAATAAATGATAAATGTTAAGTATTAAATGCTGATCTTTCCAATCCCATTAAAGATGAAATCTAACAGATTATTTTTCTTATCAAAGCATTTAAAATGTTTATGTGGAGTACAATGGTATCTTAACTTCTAAGCTTAGACTCTTTATCGCTGTGGTGGCCGACCAAAATTATTTTATACATCATGATTTTCCAGGCAGCATATTAAATTATATATCCCTATATAGAGAATTTCACATAGTGAACAATTGAATCATAATGAGTTATTATTATTGTCTTTAATATTATGCTTCCATGTAAAAATAAATAATAAAATAATGGTAATAAATGCAAATTGTAACAATTTAATGATTTTATCTCATAATTTTGACAGAATATACTGATGGACAAATAAAGAATTTTTTAAAATAAATTTGTTTTCAATACTTTAGCCATTATAAAATAAATAGTACAGTATAGTATATATCTCATATATAGTTTAAAGTATAGTAGATATATCATAGTAAAAGTATGATGAATCTTGTAGGCCAAAAAAATGTTTAAAGGCCATTCCTGATTTATCAAGTTCTCTTTTCGTCGAACTTGGAGTATATATTTGTGCTGCATCTCAATTTAGCAATAGTTATGGCTGTGATTTATACTATTATTGATGTAGATTTTCAAAAGATCTTTTTTGTTAAATATAGTTTTACTTTTTTTTTAGAGAAGCAATTAGTTGACTGGAACTTCTAATGTAAGGATAGATATAGTTGGGGGTGCAGTCAACTAAAAATAAGTATGCACTTATTATGGTGTTTTAATTGACTGCACCCCCAACTATCTCTATCCTTACATTACTTTTTTTTTAAATCTTCCTATTTCTGTAATATTTAAAATTAAAATTTAGTTCTCAGTGCTGTAAATATTTTTATCCTACTGGAATATTGTACATAAATAGAAAGTTAATTTTATGCAAGGGTGACAAATATAAACATTGAATTATTATTGATTTACGCTATCTCATGTGTATTTATTTTATATTTTATATCTATTGTACAAACTTTTGTTAAAAATTTGATAGCTTGAAAATATAGAACATTGGTCATAATAAGTTTGAGTGTTAGTATTCATTCAGATAATAGCTCATGTGACATTTTTGGATTATTAATTAATTATGATCTAACCTTAAATTGTAATTTTTTGATTGTATATATCCCTAATGACAAGCTAGTTACTTTAAATTAAAAATTATTTGTTCAGTCACTGATATAAAAAAGAACTACATAAATGAAATAAATATGAAATGTTTTAAAAAAGTGTAATTGTTACTATAAATTTATCAATATTAAAGATTTTGTACTATTACTGTTATTCATTTAAAACCAATTTATTATTCAGGTTTAAATTTTGAAGATTATTTTTTATGTATCGAATATTTTTCGAATTTTTTATTAAGAATACTTATAGAATCTCAGCAAAACAAATGTATTCTCTAAATAGATATATATTTTAATTGTGAAATTATTTCATCACACCTTAGTTGACTGTATTTTCTTGATACATTTAGCCTCTAAACTAATAAATTTAAATAATTGTTAAAAACATTTAAAAGCCTATGATTAAAACTTTTTCATGTTTCTGATCATTAATAGAACCTCGAACAACCTTCCTTGACAAGACCAGGGCATCCTCGGTTAAGCAAATATAGTTAACCTTGATTGTATAAAAGAAAGAAACTTAAACATTGTTTTAACGTACATATTAGATAAATATGAAAATATAGTATAGAAAAGTTATACTGTATTTTATGTTGATAATAAAAAATGATGAAGTTATGAATTAATTTTAATAGGCCAATCTGCTATAATTTTAAATAAAAATGTCTTTAAGATTTATTATTAAATTTAAGTGTACAAATAATCATTGCTCCTTTTTTTAATAATTATTATGAAATATTTTTTTTTATGTTCAACTGAAATTGGTCAACATGTATTAGTGATCTTTTAGATTGAATAATGATTCAACAGGAACATACATATACATGTTTAATAGTTTCTATATTTCTGTAAAATATAAATGTAATTGAAAATTGTCTAAATTTTTAATGTGTCTTTTTGAAAAGCATTATAACAGCATGAAGTAGTTAATTCTGATTATCTTCATAAGAAGAGCATTTTCCTTGATGTTCAACAAGATAAATTTAAAAAATGGATATTTCTCAAATTTTAGAAAATCAGTTTTAAACCTGAATAGCTTTATTAGGGTCCAAGTTTCTGGAAATTTCCTTTAATTTTAAAAATGCATTCACAATGATTTTTGTTTTTTTACTGATATTTTCATGATGTTAAACGCTGGAAGAATTTTTTTTTTGTAAGGAAACTAAATTACGGATATAGTTCAATATATATATTTTCTAACAATATTACTGAACCATTCTTATAGTCGGAAGAATTATGTTTTTTGAAGTTTGAAATATTTTTTAAAAAAGAGAAAAAATTAGAAACTTTTAATGGGTTAAGTTTTTACTTCTTGGTGTAATAAACTATTTAAAAAGCACAGTCCCCATCCATTGTAGTTGTAGTCGGTTTTCTTTGTATAAACATATATATTGACTGGACTAAAATTGTATCAGTCTCAAATTAAGATTTAATGAAGTTCTCAAATTATTTTTAATGTGATCTCAAATTATTTTGTAAGGGGTGAGATCATTTGAAAAGATAATCGTTTCCTAAAACTATTTTATTATCAACTATTTCCTGAGCACACAATGGTTTGTCATGCTGATCCAATGTCAATCATAATTATTTTTATCAAATTAATAGTATCCTTCTATTTCGGAGTCGGGAACAGTTGTTTTGAATTTTTTGAACCTTTTCATCACTACTTCAGAGAGGAGTATTGTAAAACTCAATACTATCCCTAATACGTATAATGTAAAAGCCAGGCCAACTGCTTCCAATGTAACATGAGTGTATATGGTCGAAGCGAAACAATGGGGTCTGGGAGGATACCAAACTCTCCTGTCCCGTTTCCCCATACCATTTTCTTGTAGTCGTAACATTCTGCAACAGTAAAACATTATATATCATAGAAATTCAGTTTAGTTTTTATTTTGACCCATGAAATTTAGTATTGTAATCTATCAACATTATATATAAACAATGATTTGCAAAATTTATTTGTATAAATACTTAGATATTATTTTCAAATTCCACAAAGAACTTATTCTGGTAACTGCTACAAATAGCAGTAAGCATTTAAATTATTTTTTTACCCTGTACTTACCCTTGGGCTATCATTTCCCTGAAAGGTGAGTCCTTCCGAATTGGATTTGCGAGCGGAAACGGCCTCATAGTCTCAATTTCTCTCACATTACATTTCTCCAGGTCAGTGTATGCGACCTTGAGGATCCCGTACAATGCCAAGTCGTCTGAAATAAGTATGTACCTATCTTTGCGTACTTTGTCAAGACCAATGAAGGGATCCATCATTGTTTCTTCATGTTCTCTAGTTTTGGCAAACATTCCAGCTGTGAGGTAGGCTTTTTGACTCTGAAATATTTAATAATAAGGAAAGAAATAATAAATCTTAATACTATCTGTTCCCATTTATGAAATCAACATTTTAATAAAATTGGTTGCATATATTGTTAATTTCTACTAATCCGATTTAAAGATTTGCATCTTTAAATTTTGATGTTATATGGGATCTATATGCCAGTAAATTGTTGATAATGGACTTTATTCAGTTGTAACATTGATTTTTTCACCATGGCTATTTGTTCCCATCTTTTTTTTTTTACAGATTTTCTTAATTATATTTTTATAATTATAATTCTTAATTATACCCTGTTATAATTAATGATCGTGCATTTCAAGATTAGATATATACGGAGTAACAGGTTTGAACATTGGAGCTATTTAATGACCAATACTTCAGCAATTAGAGTGTTTTCAAGACTTCAGATTGTTCTATAAAAATAGTTTTTTAAATATAGTGCATATTAAATTACTTGTACTTCAAATTTCCAATTTCAATATTCAAAAAAATAGAGTATTTATAACTGTAATAATATAATCTGATTCTGATCTGTAATAGTTATAATCTGATGGTATTTTGTTTTATGAATAATTTTACTCACAAAAGTCGCCATCAAGTAAGGCACTTTGGCAATGCTAGCTTTCATTGTACTCTTTTGTAATTCGAGTTCGTTGTGGATAGATGGCGGGACAGGAGATAACAGCCCGTTCATTATCGCTGCACTGTAGTAAGAATACAGAACTAGTCCAAGGAATAGTAACGATATACTATATACTCTGGCGGACATTCTGTTTTTATCATGAAGTAGTCCTGAAAAACATTTGATAAATTAAATAGAGCAAGGTTCAACCTCTATTGTAATGAATCATTACTACTGAGTTATATAAGAATCAAACAAGAGACAATGATATTTTACCTTGCTGAGACAAAATGGCAGTAACGAAAATTATGCCTTCAGTCACATCCCTGTTCTGAATTAGAGAAAATATTGCTGCTCCAATGACAATTGCAACAAATATACAAAGCCAAACGTTGAACGAAAATGGTAGTATAAGAGCACTATAGGTACCTCTGATCCTTTCCTCCATAAATAAGCATATAAATCTAAAAAATATATATATATAATTTTGAATGTAACTATCATTTTTTTTAACTATTGATTTTAATGTTTTAAAAGAGTTATTAATATTTTAAAATATTGGGTTTTCACACATATAATGTCTGTTTATTAAAGTAAATAAAAATGAAAGCAGTGATTTTTGCTGGATCAATATCTGACACATGTTCTTTGATAGTGTCGTGATTCACTTCTTCCAAAGTTTTGAATTTGTAATATTCCTAGTCCACTAATATTACATGATTTTCAAGATAATTTATCAATGTTTATAAATTTATTATCCCAAGTAACCGCTCATCACAGTGCAGATGTTCCTACCTAATTTTAATAATAATTTTTATTATAAATAAATAAAAGTGGTTGAGAAAATAAATTTGAACACAGTCCAAAGCCAAAGTCAAAGTAGTGTATCGGCAAATATTGCTGTTTGTAGACAATGTTTTATTTTCCTTATATTATTATTATTGTATTATTCTATTTCCTTCAACATAAAAAAAATATAATATATATCCGAATATGTTTTATCAATAATTAAGCCTTCAAAATATTATACAATTTAATTAATGAGTTGCCTTACTGTAACAAGTTGTAATAATGCAAATACTATATTTTTCGGTTTAATAATTATTTAAATTTGCCACTTTGACTTTGGCACGATAATAAATTGTTTAGAAGCTAGTTTGTTAAATAAAATAACTTCCCTAAACAAGTGCTATTTATTTATAATTGACATTTATTAATTAATTTTCTCACTCTTTTGATTCTGGGGTTAATGTTAGTTATATATTATTTGTTATTATATAGTTATTATATTTTCTGTTGTTATTTAGTTGTTAATTATATAATATTTAATTAGTGTTTACCTCAAATCTTGTAGTTGCGGAACAAAGTTGACAGCTCGCATACGATCCTCTCTCATAGCACAGGCCGTCAGACCTAAATCTGCATAATTTCTTTCTATGACTCCAACCATTCCTCCAAATGATCCATTTGGCAAAACATAACCCCAAGTTTCTGACGGAACTATATCAATTCTATTCAAAATAAAGTAAGTAATTTATACATACAAAAGGCAATATATACATCATTATGAATTTATTTAAAGATAGCTATGACAGTAATGAAAAAATTCATATTTTTCCCTTTATTAAATTAAAATAAAATATATAATTAATATTAAAAAAAAAATGTTATCATTGAAATTTATATCTGTATTATAGTAATACAACAAGTAAATATAATGTATGATACAAAATGACAAAGATAAAGGCAAGTAGAGAAACTACCCAGAGATAGTATTCAAATAAGAACTTCAATTAGGTCATGTAGTCGTCTTCTTTTCAGACACTTCAGAGGATTATCAGGAATTGAAGAGGTTGCTATGAGTAAGTTTACTTAAGTTTGAGTGGAAATAAAGTTAGGTAGTTGGAAAAGATTGATATAGGATTCGGACCAAATCAGCAACAAATGGGGCATTAAGGTCATAATGGATTACTTCACTCGGGCCAAATCAGCAACGAATGGGGCTTAAGGTCATAATGGATTACTTTGTTTATAACAAAGTAAGGAGGATTTTATGAAAGATTTTGGGTTGTACGAATTGGATACAAGAGGAATTCGATGGCTCACTGTTTTTAACTTCTTAAAACAAAACTTTAATATTTATATTGATAAAAAACAAACAATTTGATAGATGAATCGTTTTAAACAATCCATTTAAAATTTTCATTATCTTATATAGAAAATTCTATTATTGCTTAAAATTTATAAATAAATTAAAATATTTTATGCAAATATAGGGTTTGATGAATGATCAGCAAAAAATCATTTAAATTTTTCCAATGTGGTTGAGGGAAAAAAATAAGTGAAATAAATTAAATTATAGTTTGACATATTTTTAAAGGTAAAAGCTTTAAAAATTTTGCTTACAAGCTTTGCACACTTATTTCCAACATTATTTTTTGTCTTACAGAAAAGTTTATAATTCTTTATTCAATTTTCTTGAACAATATCTGCCATTTTAAAAATATTTAATTAATGTAATGCATAACTTTAGTTTCTTAAAGCATAACTTTTAAATATATATATATTTATAAATATATAAGGTATTTGCTAATAAGCTTACTGAAAATTGTAAAATTGTGCCAGGTTCTGGATGTATACATAAGCGAGTCTTTCTGATGTTTCCCATTCAGGATAATAGCTGTAATCTCCAATTTTTTCAGTCATATTATTCTTAAAAAACTGAAGTTCCAACTCCTACATGAGAGCACAATATAGAAATTGTATTTAATAACCTTAATATAAATAATGAATATTTAGTAGATATCTCATAATACGGATAACTTCGATATTTCAAAATGGAATTTTTGGCTAGTTTAGTCAAGCAATTTTGTCTAACACATCACTTTGTTGTCTTATTTCTCATAGTTTTAGCTCGGTTTTGAACCTAAAGTTCCTGGCACATAAAATTGCTTGACTAAAGGAGTGATAAATGTGGAAAAGTCAATATTTGAAATTTGTTCTCCCAGTTATGGCTGGAAAGAGACATGAGTTATCTGCTTTCGATCTCAAATACCATATATATATATAAAATATTAGTAATATATAATTATTAATAAGTTTATAAATATTGAATTACCAATAATACTCCTTTAAGAACTGTGCCATTCAAATCATATCTGTGTTTACTGTTTGGCATCGAAATCTGAAGAGGTCGCCAGGTACCAGCTGAAGAAACTTTCAGTTGTCGTTTTGTATTATTATACAAATCCCAAAGATAGCCATCTTCCGTTGCTACGACGACGTCGCTATCCAATCGGATTTTCGTTAGGTTCATGTTGAGAGTCTTTACAGGATATCCAAGCCAAATACCCTCAAGGCCTTTTATCTAGAAATTTGTTAGATATTTAAGTACATATGAATAAATAATTAACACTAGATAATTAAGTAGAAAATGTTTCCAATATTTTTGATTAGATAAATTAATACCCGAAGGGTTAATTTTAATTAATACGCTGGACAAAGTGTCTGAAATGTGAACAAAATAAAATAAAGAAGTGAAATGATAAGAATCATAAATGATAAGTATAATTCTTAATAAAACTCTTATACCGTAAAAATTCTCACTATAAATGGATATGGATGGAGAACCATGCATTATAAAAAATGGGTCCTCATGGAATATGAGGTTACGGTCTTTGTGGTCCATCCAGTCTACTGATACTTGTAAGGATTTAAATTTTTATTTTGTTACTTTCCAAATATTAAATGAAAAAATGATTAACTATTTTTCAGTATTTATTTATAATGACAATCCAAAGTTATTCATAATATAACACCTACATTTTAAAGTATCTTTGTCTCCACTCCTCTCATGAAGACCCTACTGATTATGTATAGATATCGAAGTTGTTTATTTAAAAAAAAAAAGTACTATTTATTGAGTTCACGTTTCTAAGAACATTTAATTTGTTCTAGCCTTTTATATAACTCTCAAATACTGAGGAAGAAAGAGCAAGTAGACCATCCAGACTGTTTTATCTTCTCTGTCTATTTGGTACAAGTAGTTTCCTAACTGGTGTGGAACAATAGAAAAACTTCCTGTCAAATGGTTTTTCTTAACTTCAGTCGGTCATGGATTTTCTTCAGGGGAGCTCTAGTTTTCTGACTTGACGTACCTAGTTATTATTTTGAAACCTTACCTCTACCTGTCTCTGGGAAGACATTATCAATATGTCTTTTATAGTCTAGACCGGCCAGGTGTCCATAAAAAGTCAGCATTCTCTTCCTTTTACAGGTGACCTTTACATCCTGATATTTGTACAGCTCTTCATTGATATGAATTCTATAAGTATCTCCTTTCTCTCTGCTCCTAATATTCTCCTCAGGATCTCACTTTCTTTGATTTCCTATGTGGGAGGAGCGGATTGACCATGCCGAAAATCCTGGTTCAAATCCCGCTGAAGCAAGACTTTTATTTAGTCTGTTAGCAGCCAGAGATTGATCATACAGGATCTAGGATCCTCCTGGGGCTCACCCAGCCTCTAAAATTGGGTATCCAAAATAAGGGAGAAAAATCTGGCTATGACAAATCACCTCCCTGCACAACGGTTGTCCATGAAACAGTACTGTCTCCCCAGAGCCTTCAAGGGCTCTAGTGGTACAGGTTTTTTTTTTTATCTGGCCCTATCCTGGCCTACTATTAAAAACAAAGAATATTTTAATAAAAGTTAAATATTTACAAAAATAAAAAGACTATGCTTGACAGGACTCTGGGCATCCTGGTGTCAAGATGGCACTGGTTGTAAATATAACTATTCAATAATAACAAAACAATTATTTTTGCTTTTAGTACAAAATAGACTAATCTATTCTAGTATATCATCACGAACACTTAGGAGTACAGTTCAATTGTCTTAACGCACTAGTGTTACCTAGCAGGAATAGTAATAACTAACAGTTTTAAGGTAATTAGTACTATCAAGCGGAATTTGTGGTAACTAAATGATTTTTTTTCCTGTTCATTGGAATCATTAAACGTAGTATTGCTTTAATTTGACTTCCTTTGGGTTTTATCTCTTAAGCGAACGTAAAAAATGGAACAATAATTTTAAATAAAAGAAGTTATGATTCGAATCTGCACGAATTTAACAGCTGAATTAGTACAATTAGTAACCGTCAACTTAAGGAGATATCACTAGTGCAGCACTGTAGTTGATAAAGCAGCAGTATTTACATTAGGTAACATTGTAAAAATATAGATTTTTTTTTTGGAAAACCAATAAACTCTTATTAAATGCTCGAGTTTAAGACAATAATGAAGCGACATGTTTCCTTCCTCCGCCCTCATTCCAGAATTAGGTACTACTATTGATAATAATAAAACACGTAAAATATTGCCTGAAAGGGATATCCCAGAACAAGGGCGGATTTAAGGGGGGAACGTGCCCTCCCGACGGGTTTTTGTGTACTGTGGAGAATCCATTACAGTACATACTTGTAAGCAAATCACATGTTCATAGTTGTTAAAATATATGAATAAACTAACAGAAAGAACATGGAGTGAAACTTTTGTTTTGATATTTTAATAAACTTTTGAAACCTTTCTATAAATACTACAAGTATATTTCTAAGTTATTGTTGATTTTTTTGCCCGTCTGCCCGTTGGGCCTCCCCACGGAAAAAAATCCTGGATCCGCCCTTGCCCCAGAATATGCATCATCCTGTTTTGGCGAAGTTATAAAAGATCTCTAATGATATTATTTAAAATAATTTTTATAAATACTAAACATATATTTATTTTTCTTGGTATTAGATAATTCATTTAGGAAATAAAGTGAATACATACCGTTCTGAAAAAATCCATATTTTTCGTACAATTGAGATCAACAAACCAGCCCCTTATGTAGGGCGGTCTTGATTCCTCCTTTTCACCGAAGGTGTGGTGCTTAATCTGTATCATAAAACCAAGTGCGTTCAAGTGCTTAAGCAACCATACGCCTTCTAAAAAATAAAAGAAAAAATTCCATTTTTCTTCGGAACATTACTCATGAAATAATCATGTAGATTAATATGGCTGCTGTTGTAAATTTTTCTAAAAATTCCAATGCTAATTTTCATATACAAATAACAAATTCAACTTAAAAGATCACAAGGTCTTCTTCTTTTCAGGCGCCTCGGAGGATTTTCGGGAATTGAAGAGGTTGCCAGGTTTGATACTAATGGCTTTTCATGTGAATAAAGTTTGTCATGAAAAGAGTGATATTGGATTCGGACCAAATCAGTGACAAATGGGACATGATTTTATTCATAACAGAATAAGGAGAATTTAGGATTTTACGAAAGATTTTGGATTGAATACGGGAGGAAATTTATGGCTTAATGAAACATCAAAGCTCTAATCAGTAAGTCCAAATGGGCCTTATATTAGTCATGTATACGAGTCGGTTTTAATTAATTATGGTCTAAGAGCGTTTTTCTAGTAAGTGTTTAAGTAGCTAGGAACGGCAAACATTTTCATGCCACTTCAGTCTAAAATGAGGATCCCATGTTAAACGATTGTCAAGATTTCTTAAGTATCGGATCTAGTATATAGGAATCAGTGGGATATTATTAAAGGATATTGGAGGACAGAAAGTCATTAATTAATGTTAAATCAAAAAAACATTAAAACTTTTGTGCCTGGAAAAATTATAAAACTGAGCCAATATAAAGTGCCCAAGCTCTCTTATGGTCGTAATTTCAAACAAAATTTGTGATTTCAACTTTTTTTTCTTTGAATATTTGAAACATCCTTACCTGACCGCATTCCTGTTCTTGAATGTTTAAATATAAAATTAGTTTATTAAAAAATAGGTAAAGATGAATATTATTTTTTAAATTTATTTAGTATTTAGGAGTTTTATCGATTACCTTCATGGTTGCAACAATATATATTAATAACATTTGTTGCTCTGAAATTAAAGTATGTCGTTATCAATTGCAAAGTATGGTTCAAATGCCTCAAAGAATCCGTTGAACCAACGATCAGGAGTAAGATGACGAGGACGTGCATGCTAAGAAGTAAGATCACTGGGACTGAGTTTGTTGGAGTTATCGATACTCTGTGGTCCTTAAGTTATTATACTATTTAAAGTAATTGTGTCTGTCCTTTCATCGATTGATGAAATATTCAACTGAAAGCCTTTGATCGGATAATTTCAAACGACCCACTAAGAGCCGGAAAATGGAAGGAAGTACACGCAATAAAAAAAAAAAAGTTTAAATAAAATATATTCAATATTATTTTTGATGAGTTACAACAATCCAATCCATGGGCGACCTGAGGTCTAGTGGTTAGCGTAACAAACTAATAAGCCCAAGATAGCGAGTTCGTAGCTTGGCCGGTGGCCCCAGGATTTTTTAAAGGGAGTAAAAAATCCTTAGTTACGCCGCCCTTCGGAAGGGACGTAAAACGGGAGTCCTGAGCCTGTACGATGTCAGGTACTCGTTAAAAATCTATATCCTAATTAAACCTGGATAGGCAAAATTTAGAGCTCCCAATGTAGCATCGTCCGACTAGCCATACAAGCATAAAGTGACGTTAAATGAACAAACAACAACTACAATCCATGGAAGATCTTTATTTCAGTACATGATAGAGACTGTACAGTCGCATATTACAAGTGCGACTTACTAATAAAGTACTATGATGGATTATTTAGTAATGCAATAATGGTGGTGTAAGGGAAACATGTAAAGAATTGTTTTATGAACTTGTTATTTTTAATGATATTTGAGAGATTTAAGGTATTGTTCTATTAATGTTCTATTATTCGCTTATTTATGCACTACAATAATATATTTTTTTCAACACAGGACAATAATAATCTATAATTCATCTTAAAAAACTAACTTTTACATACATAAAACTGTTTTTTTTAAAAGTGGGGAGACAAAAAAAACGAGAAATTGTTAAGAAGCTTAACATCAGCTGGAATGCTCTAGAGAAAAAAAAACAATGGATGTCAGAAAAGATAAGGACGAAGTAGCCTTCCAAATCACCAAAAACACCTATAATAAGACACGTCTTGAAATTCAACACTAAGGCATTATGATACAGTGATTAAACCGGAAACTCTTAAGCAGCGGAAATTCTAACCATCTACCACTAAGGGCCTAATTGAGAAGTTGGCGATTGAAGAACGGAAGATATTAATGAAAACTTTAAGCCCTAAATTCTCCAACGACAAATTATTCTATAGCCGAAATGAGACCTTAAATATAATAACAGAAAGAATCTCCGACACAAAAAAAGAAGGGTTAAGTTCTATGGATATATCCTGCGAATGAGTGCAAGTAGACTATCAAAAAGAAAATTTGAATTCCTTAGAAAAAATAAAAATAAACTGAATTGGTTTGAGGAAACGGAGAGGGAAAAGAAAAAACGAAAGATATGCTTAGAGATGGAAGTGCCAAAAGCATAACCCGAGAGAATAGAATGAAGTTTGAGGAGAGAACGAAGCGGACTATATAAGACTCCGATGAACAATGGAATAAGAGATCAGAGAGGATGTAAAAATTCTGGGCGGAAAGAAAATTACGGAGTATGCATTGCTGATTGATCCAGAGTACCCCAAAGTTGGGTGAAACTAAAAAAACAACCACATATATTTATATATTTTAATAATGGTATAATAAACACAGTACCATGACGATCAAGTAGTATAGAGTACTAGAGTGATTTACTTATACAGCATTATGTGGTATATTAGTATACAACAGTAGTGGTCCATTAAAACACCACAATATTGATCCAATAGTATAGCGTTCTTGACTTATCAATGCAGTACAATGATGGTCTATTAAATAATACAATAGTGGTTTATTAATACAGTACAATAATGATCAAGTAGTATAGAGTATACCTGAATTACTTATTAATAAAGTACTACAATGGACTTCTAAGTAATACAATAATGGTGTTTTAAATAATAAAGGTGGTTTAAGGCATATATATGTACAGATGTTTTATTAACTTGTTTGTTATTTAATGTTTTTTGAGAGATTCAAGTCTTTGTTTTATTAATGTTCTAATAATCGCTTAGTTATTCACTACCATCATATCCTTGTAATGGAGGACAATAATACTCAAATGTAACTTATTAATACATTGCAATAATGGATAATAAATCGTTTACAATCATGATCTATTAATGTAGTACAATAATTTGAACTATATCTTTTCTAATAAACAAAATCTCCGTGTTCTTTACCGCAAAAATGGGCTTAAGTGTTTACGGCTTTTGAAGAGTTTATTTGCAATCATTTTAGATTTAATAAATATCTTAAAGGCAATCTCTGAAAGGAGAATGAACAGACTAAAGACTACTCCTGACATGAACAAAGTGAACGCCAGGCCGACAGCTTCCAGAGTGACGTGTGTGTAAGTCGTCGATCCGAGGCAATGAGGTTTGGGATGGTACCACACCCGCTTCTCGCGCCTCGCGATACCGTTCTCGTGTAAGCGCAGTGTCCTGGAATTAGTAAATATGCAATAAATAAATATCGAAATATAAAGCTTTGTGTGATTTTCATATTTTAATTACAGTATCAATTCATATTACATAGAGCTCTTGGTCGAGTTTGAGAAAGACTGGGTAAGGGGCTCGAGGTAGCTCAGTGTGCAGAGTGCTCAGTTGCTATACTGAAGATCTCGGGTTCAAATCCAGCTGTGGCATGTAAACTATTTAATCTGTTGAAAGCGACAGAAGAACCCCTGATCTGCAGGGTATTTTGGTGTTTACTTAGCCTCCTCAATAAAATGGGTATCCTTAATTGGGAGGAAGACCTAGCTGTTAAGCGCCATCTTGGCCAAATTACCTCCTTGTACAGCCGTTGGATTAGAAAAGGTACAGTCTCTACCTTGCACTTTTATTTACTGAATCCAAGACTCTTTACGTACAGAATCGAAGACAGAATCTTTGTGTAGTGAAGCCAAGATCCTTCATAGAGTATAGTGGGACAGGATTTTTTATTCCTTGTTTCTAGGGATCTAAAGGAAAGCTGAAAACCTATGATATTAGCTCTTTACAGAAAAAAACCAATAATATGATCGCTACAGTGCTTTTTGTTTTAAATAGATAGGTTGACGACAAGCGACACAATGAATACAAGTGGGAAATGATGTCAGAGAAGAGAGCACCCATTGACCAATGTGGATTGAAATGAAGAGGGCCTTAAGCAAACGAATGAAGAAGTACTGCAAGAATAGGTAAAAGAAGTAGATATCTAAGCTTAGCGTGTTCTGATAAAAGGTCTATAACGCGTTTAATAATATATAAGAATGAATACTTATACATGTACCGATGACTTGACTTATACCATATTTCCTTCCATATGGCCACTACTTACCCTTGTGACATCATTTCCCTCAGTGGGGAATTTTTCTGTAAAGGATTTCCAAACGGAAATGAACGTATGACTTCAATTTCCATTAGGTTGCATTTCTCAGCATCGGTGTACATTTCGTTTATGATGGCGTAAAGTGATATGTCGTCCGCGATCATGGTCAGCCTCTCGTGCCTTATCCTGTCCACGCCAACGAAGACGTCCAACATCTGCTCACTCTTTTCCTGCCTCTTCGTCTTGGCCAACAACCCGGGGGTTACGTAGGCTTTTTGATTCTACAAAGATATTAATATAAAAATCACTAACATTGATCATTGATGACGATAGAAGGAAGAATACTTACAACTTTAGGTATCATGTAAGGGACCCTAGCGAGACTGGCCTTCATCGGGCTCTTGATGACGTCATCGACGTTTCGGATGGAGCCAGGAGCAGGGGAGAGAAGCCCGTTCATGATGGCAGCGCTGTAATAGGAGTACAGCACCAGACCGAGAATTAACAAAGATATGCTGTACACTCTTGCAGAAATGCTCTTATAGTCCTTCTGCAAACCTATAGGCATCATATTAGTTACAAAATACCATATTTTAAGATAGTTTTAAAATGTATCAGGGAGCGGAGTGGCTCAGTGGTAGAGAACTGAGTTACCATGCCGGAAATCCTGGTTCAAATCTCGCTGCATGCAAAACTTTTTATTTGGTCTGCATGGATCAAATAGGATCCAGGACCCTCCTAGGGCTCTTCCAGCCTCCATAATATGTTATAAAAATAAGCGTGATCTAGGACAAATCTCCTCCCTGCAGAACCGTTGACCATGAAACAGTACCATGTATTGAACCCAAGACTCGTTCACGGATTGTAGTAGTACAGGTTTTTTTTTAACGTACCTAATATCACACTAATAATATTTCTCAAACATTTAAAGGTTCTAAAGAGCAGTGAAGGTCTTGTATGGAACCCTGGGAATAAATATCCACACCAACATTTGAAAGTTGTTACGGAAACTCCAATATAGTCCCAGTAAGGAATAGATACCCATTATTTCAGGAGAATACATTTTGCGTGAAGTAGAATTTGTACTATGGGGGTCTATTTTCTTAGAGATATTCATCCTCCAATCCTCTGTTCTATCCTCTCGTTTTACGGGAACGAAACTTCCGAAGTTCGGAACTACGATGCCGTATGACGGATTGTGATACCGATCGTTCAGAAGACTCCATTTTGCGTTTAGTCAAGATTCCACTGTAGGAGAGTATTTTCCCAGGGGTATCTTTCTTTTTACCGCAACAGCCACGATTCCCACCGAGAGATTTTTCGGTATTCTTACAAATATTTCTTTCGTTTAAATACGTTTGGTGACTTCGAAGGAAAATATCTAAAAGTACTACCCTTCATTTCACGGCTACATGTGGAGTTGACATATATGCTCGGGTAACACGTAGGTATTTATAGGTAAATCGTTCATAAATAAATGAATTTTCTAATAGTCCAAACCAGATCATCCTTGTAAGACCAACTCGGAATACTTAAGGAATGCATGGCTTAACTTATTTATTCCTTTCTAGTCGAATGAGAAATTCTTTCCTTACCGTTCTTTAAATTTCCTCATATTTTTCACCTGTGGGACATCAAAATCAGCCTCTATATGTTACTAGCCACTTTTATCGGTTTACTAACCTTATTTATTATAATGTTTAAGACACAAGAGAATAGTGCGGAATATTGGAGACCCAAAGCTTTCTTTGCTCATTATAGCCGATCTGATAAGGTTTCAGTGATAAGAAGGAAGTATTTGTAGTCGCGGTCACGTGCGAAGATTTCATGTGATTCGCTCATAATCACAAAATAGCATATTCAATATTCATCAAAATGAACATCTAATATTATTGTCCGAAATATTTCATTTGCGAAAAAAACACTTGAACAACACACTTCCTACTCTAAAGTCGCATTTAGAGCTGATAGATATATGTATAAACTCGCAAAAATGAATAGGGATTTAGCTAATTTTGTATACAGGTATTATTTGATTATACACAACAATTAACAAGCCCTAGCTTTCTAGAATCATCATAAGCTTCATCAACTGCAACTGGGTCGGTATAACATATGATTAAAATTTGTTAATCTGATTGTGTTATATTTTTCCAAACCAACATCAAGAGTCTTAAAAGTGAAATGTCTGAGAACTGGAGAAATCGAAATTAAGGGATTAAATCATTATCATTATATTATTATAATTTATTTTTATTTTATTTTTTATTAATTGTTATAATTTTTAAACATTTTAATTTAAAAGATACGATATGTCCAGGACAGGGACTCGAACTCGGGTCTCCCATGTTTCCGTCATGGTACTCTACCATAATTAGGATCTTGTTGACATATATTATTATAATTTATTTATTTTATTTTTTTGTTCAGCCGGTATCCTTCTGGTGTTACTTTGGGCTCTTGGATTCTCCCAAGAATCCTTCTCTCTATTTTAAAAAGTTTATCTAAACTTGGAAAGCACACAGTCTTGTTCCCCTACTAATTATATAAAATTATAATATGTATTAAAAGTTATTATGTATTTCTTTATTCGTCTGTTTGTTGCGAGTCGTCAGTAAACATGACAGCATTCCAGTTGTAGTCCTCTTCTAGGTGTTTCGTGTTAATTATGTTATCTTGTCCTAGAGTCAAGTGACTACTTCTCTCCGATAACATGAAGTGATAAATAAACATGTTTTATTTCTGGGAAAAATATGGCACACATGATAAAATTGAATTAACCCATTGCTAATACAGTCCGATTGGAATTTCTTTTGTATCAATACAACAGTTAGCTAACTCAATAAGTTCAACATTTAGAGGAATTCGAATTCTTAAAAAAATGAGGTAGTGTTACAGAAAAAAACTGGGTGCCTCGAAGTACTAATGTACTTTCCTGATAAACCTCAATTTCATACGCATTTTTTATTCTGTAACTTAATTTGTTGAGAGAGTAGTATAGAATTTAAAACCAGGAAATTGCTTATGTAGTGGAAAAAACAAAACAGACATATTCAAAATGTCTATAATTGTGCTCTAGGAGTTAAGCTTAGGAGTTAGTTAGGAACTCGATGGAACGGGAACTCAATGGAAGAGCGTTGAGATGCTGAGCTAAAGGTCCAGGATTCACATCCAGCTGTAACAGAAAGACCATTTGATTTGTAAACAGCCACGGATGGATCCTGTGGTAGCTGGAGAAAATCCTGGAGCTCTCCCAGCCTCTGTAAAGCGGGTACTCTTAATTGTCGAAAAAGCGGTTGAGTATGATCTCGGCAAAAATCAGCTCTCTGCAGAGCCATTGGCTTAGAAACAGTAAAGACTCTACCATACACTGAAATCGAGATCCAACTATCAGTGTTACAATCGCACTTCGTAACCCCAACTGATGACCTTAATTGTCCGTAGTCATGTATTATTTGAGTAAAAAATGCTACTAAACAAATTTAACAGGAAATTCCGTCGGGCGCAAATGCGGCCAATTGAGAACCAAACGCGAGCCAAGTTAACAAGCTAATGACAAAACAGTCAACGGAATAAAAGCCGAAAACGTTTAACTATAAACAAATATTAATGAATTGTAACCAAAAGAGTTTTACCCAAAGATAATGCTTATAATTCTTGTTTTTTCCAAAATACGGTGATGTCCTTGAGAATTCGACCGGCATTGCTCTTTCGTTTTGTAAATAAGGTGTTGTCTATCCCAACTATTTTTTCAGGACCATCGATTTTTTTTTTGCTTACGTTCCGTTAATACTTCTACACAAACGTAACTGGTTGTTCCAATCTACAACTGTATTATTATTCATATCCAGTTGTTTTTTACACCATTTGACTGATGTTATCTCTTCATTCCAGCCGTAAATATATCTCAAAAATGTTATAAAACTCAATCTGGTCGGTTCTAACCAGGTACCATTGCGAATTGCTCTTCTCCTTGCGGCATGTTGTCACAAAAAGGCAATTTCATGATTCTGAATGGATGTTGTATTGTTAGTCAATATACCTTTCTCTTGAAAAAAAAAGTTACTGCATCTTTTTCAGTTCTAGCTAAATCCCAAATTTTCATCTTTTTTTTTTTAATTCAAGACTGAAGAAAAAAAGGAAAACGTGCATTGTTTTACATGAATTCAGAGACACGAAATTGTGATTGTCAGAAATTTGACGGAATTTTACATTATTATGTGATTTTTCGCTTGCGCCCGGCTAAGGGAAAAGTACCGAAAATTTTATTACCTTGTTGTGATAAGATGGCTGTTACGAAAATGATTCCTTCGGTCAAATCCTTTTTTTGTAAAAAGGAAAATATTGTGGCTCCAACAACAATGGCGACGAATACACAAAGCCAGGCTCGGAAGGAGAATGGTATCAACAGGGAAGAATATGTGCCGTGAATTCGTTCCTCCATGAATATACATATGAATCTGGAAAAGAGAATATATAACATGGCGTTATATATTGATTGTTAGCAAGTGCGGAAATATTATATTTATTTTAGATACTTGATCTTTTACCTCCCTGGCAGCTTCTTCTTCTCCGTCGAACTCCTACTTACCACGTGAGAGTGCATACTCTGCTATATGTGAGGATGTAGTGGGCCTAGGCCAGGTAGAGTAAAATGACCTTTAGGGCTTATTACCTTTACTTTCAAGAGAGGGAGTTGTCGAGAAGGAGCGGGCAAGGCAAGAGGCAAGAAACTGGATGAAGACTTACAGAGAAATAGCGAGTCACATATGGCATCCCCCACATATAGCATTTCCTTGTAAGTAGTTTTATAAGTTAATTGTAACCATGATCAGCACCAATAAAATATAATGTTCTTCTATAATTATTCTTATCTAATAAACTACTCCTGGTCAGTCAACCACGTTAACCTTTGGAGAAGACTATATAAGTCTCTTATTTATAAATAACATAAAATTATTACATATTAAGTATAACGATCTCAGGGTGGCATCCCATTTTAGTATTTAAATATATTCAGATCAAAGGATCTGACTTTTACCTGAGATCATAGCTTGGGCAGTAAAGCCAATATAGCAACTCCCTTCAGTCAATTTTCTTCTTCTCGAATCTAATGCATCTGGAAGGCTTCTTTTATGCCTTCTACGCAATAGGTAATATCGGCCTAAATCTCGTATGTTACTCTGGCCATTCTACTTGCATCCATTCTGATTCTTGTAGTAGCCAATTCTGTATCTGAGCTTTTAGAGTAAAGTACCACTTTCTGATGCAAGTAAAACCTCTCGATTATATAAAAATATTTTAGTGACCACCGTGTAATACTTATTATATATTTGACATGTGAATACCATAGGAGAAAAACGACGTAACTCTCTTTTCTTTAAATGTTCAGAAGAGCGAAATTAACGCCGGAATTATCAGTATTATTATCATCATTATTTTTGTTGATTTAGTTCTTAAGTCTCTGCAGACTGCGGTCCTGTCAAGCTCTGCCTGTGTTGCCAAAATATTTTTTTTGTTTTCGCCATTGTTTGTTTTCAGACATAAATCACTACATTGAATGATAATAGTTGACCTTGATAATATATGTGGAAGAAAGTGGTCCGGGTAGAGGTGAATGAATTTCTCTTAGAATTGGAGAAAAGTTTATTGAGTAGCCAAAGTTTCGGCCTACTTTGGAGTGTGTGAATTAAGCTTGTGTAGGACCTATCAAGTCACCGCCCCCCCCCCCCCCCAACCGTCTCCCGCGACAGCCCTGAAGAAGACCTACAAAGTAGGTCGAAACGTTGGCTACTTAATAAACTTTTCTCCTATTCTAAGAGAAATTCATTGACCTCTACCCGGACCACTGTCTTCCACATAAATCACTATAGTCCGACAATTTAGTAAACTACCTGCGGCAACACATTGACCTGTAACCATTGTAGGTAAAATCATTTTCATTGTAAGGGATTATCCCACTAATGTTTTAAAATTTGTATATAATTTAAAATAAAATAAAACAAAATATTTTTAAAAAACAAAAAAAAACTACCTGCGGCGGATCAGAGGCGGGGCTGGGAAGATGTGGCGGGCCAATTCTGTATTGGAAATAGAGTCCAAAGAAATACAAGTTTAACATACCTGAGTTCTTGTGACCTCTGTGCGTAGGACACTACTTCGACCCTCTCTACCCTGAAGGAGCATGCTGATAGGCCGATATCTGCCTCTCTCCTCTGCAGGATTCCTATCATCCCTGTTGAGGACCCATTGGTAAGGTTAGCACCCCAAGTGTCTGTTGGCATAATGTCAAACCTACCAAGAAAAGTAAAAAAAAAACTGTTACTATAGTACTTATCTATGTAAGTCCATGGTTTATGACTCTTATATGGTCCCTGGCTTGTCGAAGGACAATGAGTGGACGACATAAGGTTTATTGACTCAGGATTCAGGGCACTAAGGTCTTCCTCAGATTATGGTCACTTATTCAAGTACTTACCAAGTCGGCTGTTAACTTAAAATAAAATGTGGCTGGAATATCACCTTGTGCAGACGCGAGGAGTAATTTCCGGACGGCCACACAAAGCAATGGATTTCATAAATTTCGACATTCCTATTCTTGTTCGATTACGGTTTTTGGTAATCCGAAAAATAAACTGCTTTCTTTGGCTTTATAGAAGTATGAATGTAAAATAAGTGTATTAACTCAAAATACCTCACCTTAACTAATTTTCAATTGTGTGTACATTATTCTTGAATGTAAAATTACTTGTAATTGTAGAAATTTGAAAGGTAAGTCATGAAAATGTAGGAAACTCTTTGAGTCATTTCCATATCGGGGTAATAATCGTGATCTGCAATTTTGTGAGTTATATTGTTGGCATAGAACTGTAGATCCAATTCCTGAAAAAAGAAAAAGCATTAAATATACAAATATAAACAACAGTTTTTATTGATCGTAGTTTTACCAATAAGCCTAACTAATAATTTCAAACTTGTTGACTTCTGTAAATGTAGCAAATATTGGCAACATCATTTAAAGAAAGGGATGCTTTTTTTTGTTTAATATTTGATCTTAAAACATCCATATCATAGGTCTTGTACCATCCAATTCATGTTTTATTTATTTGCCTTAATAGATGGTTTATCGTGATAGTGCCTTTCAGCGTTTAGCCATGGCTTCCATTCTCCCATGGTGTCAGCCATTTTTTTTTTTTTTTTTTTTTTTTTTACTTAACCATTCATATAGTTCAGGTGAGACATTGTTGGGCTTTTTCGTGTTCTTCTGCCCTTAGGGATGTGGGCCATCGTTTTCAGCGGCTCCCTATGGTCTACCATCCTGACCACATGGCCAAATCATTTTCATTGACGTGACTCCACGAACTCCGAAGTGACCTTAAGTTCCTGGCTGATCTCTCCTGTTTTTTCCCGCAATCCTTCGAAGAAATTTCATTTCTGCAGCGGTTACTCTGCTCGTTAGTATCCAACTTTCTTACTGGGTACCTACAGGTAAGTACATTGATTTGAAGAAGTATTTAAGAAATTCACTTTATTAGTAACCTCACCTGTTCAAGTCTTAGTATTATGTTGATCTAAGTTTTGATGTATTAGGACCAGATACAAGACACATTATGGTTTAAATATATTTAATAATATCTATATTAGTAAGAAAGGATAACATAACTAAAAAGGTTACACATAATAAAAAACATATGGTTTGAACAGATGGTTGCCATGGATACACAAATCAATTGTCCAACATATTACAGATCTGCTAGCATTGAAAAAAATATTAAGAAGAAAATTAGATTCAGTAAATGTAACCACAATTTAGTTTTTAACTCAATTTTTGTAATAGCAACCTTTCACCACATATATACATATACATCCCACCACTTCAACCACTATATTGGTTATATAAGAAAAACTTTATTTAAATTAATTAGTAAGAATAAAATATTTTACTTTGAAACCTGAAAGATGTAGGTTATTATAATAAAAACAAACCATTTGATGAATTTTTTTGTTGTTAAAAGCTGTCAGACATTACAACCAACCTACTGTATCTAATGTAAATGTAACCACAATTTAGTTTTTAACTCAATTTTTGTAATAGCAACCTTTCACCACATATATACATATACATCCCACCACTTCAACCACTATATTGGTTATATAAGAAAAACTTTATTTAAATTAATTAGTAAGAATAAAATATTTTACTTTGAAACCTGAAAGATGTAGGTTATTATAATAAAAACAAACCATTTGATGAATTTTTTTGTTGTTAAAAGCTGTCAGACATTACAACCAAAATACTAGAATTCTTTTTAACATCAGTTTTTATTCGACTTACCACCAAGACACCTTTCAATACAGCGCCTCCTAGATCGTATCTGAATTTGATCTTGGGTATGTTGATCTTGGGAGGTCTCCATGTCCCTGCATCGGTGCAAACCATTCTTTCCACAGGTTTTCCGTACATGTCCCAAAGTCTGCCGCTTTCAGAAGCTACCAAGACGTCGCTGTCCAACCTGAGACCTGTCATGTTGAGGTCGGGTGCGAAGAAGGGATACCCAAGCCAAATCCCGTCCACACCTGAGATCTGAGGGAAAATGGATCATTACAATTTCGGTGTGAAATACGTTTCTTATGGATTTTTATATACGTTTAAATAATATAAATGTAGGATAGATCATTTAATAGTTAATTTCATTGATACAGATTGCTGAGGTTTAAAGAATAATCTAGGCATATTTTGAAATGTATGTCTACCTGATTTAGAAGAACAGATTTTATGGTGGTCTTACGATTTTTTAAAGAGTAATTAAAGTAAAAAAAATTAAGTAAAAATTCTTGGATCTGCCATCCTTTGGAGGGATCGTAAAATTGCGGTTCCGAGCCTATGCTATGTAGGTAATCATTGAAGATCCATATTCTAATAATTCTTGGTTAGGAAAAATTTAGAACTCACACTTTGACATCTCCTGATTAACAATATTAGCATGGAGTGACGTTAAATAAATAAACAAACAAACAATTAACAAGCTCGTCATCTTGAAAACATGGGCGTACGGAAGTTAAGACCAAGATCCGACATATCAAAATATTTTTATAGTATTAAACTAGAACTGATAAAACTAAAACTGTAGCAATAGCAATGAAGCCCAAAAAGGTTTTGGATTCATTACATGGTAGGAACCGCATGGTTTCAATCTTACTTCCAATACTAATACTTATGACCAAAAGGAGTTGTTATTTTCCCCTGGGGACTAATTCTCAGAGTACTGTTACGGTCATGGAGAGGGGCGGAAGGAAGGGATTTGCGTCTTGGGCTCGTCGGCGGGAGAAGTTGGGATTGGATTGGGGCCTTCTCGAACATACTGGAACCGTCTCCCCTTTGTCGGAGGAGAGTAAGAAGGTTCTCGACAATCCCAGAACAGTCTCCGTGTTCTAGAATGTTCGGCCTTTTCTATTTAAATAACCCCCTCGCTTCGAGTGAGTCAGTCAGAGAGTAGGCCAGCCACTGTGATGAACTATTAATAAGTGAGTGTCAGTGTGATAAACTGATCAGTTTTGAACCGGCTAGTGTAATAAGTGTATCAGGAACTGTGACAGTTTGTGAGTGTAATAAACCGTTTCTGTGTATTAATGTGTGTCAGTTGGAGAGTCTTACGGTCGGTGAACTTTAATTAGTGAACTGTAAGTGTTAATTTGTAGTTACAAGGTCTAGCGTAATTTTACTGTATTTGTATAAATTTATGTAAATACTTAAGCTATTTCGTAGTAGTACTATCTTATATTATATTAGTAATTAAATAGGCCTAGGTTATAATAAATATTTAGAATATTGTTATTGTAAATTTATATTAGTTTAATAATTTAATTGTTTGTCACTTCATTATATTATTTTTGTTACTTTGTTAATTAAGAATCTTGAATTTAGGAGTAGTTTAATTCATTTTAATACCCAGTAGCCCGTAAAAGTACTATCGATGATTGCTGCTTTGAAACTTCCACCGTAATACAAACTCGTAAATCAAGCTTTATTATAAGACAACATAACTTAAAATTTTATTTTTTTAATATTTATTTTTTCGTATTTCATTTTTTAGTGTCCTTCTTCCAGTCGATAGTCGAATATTTGTTTGGCCAATCCATGTTTATTCATGCAGTATAGATGTCAACCTCTTCTTCCTCATAGTATCCGAAATTCTTTTCTCTTTCGGGTAGATTTCTCTGTTACGTCACAGTCGCATGACAAACTTCATTACAACTCAAACCCACTAATCCCCCAAAGCATCTGAAAAAAAGACGGCCTCGTGGCCTTCTAAGTTGAACTTATTACTTCATTACTACCACTGAGTAGTTCCTCTACTTGTCATTAAGTATCATTCCTGGCATTTTCTTGGTGTATAGTTACAATATAGTCAGGGGTGGTGAGTAAATTTCAATGAATAAATTAATAATTAAAAAGATATGTATATATTTTTTTCAAAGTGTCCAGAAATTACCATATTTCATGGTTTTAATTATTTTTGGAAAAACTGTAATAGATATCAGAGGTTCTACATCAGCTTACTACTCCGCTCAGTATCTGACGAGATTTTTACGATTTTTTGGAATATTTCTCTGATACATTGAAGTTTGCTGCCCCCAACCATACCCATAATCTTCCTAACAATTCATCTTGCCAGGACCTCCTGTTTTTTGGGAATATAGTTCATCGAGAATCATTCACTGGTTAAAGGACGTTCTGTTTTTATGACGGTATTATACTGCCTTACTTCGACATTCTAGAAGATGAACTTCTTATATTTATTTTTGGTAATTCACATAATCAACAATTTTATTTATACACAAAACGAATATATTAGTAATAAGCAAAATAAAAGGGAAAATTAAACACTCAAATAATTTAATCAACAAGTATGATAACATTCCGCCAATACAGATATCATAAGGAAAGGAAAAAAGATCACGTTGCTAGATACAGACAAACTGACAGCTGATAATGTTGATTTCCTTATGAATCAGCATTCTAAAATAATACATCAACTAGAGGAATATTCTTATGACAGAATTGGAGAAAATTAGTGAAATTAATTAATTATAAATTATTAGCGAAACTGATTATTTGTGAAATGGTGCAAATTCAAATTATGTTAACATTTATGATTAATATAACCTAGGATTTTTTAAAGGGAGAAAAAATCCATAGTTACTCCGTCCTTCGGAAGAGACATTTAACGGGGGTCTCGACCCTTTACGATGTCAAGTACTCGTTAAAAATCCCTATCCTAATTAAACCTGGATAGGCAAAATTTAGAGCTCCCAATGTATCATCATCCGATTAGCCATAGCAGCCAAAAGTGACGTTAAATGAACAAAAAAACAAACAATAATTAAAATAATATTATAATTTATTTTATCTTTATATTATATAATTTTTAAATAATTTATTTGAAAAGAAAAGATATGGCCAGGACCGGGACTCGAACCCGGGACCTTCACAAAGAGAAATATGGCTGGCCGTGAAGCGAAGCCAGGATAGCCGAGATGGACAAGGCGCCACCACGGAGAGGTGAAGGTCCCGGGTTCGAGTCCCGGTCCTGGCCATATCTTTTCTTTTCAAATAAAATATTTAAATAATTAAAATAATTCTAAATCAAACACAATTGAGAAATATTGAAGGTTCAATAAACAGCTATTTATTTACAAGGTACATACTAATAGGTCTTAAAGCAACGAATAAGGTTTATTTTTACACTTTTAATTAAAAAAATATGAAGCTATTAAATATTTTTTAAAAGTATTTAACTATTAAGTATTAAAAATGACGTAATGAGAAGTCCATCTTTAGTTCTCATAATATTATTAGTTATAAAAAGATAACCAATAGCACTTATATATGTTTTAGCTTTAATTGAAAAAAAAAAATTAAACCTTACATTGCTGAAAAACAAAATGTTTTTCGAGCAATCCAGATCGACGAACCATCCTTTTGTGTACGGCAGTTCAGGCGCTTCTTTATCTGATAAATTTCGGTTAATTCTTGATGAATAACCACCATTAACCAACTTTTTCAGTAGCCAATAGCCTTCTGCAAAATACGTAATGGTTAGGTCGTTATATATATATAATTTGAAAGTATTAAGGATAATTTTAAAGTTCAACTTTACAGTATGAGTTCGGTGTAAAGATTAAAAAATATTCATTGGAGACAATTTCAATGATTAGTTTCTAATCGTATAGTGATAAAAAAGATATACGTTATTGAAAAAAATACCTGATTCTGTACAAGGAAAAATATCTAAACTTTTGACATTTCTGTAATTGAAGTAAACATTTATTATTTCGAAATGATTGGTCATATCTTTACAAAAATGAGGCGGAAATAGACCAAAAGTGAACAGAACGATGAGACGCATGATCTTGCCTGATCAGCTTTGCCGAGATCACAAACTTCACTGAACTTACTCTTCGAGAAATCAAATATTGTCTTTGATCGAATATTCACATGGCGCTGTGACACTCAAATCACTGCTATAATTCGTTGTTTGACATATCCGCACCGTTTCAAGTTGTCATCCCATTTTACATGTCAGGAAAAAAAAACTAAATTGCCGAAATTGTATTTGTCTCTTGTTTGTTTATTTATTTAACGCTGCTTTATGCTGCTATGGCTAATCGGACGATCCTACAGTGAGTGACCCTAAGTTTTGCCAATCGAGTTTAGAACATAATAGAAAAGTAACTTTATTCTGGAACTAAGGCCAGAAGGCTACCTATTACACATTATGAAATATTCATAAAGTGCCAAAAAAAATAAAATAGATATAAAGTACGAATCATGATATTAACCAATTAAAGATAATAAATAAATTAATAATAACAGCTAAATGCATGAGCTAGGTTGTAATAATTTCATTACACTGTGTATATCTTCTTAACAAAATTCTTTATATCTTAAAACAAAACAAAAGCAATTATTCAATACCGATTCATTTAAGAAAATGCCTAAAAAGAGAGCATCTTTTTGGGAAGCCAGAAATGTTGGAAAAGGTAGGATTTATATTAGGATAGTGAAGAAGCATGCTGAATGATAGGAGGGATTGAGTTCCACATTGTGCGGGCGAGAGAGGAACGCTCGAATGATTCGGTTCTGTGGGAACGAGTATAGAGATCGGAAAGGCAAGATCTTGTTTCATGGTGCTGGACTAAGGATTTTAATTGGAAGAGACATTAGATATATGAATTCCATAACACTAATAAATCCATAAAACCATAAATTGGTTTCTTAGATGTGTTTATGTGATATGTATCAAAATATTCAAGGTTTTGTTAATCTCTTTTAAATTTAACTTAATTTAACCTTTATCTGGTGATTCAATACTTGATGACTATTTTTATTAATTGAAGTGCCAATATATGGAAGGTGAATCATGATTATACCTGGATAGGAAAAATTAGATTAGCCATAGCAGCATAAAGTGACGTTAACAACAAAACTTTATATCAAACATTCATATTTACTCATTACAGAAATTATAGTTTTAAAGTTATGTACTTCCGAATATTTCTTATACTTTTGGCCAATTACTTTAATATTTTTCAATTTTATATTAAAGATTATTTATATTAAAGAAATCCAAATTAAAATATTTTTTAAAGTGAATTTTGAGTTCAACCACGAAGTATTGAACTCTAAACAAAAGTAAATTGGTAATATTTTTTAAAAACACATTAATAAATAAAAGTAAACAACAAATAAAACTTGGTAAATTACGACTTTTTTTACACTAAATAACTAATATTTTTTTTATTTTTAAACTATGTATCTAATATTAGACAATGGGGAGGGGAAAATCACCTGGGGGAAAATGTAATATTATATTTTGATATTAATAAGAAATTCTCTCCTGATTTTTTTCCAACAATTAAATAGAATTTGAAAATAAAAGACGATAGAATTTTATAATTAGTTATTATCATTAGTTAGTCATAGTTTTATTGTCATAAGTTAGTTATTTTTGTTGTTATTGCACAACATTGACCTATAAAGAAAGGAATAACCTTCTTTGTTACTCTTGTTATCCGCGAAATTACCAAGTTTAACCTAGCCATGTTCTAAATTCTCTGATTTATTGTAAACAACTCATATTTACATTGATTGGAATCGCACAAATAACAATATTGTAATTGTAAGGGAAAAAAATGTCTGTCAATTCTCATCAGAAAAAGAAGCGGCGAGAAAGCCAGCATATGAGATTCAGGGTACGTTGTTTATCTTTATTTTTTAATATTATATTTATTTTATCCGATATTCGCTTATTAAATTGGAATAATTTCCAGAGCATGGGGAATCATGATGAATTTCTGCAGAGAATCACGAAGACATTGTATTACTCCAAGTTACCTAACACTGAAAGATTCAGTTTACCTCTTTCAGGTAAGAGTTACTTTTATTATTTAAAGTTATAACTCCAATATGGATTTTTATGTTATAAACTTCTTCTATTCAAACCTCTATCAACTCCTGTTTCTCCTGTTGTACCTTCATATCAGATAAGATATATGGAATTTGGTTAAACCTCATAAAAATGGTTTCTTAGATATGTTTATGTGATATCAAACTATTTAAGGTTTCGTTAATATCCTTTAAATTTATCTCAATCCTATAATATGGAACCTTAATAAATACTTCATGGCTATTTTTATTAATTGAAGTACCAATATCTGGAGCGTTTAATGGTTTTATATTATTTTTAATGGAATAAATCAAATTAAAAAATAAGTATTATTTTTATGTAGATTACCCTTTCTAATACATTGACTATTCTTAACCACCTAATAATATGGTTTTAATATGTTATACATAGTGTTCTGCTGAGTATTATTTAAGATAATAATATAGTGTAAATAAATTTGATAAAATTATAGTGAATGGCATCATCATAAATACATTAAGATCATGAGGTTTGCCCACACCAATGACATATTTTTGAAAATCATCTGTGGTAGTGAACTTCTCTCGTTCTAATCTCTAGGGTATTAAAATCATTTAACATATTGTTATAAATAATGTTATGTTTAAATTTCAATGATTTTAGTTTATAATTGTAGGGAAGAAAGACATATGGTGTCACAGTTATGATGTTATTTGATTAATATACATTTTCTTTATTTTATATATTGAGATGCGGTAATAGGGACCTGATGTAGTCAAAATATAGGCAATTCATTTCCTTTAAGTAGTTGTCCATTGCGAACAGAAAGCAGCAAATTGGACCTTTATAAAAAATTTTTTAGCTTAAATAAGCTTGAAATTTATTCTATAGGTCTAGCTCAAAATAAATATTTGACACCTTCCCAGGCTGTATTTTAATCTCTTCCGGACTTAAAAAAATGCTTGCTTCAGCATTGGCCATGCGCCTTCTTCCATACCCACAAAATTTACTAAGTTAAACAATGATGATTCTCGTTTTGAAAATTGTAAAGTTTTCAGAACTGGCTGTTGAATTATATTCTGAGGTTAAAGTGGGTCGAAGCCTTGAGAGATTAAGGATCGAGGATGCTTCCGATATGACTAGGAATGCTTGCATATCTCCCTGTTCGTTGGTCTTAGCGGTCATTTATTTGGAGCAACTCAAAACCAGTAACCCACTTTACGTTGATAGAGTAGCACCTTCTGAATTGTTTTTGATCTCTCTTGTAAGTATTAAAATTTTATTTAACTGAATGCAATATTATAATAGATACATGTATGTCTACAGCTCCTGTAAATAATTGGTTAAGCCAAATTTTGTTCAGAGAGAGTTAACTGTATTGAGAGAAATGGAATTGTGTTATTCTTGTAGTTTTTGGTGTGATATATTTCTAATATAAGCAATAACACCTTTTCAAGCCAATGCCTGACTTAGCCCATTATTCACTATAAAAATAATACAATTCCACTTCCCTTATTCACCGGAACTGTAGATATATATTGTGATTGTTTAAGTAAATTTATTATTGTGGTATCAAGAAAGGAGCAAATAATTAATAATTTAAAAAAGGGGTGTTATTGATGTAAAGAAAATACACTGCAATTATAAAACTTTTGATGTTCGCTGCTGCTTTAGGCTCAATCACTCAAGCTAAGAAGAGCATTGGTATTTTATGTTTTATCTATAATTATTATTTGTTTATTTTGCACATTTATGATGTAGTAGATAGAATTCTGGTTATTCATATGGTCAGTTGCTGATATTCAAGTATGAATTATCGAGATTTCTATTAATTTGGGGTAAATAATTAAAAAAAAGAAATTATTTCAAGTTTCTGTCACTTTGATTTTAGCATCAGTCAATTTCTCTATGCTTATTTCCTTGGTCATTTTAACTAATAATTTATATTACAGATGGTAGCTTCAAAATTCTTAAACGACAATGGTGAAGATGATGACGTTTTGAACAGTGAATGGGCAACTTCTGCAAATTTGTCTCTATCTGATTTGAATAGGCTTGAGAAAGAATTCCTTAATGCTATAGTAGGTTATAATTTTATGCATTTATATATTTTTTGAATATAAGATTTAAATTTAATTTGTTAAGCATAATTTATTTATAATTTTTGTCGTAGGAATGGAAAGTCTTTGTGAATGTTGATGACTTTTGGAAAAAGCTACATTCATTAGAAGCCAAAATTGCGATGAGTGAAGGAAAAAAGAGAGGTTGGTTCTCTTATACCGAATTGGAAAAACTTCTTGATCAACTTAACGCATTCCTTCTAGCTCAAGCCGTGTTTACAGTGAGTAAAGATCTTATATTCTTAATTTTATAAAAGGTTTTTTATTACATACTGGCTCTCTCAGAGGTTTGCTTAAAATTTTCTTATAACCCCACTTACATTTAGTTTCACGCTAGTAATGTTAAGATTTCATTAACAGTTTTGGTTTCTGAATCGGTTAACAAATCCCAATATAATATAGTTTTGAATTCACTGAAAATTTCCTTTATATGGGGATGAATACATTTCAAATCATAGACAAACTTTGACCGTGTTTAATTTGGAATGTTTAAGATTTAATCGAAATTATGGGTTTCAGTGTAATGGGTCTGGTTAGTGGTAGCTGTTTTATCTTAGTTATTGTATTAATTCATAAAGAAATATATTGTGAATAATTTTTAGTTGACTTCATTTATATCATTGAGGAAAAAATCATCAAAAATTAATTCTTAAATATTAATCAACGTTTTATTATAATAAAATGTTTTGATTAGTAAAACAGGTCTTCAAGAGGGCTTAAAGGTCACAATTGAATCGCTAACTGTTGAAAGGCAATTGGTCCACTTTTCTAAATTTTACAAGAAGAGATTTTGTCCTGAACTAGTACCCTATCTGCAGTAAACAGAATATTGAAGGCATTGTCAAGACTGTCCTATCTTGCAGAGGAGTACCCTTTTTGTATTAAATGATCCCATCTGTCTCTTGCTAAAATAAAAATTTTATTTACAAAAATCTCATAATGTTGGATTAATTATCATAATAATAATAAAAATTAATTATTATTTAGAAATAAAAGTTAAGGAGCGCAACTTGGGATTGTTAATGCCCTAAAGCTTTTTCAATATGCCATTATGTAAATGTGACATTAACTTCAACATTTTAGGTTTTTAACTATTTAAATTTAAAGTACCTTTTTACATCTACTGCTCGGTTTCTTATTCAGTCATTGATTTACTGCATCTATTACTTATTCTTAAACAGAATATTAAAACAATGTTGTTCACGTAGGCTTTCATGGTTGTTGATATTCTTTTATGTTCTTCTTCCGGGACGGACCGTGTCATGTCGGTGCTAATAACCATGCTTTCGCTCATCGTGCTGTGAGCTTCTTCAGGGCTAGTGAGTTAATGAAGGGCAGGTGGTTGGCATCTGTGTATTTATGCCTTGGGGGCATGGTCTCGATCGAAGTCAAGATCACAGAATATCTATATGTTTTTATTATAATTCTGTCAAGTATTAAAAAAAAAAATCTTCCAACAAAAGCAACTTTATAAACTTCTGATTTTAAAGTCCCATTTTTATGTTTTAGTTTTATAAAATTAGTTATACCCCAACTTAATCTTTACAATATCTAGATGTGTCTACGTTAAACTATTGTTCAAAATTGTTTTTTAATATTATTCTCATATCATTCTAGCATTACATTTTTTAAAATTGTTTTTATTCATTTCAGATATCAGCTGTTTGCCTGGCTAGCTACACAGTAGGGATGCTGACTGTTATTGGCTCTACCATGGTTGTGACTAATTTAGTCTATGCACCTGCACAAGTCTCAAGTCCTAACCTTGATACTACGGTCCTTTGGCAGAGAGGGAGCCTACCACCGATTAGTCATACTGAAACTGAAGCGATAACAAATGGTATAAAATTATAAAAAAAAATAAATAATAATAATTGCATCATCATTAAGTACTTTAGGAGTAGGCCTCTGTTAGCAAAGAATGCGAAGGTTTAAATCTAGCACACAAACCTCATCTATTACCTGAATATTACTTATTAGTTAGATTATATTCTTATATTTAATATTTTTATTTATCCCAACCAAGCAATTCAATATTGTTGGTTTCACTTATTATTTTGATACATAATAGAATGTATATAGATATGAAGAATTGTTTCCTTCCATGGCTATTATAACTAGCTAGCCAATTTCAGTATTCAGGTTTTAACTGATAATTACTTATTAGGGTTCCTTACATCTGAAAACTCATTTTCTACTATTTGTCTGGCTGCTATTATTTTATCTTATGATATGTTATATTTTTTTCAGTAAAACACTGTATAAGATTTATTTAAAAAATAAGATTAAAGCACTTTTCTTATTTTATCAGTGATATAATAAATATGAAAAGTTCAAGGAACTTAAACAAAGTTTCATTTAAATTTTTAAATCATTTTACTCTCTGCAATTCATATAGCCTTTAGGGAAAAACATTTTTCAGCTATTGCACAAGGGATACAAATCATACATAAAGTAATACCACAGTCAGACATACAGCAGAAAATGGGTTTTTGGATGTAACAGATGATATGTAATTATCAGTTAAAAACTGAATACATATATAGCATTTTTTATAGAAATTTTCATTTTAATCATTTAAAAGAAAACTTCATTGTCTATAATGCAAAAAAATTCTTATCAAAAATCAGATTACAGTCTGATTACCAACACTATAATGTATTATCGGTTATCCAGGTTATATTTCTGTGGTAACAACCTCCTCACTGGCACCAAATTAACTCAGGTTAATTATAGCCTTAAAATATAACAGTGTAGTCTATCATAATATAATTATAGCAACATTGAGGACAAAGGGCGAGTGAAGCAAGCTAGGTTGTAGGGGGGAAGGGTTCTCTATGCGCAGGCAGCCTGAGGCGACTTCTGTGCAGGTCATTTTCTAAATTATCATGCTACGATATTAGCAATAATTAACTCTCGTTTGACTTATTACTCATTTTATTTTTTAATTATTCTCTGCATATTCCCTTGGAAATACATACTTTTTTTTTAGTTATTTTAAAAACTTAAAAAAAGTGTAATCTGCGCCAAAATTCCAGATGCTTGTTTGAGAGATTGTCTACACAGAAAAAAAAAATGTTAATTATATTTACTTATCTATTTTATTTTGTTTTAGGTACCTTCGAACATTGCTCCGATTTCCTATGGCTCCAGGAATTGACCTTACCTTATATTCCACCTGCAGAAAGTCCTGATGAAACCTCGATAAAAGAAAATGTTTCGAACTACAACGTCTTCGTCTCGACTCCTTACTACCTGCTTGGATTCCAACAACAATGGAAGCAGCCGGCTATGTACCTCATCAATAAGTAGCTGTTGCTAAATGTTTTGCTTTGTATTAATATTAATACATCAAATTAATATTAAAAATAATATTAATAAAACTAATTAATCTTGATAACAATGTTGGAGCTGGATGTCATGTTGCCTTAAATACAGCAAGTCATTTTTTACATTGTCAGGATTATACAGGACTTTATGTTCGTTTATTTCAAAATAAACCATTTTTATTAATTCAATTCAAATTAATTTAATAAGATTGATATGAATTTAAATCGATTGAGTTGGTCCTTAAATGCTGAATTTAAAACAGTTTGAAAGATCAATGTTGACTATCCTGACATTGACGAAAAAATGGGTTCAGTATTGTAAATGTGACTATGATACTGTAAATGTCATGAATTTACCATAATTCAGTACTACCTACATAATGATTAAGTGATAACCTGGTTTTATATATATGCTTTGTTTTGACTTCTGTGATCCTTTTTTGTGATTCCATTATCTTTACCTGTTCCGTGCTCTAATTACATTTTTTTTTTAAACAGTGTTCTTATGTGATATTATGGTTTGTAAATAATCGCAACCTCGAGAAAAAATAAATTTCAAACGATAAAAGAAATGTGCTTTCATTGGCTGTTATATATAGATTGAATCAAATAAGGTTATTTGTGGTGTAAATTAAATAAAGTATAAATTACATCTATTACCATGGTTTCTATTTATGTATGGTTAGAGAATATATTTTTATACATATTTTTTTATAATAAAATATGTACATCTAATATGTATATCGTTAACATATTAAGGCTTAAGTTCTTCTGAGTATTTCATTAAGACAAAGTTTGTTTTATAGTAATATTAAAAGTACGAGAATATTTATATACTTTTCAAAAAAAAAAAAAAAATTGAAAAGACGACTTATTGAATTATTTATATTTAATTTTTTTTAGTCTTAAGATGTTATATTATTTTAGAATTTATTTCCAGGGGAAAAAATATTGGTATTAAGATGTTCTAAGTAATAAATAAATTAAGTAAAATATAAAATCTTGTTTATTCTATTCCTATCAAAATTAGACAACTTATTTAATTATGCACAGTATAAGAAAAATATATGCCTAATTACTGCAACTGTAACTTTGTAATTGTAGTTTGGTTCAACTGTATATGTTTTTGTTATCAAAATAAATATTCTTAAAGTCATCATACATTATGCAATGGTGACCAAATCATGCACACTGGACTCCAAGCATTTTATGTATCTCAGTATATGGGGTTTTGAGGTCATAGTCTATTCGGTGGTGGTGTTCTATTATCGGAAGTATCAGGAGTAATATATTTTACAATAAAATCCTATTTTTTAAATGTTTTTATAGAAATAAAGACAGTAATGGGCAAATAAGTATTTCTTACTGTTTTTTTCTCACAAAAATATTGCACATAGAAATATTAATTTCGATTGGCCAATTAAAAATAACATGATGACAAAAATGAATAGATTATTGAATAAAAAGTCAATAAATGACTGAAAAATAAATTTTTAAAAAACATCAATGTTTTCCTTCAAGTTGTTTGCTTTGTTTAACATCACATTATACTGCTATAGCTAATCTGACAATGCTACTGTGGGAGTCTATCCAGGTTTAATTATAATAGGCTCTTGATATCCATTTTATGTCCCATCTATATCCATAATTAAGGATTTTTTACTTTCTTTTGAAAACCCGAGGGCCACCTGGTGTGGTACAAACCCACGACCTCAGGTATAGTAGTTCATGTTAACCACTGTCTCATAGGTGACCCCCTTTCTTATAGGTATTCCTGTTTTGCAGGTTCAGTGATTTATTTATCTCTTAACCTTATACCCCCCAAACCAACCAACCCCAACAAAGGCCTGAAAGAAAAACAGAAACACCTTTTAATAGTAAATATGTTATGCTTTTTCCAAAATGGATTATAGGAGAATATGTTTTAAGAAAATTAGGACAGATAGGGTCAGAAATCAGACGATAAGAGAAGAAACGGCATTGGAAGGAGCTGATGGTGAAAGGATAATGTGAAAGAAACTAAGAACACACAAGTCTGGTGTATGACTTCTTTTCGATGGCCGGAAAAAGTGAGGGATTAGGCTCCTGGAAAGAGAAGAAAAATAGGCAGCAGGAAGAATTGGAGGAGGAAGAAATCTCAGTGAGGATCTCTTAAGTCAAGATTATAAAGATATAATATTGTACTTTTGTAATACAATATATATATATATATATATATATATATATATATATATATATATATATATATATACTTTTTTTTTATGTGTGTAAATAAACATTAATAATTTCAGAATTCAGTCATACCAAAGCTTAAAACATGATTTTTATGTATATATAAGAACAGTATCACAGTATAATAAACAATGTAATTAATCTAATTTAGTGACCCACAAATTAATTAGAATATTAATTTTAACGTTTTAATATTGTATAATTTTATTTGCAGATATAGAAACTTGAAATTTGTTACTCTCAACAGAAGACCATAAAGTATTTACTCCTTGTCTGAATATGATTTTCGTAATTCTCTTTGTTCTTGGAATCTGTCTCTTTAACGAAGAAATCAAGATAAGCTGTTCGACTTAGAGCTATACTCCATAGAGTTTTGAAGTGTGTGGTAACATAGCAAGAAATATGTATATAATACTTGGAGAAATAAAAACTACATATATGCATTAATACATATTTTTAATACATTTAACGAACAAATCTTCTAGTGAAGGTTTACCAGACATAACGGTATAAAGTACACATCAATACCATTAAGATTACAGGAATGGTTCTCAAGTTTAAAGATTGATAAAAAAATATGGCACAGTTATATTATACATCATTCAGGAAGCAAATTGTACTAAATAGTTCTACTAGATTGATTTAAATATAAATAGTATAAATAAAGAATAAGTAGCACCAAGATATAACTTGCTAGTGATTATTTTTCATGTATCTATTTGGGTCATTTACAAATTTTATGCAATATAATTATATAAGTTTAATTTTATTTTTTTCTATGTCACTGAAGAGATAATTTCAAGTACTAGGGAAAAAGAAAAAACAATTATAAATACATTAGCTTTGTATAACTATCTACATGATAAAAAAAAATCTAATGTAGCTGGGTTTGAAAGGGGTTATGGGAATATTTTGTATATCAGCTGGTCTATAACAACATAACTTATAATATAATATAAGCATAACTTTTTAATCTTTTACTTCCGGAACCCTAATCGTATATTTTATAGGTAGGTTAATACCTTTTAGTAAATCCCACCCTTAACCACATTCTTCATCTCTGATTATTTCTGTAGCCAACCATTTTTTCCCATCACCTATATCTATCCATTAAATACCCAAGAGTATTTGAAAACAGTTTTTATTTTTGTTTTCCTTAATTGAGCCGAGACATAAAAAAATCATTTTAACTCATAAAATGCAGTATGCCTGTCAATAGAAAAATATGGAAGCTCCTAAAAAAAATATTTATGAACTGCATAAAATTTGAAATGACCCTTTTCACATGTCAATAATTATAAGGAGCAAGTAAATTAGATTTACTTAGCGTATGCTAATTTTTTAAAGTAAATAGTAATTATTTATTCATTTGTTTAACCTAATGAGTAAAAAGATAAAAACTGATATGTTTCAGTAGTATAAAAATAAACCATAAAATTTATCATTCTTCTTTACAAGCACAACAAATCCAATGAGTTGTTTAGATAAAATATGAATTAAATAAATAAGTATTAATTTTTTAAAGGTCTCTATAAATAAAAACAAAAAAATTACCATGGTTTCAAAATTTGATTAACCATTATAGGAATCTCGTTATTGAGAAGAATTGGTCGATGTTATAATATAAATAACATTACATGATATTAAAACTGTAAATATAGAAACATTTATGTCATATTATAACAAAATAACTTGGAATCAAACAATCTCATAAAGTTTTAAAATTTAATATTCTAAAAACATAAAAATATTGGTTTTTACCAAAATAAAAATTTAAATAATTTCTTAGAAATACCAACAAGAAATAAATAGTAGTTAAATTCGAACTAATTTCATTAGTACAATATAAAACTATGTAATAATGTATAAAGAGAAGAATAAATTGATGAAACAAGAAAGGATCGTATATATATATATATATATATATATATATATATATATATATATATATATATATATATATATATATATATATGTAATTATATATATAATTTCCTTTGGTTGGACGAAATGGTCAATTTTGATAAAAATCTTAGTAAGACATTAGTCGAATATATGAATTATTTATAATAAGACACATACAACAGTTAATACAAATGTTAAGTAACAAGACTTGAGTTGACACCTTACTTTGGAAAAAGTACAAGCATTAGTAAAAAAACGCTTAAAAGTTTATAAAATAAATAAATGTCAACACAATAAAAGAATCACACGATTAATAATTCCAGTGACATAATTAAACAGATACAACAAATTTTACAAAACAATAATAACAATAATGTTTGGCATATAAAATAAAGTTATAATGAAATAATATACATCATAAATTTTTTATAAAAATACACAGAATAAAACTGTCCCGGCTTAAAACTCAAAATACTTTGAGAAATAACAAAAACACAAATATTGTATCTATAATATTGGTAAGAACTGCTACAAAAAACATCTCAGTTATGGGTGTCGTTAAACATACAACCTAAAAGTATTGGTCATTAGAAACATATTTTAAGTTAAAATAGCACCATTACTACCTAGACCTCCAATACACCCTGTCTCTGATCGCTTAACTAGCAATAATGCATCTTATGACTAGATTACTTTTTTAGTTTATTAGTTTTTGGTAAATTAAAAGAAGTAGGTTGACAAGTATAAGATAGGAGGAATAGTAATGCTGTTAGATTAAGACAGTTCAGAAAAAAACAAACAAACTGTAATTCAATAATCTCAAAGAATAAGAAGTGGAGACATTCCCAAGATACATCCAATTGTTACACCTATAGCTCTTCCCTGTAATAAAAAAACAAAATATGATCAAAATCATATTAATATTACCTGTAGTGTAGTCCCCAATGATTTTATGGATGGGGGCACAGATAGAGCTTTGGGCGCCTTTTTTTTCCAAGGAGAAATAGCAGTTAGATGTTGTTAATAATTATATATACATAATAATAATACTGCCAATATCATTTTATTGAAATTCATGGTCACAGCAGCAGGCAAACATTAAATACTTTTCGGGCGCCATAATATTCATAAGCATTTCCTTTTTGGTCAGTTTATCACATACAGAGATCATTACCAAATCAGAACAGTAAGGACACTTAAATTTTAGATGCCTGTTTGCCAATGCCAAACTGTTTTTCAAGCATGCTTGCAGAGATTTTTTTCTAAAAAGTTCAAGAAGAATTCCAGGTCTTTAAGTGATTTAAGGCTACTTGATAGCCTATTTATATATGGTATTTAGATAATAAGTACATGTTACAGCGATTCCAAATACAATATTTAAACTTTCTATAGTTTGAGTTAGGCAATATTTTAATGCATAAAACCACCATAAGTGCAAACCTGATGAAAATAATCAAGACTGATTCAGGAATAGTCAATATGAATTTTTCTATTGAAATATGAAAATTAGAAAATTTTGTAAGGATGTAAGAAAAGTTTCTAATAATTTTTAAGTAGTTTTAACAACAAAAAAATGAGCAAACTAAGAACTATGTTGTGTATTATTATACAATACATTTAACTAACCAGGTTTGCTGCTCTCCTAGTACCGTTCATATTCAATTGAATAGGAGAGAGGTTGGGAGCCTTAAATCCCAAGGCAAGAGCGAGACGCTCAACGTAATACGCCGAGCCTAGTCCTAAGACGTCCGAGAAGCAATTACCAAGAGCAGCAGCAGCCATAGTGGATATTGTTACTAACGCTCCAACTTTCATTTCAATGTAGTCACCCTATCAAGAGATAAACTTATAATAGAGACAAAATATAATAAAATAAAACAGAATACTTTACTAAAAAAAATTAGCAAAAAAAAAAAACAATCTCATTAACATCTTATCTTCATTTATTACCATAACATCTCATTAACAGTCATCTTGATTTATGTACAGAACAAACTTATAACAAACACATAAAAAGAAATAAAACTTCTAGCAATTTAAACTTACGCATAGAATCATTATTGAGTTATCAAGAAAACCAAATCCAACAAATGGAATGGCATTATGAAGAAGTACTGTAAACAAATTAAATTTAATTAGAATGAGAATAACAGCAGTATAATAATATAGTATAAATATATAATAGCACAATTTAATTTACCTTGACCTAATTGACGTTTGGTTGGTTTTGGTACTGTTTCAGCTGAAGAAAAGAAAAAAAAAACTTTATTAATTAAAGGAACAATCAAAATAAAAGAAAAATAACATTAATACAATAAATAAATTAAGGTTACCTAAAGAGGCTTTAATTTTGGTTAATTATTTTCAATAAAGATATAATAATGAACCTTTGTAAGAAAGAATCAAGGAATAAAAAATAAACTCCTAAAAATTAAGGAATTATTGATGTAAGTTTTTTACGAAAGGCTTAAAACAACATTCTACAAATAATATAAAATTGATTATTTATTTAATTAGCATCAAATACGAAGCACTAATAACTTTTTCCATTGTCAGAAGTCTTAAAAATATAATGCGATCATAAAATTTCTCAAATTGAAAAATAGTACCATTATAAAGGGTTCTTGGGTTCTATAATGTTTTTAACACATCTGTTCACTGAGATGTTTTACGTGATCATGTTCCATTCAATCACATGATTTTTCTTTGAATTAAAAGTGCTCATTTTAAAGAAGCTGGGTCAATCCCTGGAGGGTCAGAAGATCCCACAAGGTCCGACCACGGCTGTTCACAGATTAAACAATTTATCTGCCATAGCCTGGATTTGAACCCTGAGCCTTCGGGTTAACAACTCGGGGCTCTACCCACTGAGCTACTCCGCTCCCTATGTATAATAAAAGTTTACTTTTTTTCCTCCATCATTAGAAATGCCCAAATCTCGGCCATGAAAAGAGGTATTTAGCATGGTACCGGACAAATCATCTCCTTGCACAGTGGCCCTAGAAACAGTTCAGTCTCAACCATGTACTCAACCCAAGAACCTTATTGGATTTTAGCAATACAATTTTTTATTATTATATATTTTTTTATTCCTTAAAAAAATTAAGTTGTTCTGATAAATTATTTTCAGTAATAAACCTTGATAATTGGTTTTGTTATTGTCAGTCAAAGGTTATTTAAATCTTTTACAAAAAAATCACAGAAATTATACAAGTGTTTCTTCATCAAATACTGAAATCCTAAATTCATTTCATGTATTTTTTCCTTTCTTATCTGGAAAATGATATTTGATTCTTCAGCACAATTCTACTAAATTTTTTTTCTAAACAGTTATTTCTTATGATAGTTCCATTTACGATCCCAAATCGAAGGCAGATAAAACAAAGCATTTATCTACAAATAATCGCTAACAAGCATTTCATACAGCCATTAACATGATCTTCTTAGATGTAGAAAATAATAATAAAAAAATTATCTATATGAAGATACTTACGATTTTGTTCTATAAGAGTAAGCATGGACAATAAGAACAAAATTTAATTCAAACAACATAATCTATACAATTGCAATGTGTGATATTGAATCCTTAGAACTAAAATTACAACTAAATTAAATCACTCAATTTCGTCAAAGCAAATAACTTTATCAAAGTTAAACTTGATCAATCAGAAAATAACAGTTATATGAATATTTTATGAAGGCATAAAATAAAATATTATATTCATCCAGAATTCATTTAATCTATTAGAGAAAGCAAAGAAGATAGCTTCTGAAAATCAATATAAACTGTTAACTTTTAACACATAAATCAAATATCCCACAAATGGAAATATTAAATAAAAAAAATTCTCACCATATTTCTTCATAAGCCAATCTTCCGGTACAGGACAATATGAACCTGTTGGATCTACATCTCCTAAAGTAGGAACATTAGAGGGGCGACCAAACTTTGACCTCCATTTCAGTGCAGCCAACTGTTCTAAAATAATATAGTAAGCAATTTTAAATACATGTAATTGAAATAAATAAGGCAATAAATAATAATTAAAGGGGGGAGTTTGACCAGATGTTTCTCTTAGAATTAAAGCAGACTATGTTTTTTAATAGTGTGTAACTCCCTGCCTTTTCAAGTGGAAAGTGGCCTAATAAAGGGATACCCAATAGCTTCTCTCCTTTTTAATATTGCTCTACAATCAATCATCAACATGGCAGGATTGAATCAGGAAGGGACAATGTTTGCAAACATGATCCAAGTTGTGGCTTATGTAAATGATGTATTTATAATCAGATCACTCGGATGTGGACGGTGAAGTACATAAACAAGGAGAAAAGAGAGGTTTTGGGCAAAAGGATGAAGGCACAGAGATAGCGTCACTACCGAATAGGTTCCAACATCTTCAAAATGGTAAGAAATTTTCAATACCTCTGCTTTATTATAAATGAAAACATAAATGAAGAAGAAGAGAAGAGAAGAAAAATCGCAGAAGGGAAAAGCCTATTTCCCCATTTCAAAATTAATCAAAAGCAGACTTGTAAACCGTAACACCAACTTTATCTGTACAAAAAAAAAAAAAAAGGTAAAATAAGGATATAAAGAGGAATCATAGATTTTTAATTAGAGAATATATAGGGGCATGGTACAAAAAAGTGTGGGAATCCCTATTCAGATCAAGCATATAAGCAATACAAAGCAAATATTTGCATAACTTAATTTTGGAAGCATTTCTTATAAACCACAGAGGTCGATATGGTTGCTTATCATCACCTATTCTCTTTAATTTCAACACAGGGTACCTCTTCTGGATTGGTTTTGAGAACCTGGACGAGGGAATATGGATTGGGAGACAAAAGTCTAAAATATGCAGACAATAAAGTACTGGTCATCCACACAAACAAAAGTTTACAATGTCTGCTAGATCAGTTAATAGAATCCTCTGATAATTTGGTATGAAAGTGAAAATCAGAAAAATCATTAAGCAGGGCAAATCAAGCAAGAGAAGGTTGAGAACTCTGAATGCTTTGGCTATTCAGCACAGACTGAAAGATTTTAATAACATGAGCAGAATACGACACTGAATGAGCCCCAATGTGCACCTGAAAGAAAAAATCAATCTGCACCTGGATCTTGAATGAGTAATATAACAGAGGTCTGAGAACATTTGAACTTTAGTATCAAGGACTTGATAGGTTTCTAATCAGACGGTATAACATCAGCATGATACGGAATAAGTAGACATTAGGACAATGATACAAAGAAAAATGTCTTAATTCATACAAATCATGAAAAATGAAAAATAAAAAAATCACCTCCTTTAAAAGATTAGCCAAGGGAAGATAAAACGGAAAAGAGGACCCAAATGAAGATGTATATCCTGGATCAAAAAGTTGAGACATGGAAGGAAAAGTCATCACCAGATATAATCCGAGTAGCCAGTGGTCAATGCAAAAAGATGGCAGAACACTTAAAGAAATATAATACTTATTTGATAATGTGTTAGCAAATTATTATGTATTGTCAATAATAATTGTTAAAATCTATATTTAAACTTTAAAATTAAAATTCCGGTTAAAAAAACAACAATGGGGCTTAAGAAGCTAGGTTTCCAGTATTGGCCAAGACAGGAATATTTTTGTGAATTACACAATGACTTTATCTATTTAAATTATTGTAAAATAATCTGTGTAACTGCCTTTGGTAGCTATACAAATAACTCTATATCAATTTTTAATACTTCTCCTTTTAGTAGACCTTTCAGAAATATTTAGCTCATAGATTTTCTAATTAGGAGAATTTCGGCTTAGGATGCTGATGATACCAATTTGTTGGAAATGAAAGATATACTATATATTTCTATATTACATTATACCTATTATATTACAAATTAAATAGAAACTTTAAAGAGTAGGTAAGTTAGAATAATAACCTGAGTATTGTTCTTTTCTCTTTTGTGCTTCATATTCTTTCAAAGCAGTCGAAATCAAGTCCCTCTCTTCTTCACTCAACTTTAATATTAGAGCTGTGGCTTTATCTTTGTCTAAAGGCGGCGGCTTATCTGATTCATCATTTGGTTTTTTGTTGAAGTCATAAATGCCAAATGGGGAACAGCTCAAATAGAAAGTCCTGACAAAATTGGTCCTCAAAGAATCTAACTCACACACATTTTTCAAAGCGGAGGATGGCACCATTCTAATAGCTGAGCTAAAAAACATTTTTGAAAATAATATAAATGACTTCTTATTCCATGTCCTGAACCGATAAAAAAACAATAACTCCTTAACCAGTAGATACTGGCTGAGTGCTATATCAGTTGACAGGAACGTCTGTATAGAAAATCGATTATTAGAGGTTTAAAGCATCATAAGTACTGAGTATAGAATACAAATTTAACAATCATTCTTCCTCCTTTTAATATAGAATAAAAGAAAGATGTAATGAATATGTAGATATTGGTCGGATATGGAGTCAATGAAATTATGAAACCTGTTATCATAAATCACCAACAAATATAACTTATTATTTATTGTGAATCTGAATGAAATATATAGTGAGGTGCTTCAATGAAAAAGCACCTGACGTTTTCACAACATGTTTCCTTGTTTATTCATTTAAATTCACTTTATGCAACTGGCTAATCGGACGATGCTACAGAGGGAGTCCTAAAATGTTGCCTTCCAGGTATAATTAGACAGGCGTCTTATAAAATTTACGAGTATCTGACACCGCACAGGCTCGGGGCACGCCATTTTACGTTCTTATATTTATCTTTATCTCATTACCATTTAATAAAAATGAGCAAAAAGACACAACAAAATATTAATTAAGTAGGAAAAAAACTTCAATAACAAAGCCCTAAGTCATCATCGACGAAGTATAGAGGCATCATAAGGACATACTCCCCCACAAAACTCAGATAAATGAAGATCAAATGCAGGACATCTCACATCAAAAGTGCAAACTAACACATCGATCTGAGGCTCCAACCTCCAGGACCTCCAATAAAATACTCTTATGAAAAGTAGTATTTTATTGGACCTTTTGGAGCGAGATCATTTTAATTTTAAATAACATAAGTGCTATTTTTTAAAGCTGTTAAGATGAAGCTGTGGAAACACAAACTTCCAAAATAACTTTTCAGTAGAAAAAGTTATGCCACTAAACTATTATTTTATTTATTCTACATTGTATGATTATTAATAATACATCTTTATAATCAACTAAGAAGAAACAAATATATAATCGGGGCGACCTGTGGTCTAGTGGTTAGCGTAACAAACTACTAAGCCCAAGATCGCGGGTTCGTAGCCCGGTAGGTGGCCCTAGGATTTTTTAAAGGGAGTAAAAAACCCTTTGTTACACGGTCCTTTGGAAGGGGCGTTAAACGGTGGCCCGAGCCTGTACGATGTAAGATAGTCGTAAAAAATCCCTATCCTAATTAAACTTGGAAGGGCAAAATTTACAGCTCCCAATATAGCATCATCCGATTAGCCATGACAGTAATAAGTGACGTTAAATGAACAAAAAACCAATACACAACATCTTAAAATTTGAAGTTTTAAATGTTAAGATATTTTTAACCCAAAAATCAATTCAAAAACTCTTCTGAGACTAGTGAGTCAGTTTTTTTGAACTCTAGAGCTCACCAGAGACTTGTGCCTAAGTCACAGGTGAACTCCTAGAATGATCCTCAGAAATCAAAATTTACGTTATTTAGTTCTGTTTTCTATAGTTCATCTTCTATACTAGCTTTAGCAATAAATAAATTATAGATTATAATAAAAGAACTGTTGTTTCTGAAAATGTCTCACATCATATCCCATCCTCCAATATATTCTTTAGGAAAGGATGAAATGACGATGCAGAACAAGGGGCGAAAGGGACCTTAGGAAAGATAGACAGGTCTGTAAGTGAAAAGGTCTGAATTGAAACTGTTAATGAAAAAATGGCATTCTCTTGGCGAACAGAAGTGAGAGAAAATGTCCCGCATTACCAACTCAATATTTATGCTGTCAAAGATTAGTACAAAATATATTGTATTCCTACCTATTTGGAATTTTGTGTTTACGCTGTAACCTTCTAAATTCAAATGTTAGTTACTTTACTGAATTGATGTAAGTAATGTAAGTGAACTTATTGTTCAAGGAAAAGTTATTGAAAATGGATACGAAATCTCGAAAACGCAAGAAGAAGAAAAGTGTGTTAGGTCAAGCGAGGAAATATGGACGGAAAGGATATTATGGTCGAGGTACTCACGTGGATGAAGACATATATCAATATTTTTTAAAAATCTATGAAATGAAATTGGAAGATTTCGAAACGGAAGATGAAAAAGGTATGCCTTTTATCTTTTCACGTTGTATTCTAATTTAGTTTACATGGTTCATTGATTCAAAATTTTGGTTTTAGTTACTTTTGCCAATAATGCTCTAAAGCAGACTGAAGACCAAGAAGTTCATCTTTCATCAAATCAGTTTATTTCTCGTGTTATTGAGAAGCTCTTACCATTTTCTAATGATGAAATTTTATTTAAATTTATTTCTTCATTTTCTGATCTTCGAGTTATTTCCACTGACAATTATGCTAGTCATGTATTACAAACTTTGATTAAAGTTTGTGCTTCAAGATTTAGGGTAAGTTTCTTACAGATGATGATTCAGATGCTTATTTACAATAGTTTTATGTCATTTGATTTACTGTTTCAATTAGACAGAACTAATTTTGAATATTTTTTAAATTAATATTTGCATAAAATTGAGGAACTCATTCAGTTTAAGGGTTATTCAGAAGAATCTATTTTGTATGATTACTTGATACTAAATACACCAAAATTACAACGTGAAGAATTGTCTGCAATTTTTATTCGACTCATTTTAATGAAGGTATTATGCCATTTCAGGAGAAGGAGGAATCAAGTGACGAATCAAAATATTGTGAATATGTAAAGAGAGTTTCGCTATTCATATTCAATAATTTAGACGAATTTATGGATGATCCCTATGCCAATCAAATTGGTAGGTGCTGTCTTGAAGAATGTTCAGGAAATGAAAGTAATAAGCCATTATCTCCTGAAACTGTTAATAATCTCGCTTTGAGAATTTTGAACTGGCCTACATTGAATTGTAAGTATACATTGTCGTAACAACTTTGTATCATAGGCTTCTAAACCGTGACTATTTTCTCAAAATAGATTAATAACAAAACTCTGAAAACTTAGTAGAATCAATAGTTTTAATAGTAGTCTATGAATATTCCATACTTCTGCCTACTTTAAAAAAGGATTATTAAATTGAACGAGTTATTATTGCAATTTTTTTTTTAATTTTTTAAAATTTCGTATTTCAATGTATTTGTTTTAACTATGTTGTATTATTTTATACTTTTTATTGTTATTAATGTCTGTTTTATATGTATTATTATAGTTGTGGTTAATAGTGAACTGGCATCCGGTTTCATGCAAGTCCTCTTGAGATCTCTGGCTAAAACAAATCTTAAACTTGTCCAAAAAGTTATAAAAAGGCTTTTCAATGAATGTTTTGTCGTTGAAGATGTTAAACTGGAAAACACAGATGTTGAAAATATGTTCAATTCTATGGCTTCTACCAGGTAATTTTATTTTATATTAGGTTATACTATAGGAAAAAAACTTGTCTTGTAACCCTATCCGTCCTAAGGAATGAGACATATGCATATATACGGAAATACATTGATGTATTTTCAGTGAGGTTGAGGAAGTTGCTTTAGTAATCAAATGGGTATCTGTTTCACCGGTTGTAACTTCTAGTTGAGTTACAAGTTTTAACTGTTCATTCATTTAATTTTTAATATTTTCCAAAGATAGAAGTTATCATGAGTTTTAGCATGGAAAAGAGAATGTGATTATGGGTAATGATTACATTTCGGTAATCATTTCATCAAGAAATAAAGCTTTCAACCAACATTTCGAAGTATAGATGATATATGTTTGTTGAAATGTTCATTTCTAGATTAAATGATTCCCAAAGTATACACATTTCCCATATTTACATTCTATTTTTCATACTAAAGCTCATGATAACTGTTAACTATGATAACTATCCAATTATGTTATTATTTTTGTTTTAGACTTCTGGAATCTATGATCGAAGTTTCGTCAGGGAAAAGGTATACTCAAATTTTAAGTATGCTGTTTCTTGGCCGCCTTACGTTGCTCTCCTGCAACAAGAATTCCTTCATATCTATTCAGAAACTTATATCGTCATGCCAAGATCTCTCTGAAGTGAGTTGGTATTACAAATTAGTTTTATTATTAATATTAAATACCTGATGACTTAATTTGAATATTTACAATTAAAACAAAACAAAACAGTTTTCTCTCGCGTATGTGAAATAAATTCATAATATAACATAATCATTATCTACTACTATCACTTAATTTTTGTGCTTTTCATCACTTTCCATTACCTTCTACAATTATATACTCGGTAATATATTTTCTTTAATCATACCATTATAAATCCATATTCAAGTTTTTTGATGATCCTTACTTTTCCTTATTTTTATGTCTCATATTCAATCGATAAATAAGTGAAAATAAAAATAGTAATATAGCTTAATGTAATAACTAAAGTGTATGTAGGGAGATCTTTCTCGAATAGCTAAAATCACCAGATAGGTCAGCTAAATGAAATTTTGATAATTACATAATCTATTACAGTTTTAGTTATCATATTTAAGACAAATTAAAAATAAATATAAGCATAACACTAAGTCACCTAATTTCTTACCTTAATTATAAATTATCGGTAAACAATAATCAGATTATTTTTCAGAAATTGGGATCAGATGCACTAAATATACTCCTGTTATTAAGTGGGTCCACTTTAGTATAAAAGTTTTGTCAATTTTGAAGCTTAGATTTGATTCAGCAGCAAACAATCTTGTTCTTAAAAACATTACTTTCACAACTGACACAATGATATGTACAAAAACAGATATTTAGTGTAGATGAAGATTTAATCTGTGAAAATAAACTTTTGTTTTAGCTCAAGTTGATCAATTCAGAATTGATTCCTCACTTTGAAGAAATCATCTCTGCTGGTCATATAGGAGTATTAGTTGAATTAGCAAAAGCTTGCATTCGCCTTAAATCGAATGAAGGGGAATTTCTCAAAGTAAGATATGTTTTTTTAAACTTATTAATTGATAATAATAAAGTTGTTTACTTATTACTTAGCCATATAGGCAATATTAACTTATATATTTATGAAATTTATAAAAAAGATTATTGATGCTATATTTGTTTCAAAAGGGTTTGAAAGAAGCACTCAAGGCAGAGCATAGCAGTTGCGGTGAGCTGGTTCTCAAATTGCTGTTTCTTTCTGGTGACACAGTTAATAAAAATGGTTCTCTTCTTCTACAGACCTTATTCCAGTTCAAGAAACCCATTTCTGTAAGAAAGCAATATTTTTAAACGTACTTATAAAAATATGAGCCATATGAATAAGAGTGCTATTAAAAAAAAGTTGATTCTTGAATTAGTGACAAAAAGAATTTGAAGATGTAAATGGTCCTCTTAAGCTGTCCCATGTCGTGGATTTTAAAGTTTTCTTTAACGGGTTGATGGGGCAGACCGTAGCATATGGTAAAATTTCGTAACTTTATTCATTGATCCTCCTTACCAAACATGTAGTCAGTCATACATCCTAAATTGCTATACTTACTCATTACTCTTGGGCTTAGAGTGGCATGACAAGAATAAGGTATTGTCAAGATTCGTTTTATTGCTATAAATATGATTTTATTATGTTTTTATTTTATGTTAGGTCACCATTTTTCATTATCAAGCAGCAATATCCTACAAAATATTTCAAATTCATTCTCAAGTTGAATATTTTATAAAAACCTGACCAATTAGGACATTCTATAGATCCATTTTTTTTTTATTTAATTTAATAAATTGACGAAAAGCATCATTAAAACAATCATAACTTTAAATTTTTTTCATCCTATATCAGTGGACACCCTTTAATCAAACTGATTATTTATATGTCACTACACTTTGTAGTAAATTAATCACGTGACTGTAAAGTTCCTAATAATAATTTTGAAATGACTAATAAATACCTTTAAGATTTAATTTATCCTATGTAAACTGTTTTTATAGGTTGTTGAAAATTTATTGTCTGTCGACACAAATAAGTTGAAAGAAATCATCCTCGATCCCAAAGGCTCTTATATTGTGGATGCTTATGTTTCTTCAAAGACGATTGGTGAAAAGAGTAGAGATAGGCTGATACACAAATTCAAAGTAAGAAAATAATTTATTAAATCATTTTCTTTTCTTTTTAAATTTGCAATCAGGTATTTAAGATGTATTTTATTTATTTCAGGGGCATTACAAAGTTCTAGCTTTGGATAAGTTTGGTTCTCGGGTTGTTGAAGCTCTGTGGTCACGTGCAAGCATTAAAGAAAAGCATCTGATCATGTCCGAGTTTGACCGAAGTATTTGCAGGACAGTGGCTGGTAGCATCATTGCGTCCAAACTTCGCCTTGATCTGTACCTTTCTGATAAGGCGAAATGGGCAAATACAGAAACAAAATCGGCACTTAAAATCTTTTCAAAAATAGTTGCATAGTCCATGTCACCTTCGTGCAATTATGCAAGAATAGTATATGCTATTATGTTGTAAATTTTAAATGTTACATGTAAATATATACTTTTTAAGAATGTTTGTTTTTTAATTTTTAAAAGTCTCTAGTAGTACCTTTAGCACCTGTCACATGTGAAGATTTTTTTTTGGGGAGGGGAAGAGTTGATACAATAAGTAAAAGGCACGTTATCATCTGTGATAAAAAGTTATAATTATAATAATTGACAAACAAATTTTAATGTTTTTTTAAAAAATTAAATTTACTTTTATTTTATTGTTGTTAACACAATATTACTTCTAATAGAAATCTTATCTTAATGGGTATAATAAACATCATATTTTTGTCTTAAATTTTAGAGAGCAATATACTTCCACTACTCATGCCACTGATGGCATCTATATAACAAAAACCATAGTGCCGATAGTTTTGTTTGATAACCAAACCAAATTATCTGTCCTTTCGGGACTTTGTTGGAGCAGCTTGGTTGTTCTTGTAAGTTGCTATGATACTGAGCTCGTTTTCGAGCCCAACCTCTAAACTCTTAGGTATGCAACTTTTCAAACATGAGAAAATATTTCTCTTTTAACTATAAAATTCTTTAATAGTTAATATTTATTTATTTTTTATCAAAACTAAGAATTGGTGTTAATTATTAATTCACTTTTATATATAGGTCAGTGAATATAAAAATAAAGATAAGGAAGGGAGGGGACCTGTGGTCTAGCATAATAACCTACTAAGCCCAAGATCGTGGGTTAGCCCGACAGGTGGGCATAGGATTTTTTAAAGGGAGTAAAAAATCCTTGGTTACTCTGTCCTTCGGAAGGAATGTTAAATGGGGATCCTAAGCCTGTACAATGTTAGTTACTTGTTAAATATCCCTATGCTAATGTACCTGGATAGGCAAAATTTAGGGCTCTCCTTGGGTCATCCTTGTCTGATTAGCCATAGCAGAATAAAAAGTGACAAGCAAAGATAAGGAAGGATGAATAAATAAAAAGATATTCTAATATATATCTGTTTTATTAAACAAAATAGCAGCTAGTGCCGGAGAAGCCAAGAATAATATATAACAATATAGTTTCAGGTTCTTCTCTCCCTCTTTTAAATCTAATTACTCATATTTATACATAAATATTTAAGGTAATATACATAGACAGTTCTTACTGAACATTGTAATAATATAAATACACATCAATGGATTCATTTTTCCAAATAACACTTAATCATAGGTAATTTCTTATTATTTACATAATCATTAGACAATTATTTATATAAGAAATGTGCATAAGATGCATTACGTATACTGCACTGAACATTTAATTTTTCAATAAGAAAGAAAAGTTGCATTAAAGGAAAAAAATATTAGATTATCTCTGAATTCTTTTTAAAACTATTAAAAAAAAATTAAATTTGCATTATTTAAAATATAAACCATTTGTAGTTAATATACGTACATCACAATATTAATTATACATTATATATATAGCATATATATAAATGGTAAGACATTTTAATAAAGGGATCTCACTAATCATCTAATATGGTTTTATTTAGTACCGTATTAGAATTTATTCCTCCAATTTAATATAACAAATAGTATATGTCAAAGTTGTGAGGTACTAGATACTTATATCTTGGAAGGTTTAGAAGAATATGGTAATCAATGCATGGCATGTAGTACATTGAAATTACAAATATTCATTTAATTATATCATGCTATGTTGGTTTAAAAAAAAAATCATTGAATAAATTGAAGAATTTTTTTGTTAGGGGGGAGGAAGAAAAAAAAAGTAAGCTTGCTATGTCAATTACAGCAGTTCATTTGTTACAAACGATGTATTCATTTTTTTTTATTTTTAAACAATTATGTGCAAAACTAAGCCTCAAGTTATAAAACATTAACTACTTCAAACTTTGAAGTGGCATGAACAACAAACAATGTTTTCTTAATATTTTATTAGACTTTTCATTGAAACAATCAGTTAAATTTATTTTTTGTAGTTTTTAATTAGACAATTTAAATATCTAGGATTCATACCAGCTTACTCATAAAAAGGTTTATTTAATTAATTTAATATTGTGAGAATTATAGGAAGTTTTGATATTATTATTCAAAAAATGATAAGATGAATTATGACAATATTAAAGCATAAATGTCATATTAATGGATCAAAATAAAAATAGAAAAAGAAAATCAAGATTTATATATAATAGGAAGAAATAAGGTTAGAAAATCATTCTATATTCAACATTTTAAAAACATCTTATATTTTTTTTAACAGCACATTTATTAGTTTTCATTATAAATCTTGTTTATTTATTTACTCATGTTTGTGATTTAGTTTAGTCAATATTAAGTTACATTTAGGAAATCATTTTATATTCAATAAAATGATGGTCATGTTTTCTATCTCTCGGAAATTATAAAAAGTATAAAAGAATATCTTTCTACAGTATTACTTACTATTCAAAAGATTTGTGCCACTCAAAAATTTAAATTATTAAGATTAATCGGAATATTTTTGTCAAACTGATTTAAGGCATAATTTATAAGAGTGGATAATCTTTTTACAAGGTGATATTAAACTAAACAAGATGCCTCTTCGATAGGTTATGTGATTCATCTAATTGAAGCTCAATAAACATTCTTTTAAACATTAAGTGTTAACAATGAATTATACAATTTATATTTGCTTACATATACTTTAAACAATAAGATGTATATATATATTTTTTTTAAATGCCCAGTTTTATAAGTTAAAATGTATAAACAAATTATTCACTTCATTAAATTACTTAATTTATTAATCTCAAAGAGTATTATCAGTGAAGCAATCACCACAAATTAAAAAAAGAAGCAAAATTCGAGGTATAAAAGCATTATTTCTCGCTATAAAGAAAAAAAAATGTAGGATACAAAATTAGAAAATAAAGTATTAAGTACAAAAATGTGATTCCTTTCTTAATTTTAGATAAAATGTTTAAATAAATTAATTATACAAATACATTTTTCTTAATTATAAAAAACATCATTAGTCATAAACTTGTAAGTTAATCATTTTTATTATTGTGTTTAGAATAATACAAGATGCCAGCAAGGTAAATAAACCAGAGCAGTTCTTTTTATTATCGATCAGAGAATTTTAATTCTTTACACACAGTAAAAAAAAATGATTTTTTGGCAAATATGTATAATAACAAATAAAATAAAATAGAAAGAACAGTTCTCTGATAGCTTAAAAATCAAATATTTGAAAGCTGGTCACATAACTATAGGTGTTATGAAATACGTGACATTTGAAATATCCGAATGAATTTAAAACCAATTTATTTAATTTCTAAACAAAATTGGTACAAATAGAAGTAGAAGAAAGTTCAAATTATCATTTAGTCTCTTTTTACTTCGAAGTTTAATTTAAACAAAAAAACAAAACAGATTTTCTATTCTATTTTATTTTAAAATAAAGTATAATATTTAGATTGGAAGCATATATCGTATGAGAATAAATTATCACGGTATAACTAAAGAATGTTCGAAAAGTATTTTTATAATTATGAGGATGTAATTACATCTTTTCAACAATACGTTTTATAAATATACATTGTAGAATGTCGATTTTTTTAAAAAAGAAAAATTAATCACTTTCAGTATCATCATTATGTTTAATACTTGGAAGGGATTTAATGAAAGGTTATTTTTACATTTTTATCCATTTCTTAAAATGTATATTTTAAAAAATATATGAGCAATACTTTCAATTCAAAGTGGAAGCAAAAGTTAAGCTTAATTGGTCACATTTGATGTTTCAAAAAGTTGTGGAGATTTCTTTTATAAGATTTAATAAACTCATTAATCCAATATATCAAGGAGTAAATTTATGTTTTGTTTTATATGATTTGTCCATAACACTCCTGTATTTCCACATAGATAATACATAGGATTGATAAATACAATATATCTTTGCTTAGCAGCCCTTAATAAATTTTCAGTCAAAAAGAGCCCATCTTTCTAACCTCTATATGTTTTACTTAACAGGAGCATTTAACATAAATACTTTTTATCAATTTCTCTACTCTCTAGTATAGATTTGAAACCCTATTACAATACCTCGTCGACATCTATATCATTAAGGCTACAGTTAAGTTTAAATTCAAAGTATTATAGCATTTTAATTTTGTATATCTTTTTGATATACTATAGATGGAATGGTCTTTGCAAAATAATCACAAAATCGACATCTACACATTTATATGAGCAAGAAGAGTGATAAAAAGCAGACTTGTTCATATGAATCACATTTGATACTAATTATGAAATATTTCTGATGTTATTTTTCATAATTACAAAAATACCACTCAATATTATAAATACTCCTTAATGAGGTTTTAAATTTAAATATTTCTTATAACCCTGTTCTTTTATCAATTAGAATTAGTTCTTATTTTAATCGACAAATTTGTTTACTTCTTAATTTTGCCTTTTGATAGTATTCGAAAGTCTGAGGATTTTCTTTTCTTTTTGTTAAATCAGTTTCGTTCAACTTGAAATCATTGGTCTAAGGTGAGATATATAATAGAAAATGAAGAGGTCGAAGATAATAATTATTGTATTTTGATTGCAAAAAAAAAAAGGTTATTTTAGAATATCATGTTTGAAAAACTAATAAATAATAATTTTTTTTATGAAAAAAATATTGTTATTAAATGTACTAAACTATTATTATTCATCAAAAATAAAAGTTTTGGGATAAGTTGGCAGTGACAAGGTTAAGGAGTAAAACATAAATAAATTTAAAAGATGTACCAATACTTTTTGATAGATCAATTATTATCTATTTCAACCCCCGAAAATCATTTTATGTATTTGTTTATCAGCAGAACAGTTAACATTTAAAACATTAGTAATGCAAATAATTTTGCAATAGGTCTTATTACTGGAATATGATCTCAATTAATTTTTTAGGTACCTGTAGTTCAACATATAACTACACTATTTTTAATAAATGAATATATTTATGGAAAGTTAATTAATTATGAGTAATTCAAGACGTTAGCATAAATTCAAGATGAGTAGATTAATGAGTACAAACATAATGAGATTTGTTAAAAATGAGTTCTGAAACATAATGTGACTAGTAGCATGAAGGAAACATAATCATTCTAGCTGTAATTCAAATTTTTAATATCTAATTGGATATAGATTAAAAAAAGAAAAAAAAACTAATGCATCAAAGAGGAGATTACAAATAATTTAAGAAATGGTAGGGGATACCTTAAGATATATTGTAATTGATAATCATAAAAAAAAAATCCAAACTGAAACCAAAACAAGAAAACAAACTGAAGTAGCCTTAATATTAAAAAAGATAACCTATACATTTTGTTTAAACTATATTTTAAAAATATATTTGTACTGATGAATTATTCTAATAGAAATTTGATTTAATCGGTCAATCATAATACAATGTCATTCTTAGATAAGCAGCTCGTAATTACAAATATTTAGCAGATAATAAACGTAACAGTGAAACATATACCTATTTACATCTACAGGGAGAAATGAAATTCTTCTAGTTCCTGGAACTTCACTGCATTTTATTACACACAAAAATAATATATATATATATATATATATATATATATATATATATATATATATATATAGAATCAATCTCACTAAAACAAATATCAAACTAATCTAAATAACTGAAATATTCTTTGGTATTAGCTTTCTAACTGAACGAGATGGGGCCAGGCTGTGTAAGCCTATATATTGGTATTCTTTTTTAATTAAAAAAAAAAATTGTTTTTCTTCAGATGTAGCCTACACAAAACAATATAGGTTGACAATCTTTATAGGCAAGATGTGTTTACTCCAATCGGAAACTTGAAATATAACTTCCGGAGTAAAAAAAAGAAGATCATAATCACATCTCATTAAAAAAGAATACATTTCTAATGAAATAAATACACATCAAAGCATTCATTGATACTCATCATCTGATGATAACAGCATAGTTTTCTCATTGTAGCCACTGATAGTGGCAACTTTCTGGCTGGTTTGTTTGCGCTGGATTTGTGGAGGAGGTGCTTCTTCTGGGTCATAAGTACTTACTCTTATTCCTCTCTGTGAATGTGAACCTAGAAACATCATTTATTAATTTATATTTATTATTACTATTACTTATTTATAAAATTCTTTTTTTGTTTCTTTTTTTACAAAATTCATATCCAATATCTATATATCTTTCCCACATGATGTCATGTGTAATTAACAACATGGGCTTGTCAACTATCAGATTGGTTTTGGTAAATAAGAAGAATTTGTTTTCTTTTGGCCAAACCGATATTGCAAGTAATTTGTTTATCTTCAAATCAGCAACAATGAAATGAACAGCTGTTTAAATAAATTTAATGAAAAAGTGGCTTTGGTGTGCCGTTAGGCAGACAGGAGTTACCTTGCTAGTATTTCATAAATACATATATATATATATATATATATATATATATTAAAAATAATAAAAAAGTTGAGATTCCTCACTTTGTTTTTTAAAGAGAATTAGTTATGTAAATAATAAAATAATCAAAATAAATAAGATAAAACTCATGTATAAGAATGCCATACATATTTACAACTAAAGTGTAATCAAAATGTAGAGTAAATTTCAATGAAAGAATTTTGCAGGGTTAAAAATGGTCAGGGGATGTTTTGTAAAAATCACACTTTGACATGAATGTTATTACTTATTTATTTCACCAGGATTAGAACAGAAAACCATATCATGTATTAAGAGTATATATATAATTTTACGCCTGTTAATAAAAAATATTTTTAATAATGAAATACCACACAAATAAAACACACACGATAAACTTACCATAAGACTCTCGAGAACCTAGAATCTGAAAATATTGTAATATGCCAAAACACATTAACACTTTTAGCTTGTAAAACAAAATTCAACATAGCATTCATCCAAAATTAAGTAACATGCTTTGTATTATATGTTTTAGATATGGAAGCGCTAATGCTCCAGGCAACTTCTGTGATTTAATTTTAATTTTAGCATTCCGTTTAAAACTATACAAAAAAAAGTAAAGCTAAAAAAAAGAATAAATGAATAAATTAAAAACAATAAAGAAATGCCAATAAATCTTTAATTTGGTTCTTACTTAATCTAAAACAATCCTTTGTTCTATCAATAATTTACATACAATTAAATACACATTACAGTTTTCTAAAAGAAAATATCAAAAAGCTCAATTAAAAATTAATTCAAAAACAACCAGCAGCATTTGATGCATTTTTTCTAAGAAAAAAATATTGATAAGTGATAAATTCTTGAATGAATACAGTAATAAATTTTAAACATTCATAATATAAGTATAAATATACATATTAAGTACATAATTTATAAAGGCAATTTCAACAATTCATGCAAGTGCTACATAACTAAAGTTTTAGTTGCAAGTTTATATTTATAATTACTAAGATTTAACTCACGAAAACATTTAAAGTAGATATACAATTTTTAAAAACATAGTTACTTTTTATAAAAGTCAAAGCATACAAAAAAAAAACGACAGTAAAAAATGTACAAATACTATAGTTATCACAAAATATAAAAACAAAACAAACAAAAAATTAAAGATGAAATATTCCCAACAGATGAAATCCGAAGGCTAATAATTAAGTGAAATTAATACTGTCCCTATGCGGGAAAATTTCGTCTTTTGCGTTTGATGAATCACAAAATGAATTTTCCAATCCATCGCACCACGTATCATATAACTTCTTCATGACTTCTTTAATACGTCAGGTCTCATAGTTTTTCGTAGGGCTGTTTAGTACCAGTCACGTCTGCAACATATTACAAAATAACAGGAAAAAGAAATTTTTAAACATTTGATTCCTTACTTTGATTGTGGAAAAAAAAAACAATAGGTAACATAATAGAAAAAAATGTGTTCTCCAATCCTTACAGTTTTTGTTAAAGTAATAAATGAACTATATCTATGATACTGCAGGCTACCAACACCTCAATTTCTTTTTAGGTAGTGGGTATTTTTAGTCTACGAAAGATGGATGGTTAGCAAGTACAATTAAAAGCTTTGAACGCAGTGCAAGTGCAACCGCACCAAATCTGTTCCCTTCACCAATTTGAGAATACCAAAGATAAATGAAATTAAACTATAACCAAAGAGGATTGATATAATATTATAATGAGGAAATGGTTCACACCTTATACATCCTGATCTTGAGTAATGTATAAAATTGCCGGGGGGAAACCGTCGATGAATTTTACACAAATAAGCCGAAATTATTCATCATACTCAAACATTTCGTTTAAGAAATATATCCTCTTTAAAGTACCAAATGAATAAAAAATTCTAAATTTCCATCATCTCAAAATTTAGTTGATTATACAGGAAGATCTTCGAAACATTAAAACACTTGTATCTGAATTTAAAACAATTTCCATAAAGCTGATAAAATAAAATATAAATGTTCCTTGAAACCCATGAAGAGTCTTTGTTTTAGTACTTGAATTTTTTTAAGCCAACGGCTTTGCAAGAAGGTGATTTAGTCTAGATCAATCCCAATCGCCAGGTTTTCAACATTTCTGAGGTAGGATTAACTCTAGTAGGGGCACCAGATACTACCGTTCCATGGCTATAAATATGCCACAACAGCCAGACTGAAACCCTATTTATTGGCAGAATGACCTATCCTGCTCCCTGGCATAATTTAAATGAATACTTAAATCAGTGGTTTCAAAAGTTTCATTATTATGCGAAAATCTTTTGAGTGCTTGCAAATGTGCATCTAATAAACACAAACAATATTCAATTTATTTAAACCACATTTGTGATACTAAATTTAAGTGATTCATTACACGCTTACGGTGAGGCATATTAAGCAAGATTCAGTGAACTATTGCGAAGAGAGCTATTGAAAACCCAGTGAACTATTTAATATGCTTAACATTCTACGTATTGAAAATGAAAACTTTTATTTTTTTTCTAAACATAATAGATATTTGAAAAAAAATCATGCTACTCATTGTGTAAGCCATGATATATCAGGTAAAATCTCTGAAAGTAAATTGAATTTAAGAAATAATAAAAAAGGGGAAAAAAAGGTGATTTATTAGCAATTTTTCCTGTTTTTTTATTATCGAGCTATTTTATCCTCTTCACCTAGTTTTTAAAGGATCATTTTTGAATTACAATTTTCACAGCTAAAATTGGTATCAAAATGTAAATTTTGAAGAAGAAGAAGAAGAGGATTAACACATTTTTTATTTAGGTCTTTTAAGAAGATTCATTATTTCAAAAACAAGCAAATGATTATAATCTTACCAACAAAAATGATCATGACCCAATTTTTTAATTTAAGATTCGAATCTTATCCATAAGTACTATAATATTATCCATGACATCTTTCCCCACTTGTATTTATTTAAATCAAAAATACAATTCTATAAGAATTATTCAAATTTTAAATTGTGAAACCTACCTTTGAGAATTATCCAGAATCGCTTGAGTAAAAAAAAATACATAAAATCACGGTGGTTAGATGAAATAAGTATAAACAGATAGTTTCTACATATAAAAATAGTTTATAAATTATTTATTTTTTTCCCCGAAAATTTGGCTTTAAGACTTTATAATCAAAGTCCTATTTTGCAAATTTTATGAATTATAATTCATTTAAAATTACAAATTATTATAGATTATTTTTGTTAATTCATGTGAGAAATAAGAAAAATATAAATATTAAGTTCGAAAGTAAAATATCCTCATGAATAAAATAAATCGAGTTTTGAAATAGAGAAACCAAAAGAAAGAATAAAAATAGACAACTGCATTGTTTCCTTATAGGGAAAAAGAAAGAAACTCTTATAATATATTCCATACTGCCAGTGGTAATAACTTTTAGAAGTTTTTCAATATACCTCAATTATAATAATTTAGTTTTCTTGTTAGACGACTATAGTCTGAAAGATTTTGGATGGTTTCTGGCAGTACCAGAAACTTTGTTACCATTCCCTGTCACAACTACTTGAGCTTACTGGCATCTATCTTTCTTGAAATTCACCCAGTTGATAATAAAAAATAAATAAATATATCCTAATTTTTCACTAATCTATAACATACCGGTTTTAATAAAATAGAAAATAATTAATATTAATAATAGAAAAGAGAATAAGTAAATATTTGATTATCACTACTATGGAATTTTTTTAACATTCTACTCCGGCCATTTTCTTCACTTTATACAGTAAAACCTTTATTATCCGTGACTCTATTTACCGTCACTCTCTGTTAACCTTCACCTCAGTTTGAGAAAAAAAGATGTATATATATTGTTTGGTTGCTTAAGTCATAGATGCCAGCTAAGAATCAATCGTTGTGTCTTGACAACTTAATTTTCTAGAATCTGCTGTTTACTCTAAACCTAGGCATCCTCGCACACATTTCTCAGAAATTAATTGTCTTCTCATCTCTACCTAATGTAGCTTTCGGAGTTGAACTATCTTCAGTCTTCATTCTTGCCTTACGGGTACTTATTGTTTTCTTAAAAGTATGTAAAATAATGTCGGAAAAAAAGACAAAGGGTTTAGATCTCGCTACTAAGTTTGAAATTGTAAAACATTTACGAAAAGGTGAAAATGCTCCAATCTGAGCCAAAATCCATGAAATTCCTCGGACGACAATTAATGACATAAAACGTGCGGGGGACCCCTAGAGTATGTCCCTTCTATATAATCATTTAATTATTATTAAGAAGGGGCTTACTATGTGTACAATGCATTTGTGCACAAGGAAAGAGCTAAACTCCACCTATAAATTGATATTAATTTCTCAAGAGGGAAAAATTGGACATACAATGATTGTGCTTTTAGCCATCAATGTACGTAATTATTATTATTATTTTTTAAAAACATTTTTACTACATAACTTAATAGTATGTAAAATAAGTTACGAGCACATATATAATGTCGAATGTTTGAAATGTATTCTTCGATTTATGTATGTATATTGTTGAGATTCAAAAAATAGGTTAAAAATAGATAAAAAATTATCGATGTTTGGCGTATCAATCAGACCACTGTAAAGTTAACGTAAATTTCTGAGCAGTTTATTTAAGTAAATAAAAATAATTCTGAAGCTTATTAATTACTTTTTTACTAACTTAACATTCGGTTTGTTCAATTAAAAACACAACTTTTATAAGTAAAGTTGATTTAAATATTATACATATGGCATTGCCGCTCTCGCCATATTCTCTCACTGGTGAGAAGGGCGTCCAGGGAAGTGGACCTCTCCAGTTATTATCAATCGAGTACGACGCGTCCAGGGAAGAGGACCTTCCAGTTATTCATCACTTTTCGAGTACAAGGTGTCCAGAAGAAAGGATCCCAAGTCATTCTATTCTACCAGTGGCAGCCTGGGTGCAAGGATCTTCAAGTTGTCAAGAAGAACGGTATTATATATTGATTCAGAGGAAGTTTCAAGACAGAGATTGGTAGATACATCTGTAAGTGTTTATTTGAGTCATTGTACTTTAAAAATTGTGTTTGTAATTTAAAATTTGTTCTAGTTATCCCGAATTTAAAATAATTATCATTGACCCACGGAGATTTCATTCCAATCAAATATTGTTTTGTTTTCTTTGTAATAACTTAAATTTTGTAACAAAATAAAATTAACGTCGATTTTTAATTAACTATCAATAATAGTATATTATATATCTAAAATATTTTTAATATTTCTTTTCTTTAGAAAATTTAACTAGTAATGATTAAATTATTTAAACTATTAAAATGCATATTAAAAGAACAATATTAACAAGTAGATAAAAAATAAAGAAACAAAAAAAAAAAAGAAATCTTTTATTTGTCAAGAATCACAAATGTGACTAAGTTAATAACGGATTAGATACCAGGATGTAATTGGCCTAATTGTTTTCCTCCACCATTCTCTGCTTGAATAGATGCGTTCCCAAATCTCTCGGGTTACAGTAATAAAAAGAAATTACGAAATTGGTTAATAACTACCTTGTCTCGATAAGGCTTGCAAGTTTTAATATATAAATAGATAAATAAGTTGTGTACCCTTACCCTTAAACCAATGTCCAACAACTGAAAGTAATTAAATATTTATATTGAATAGCAAAATAATGGCTTTTATTTTCTAATTATTTAAATTTAATTATTTATTTAATTAATTTCAAGCCAATTATTTTCTGGATATTGTAATCAACGAAACAATACATGCAAAGATGTAGTATACATGCGAACTATCTATATGTTATAAAAATGCAGAACGATAAATAAAAAAACAAACATAAAATCAAAAAGATGCTAAACCATCCATGCTACATGCTTTGCTTCAATTCAAAAACACGATTAGTTGCCTGGAGACAAAAAGAATAAATGAGATCATTAAGGTGTTATTTGATTTTGGTTGGAGAATTTTTTTAAGCTGAAGATATAAATAATGAGTCACTTACCTGAGCTGTATTGAGTATACTGCTGGTATTGAGGGTGGAAATTGTGTATGGCATCGGTCATAATATCTTTAGGGTTCATCGTTTCCTAGAAAGATAAAAAAAAAAAAAATTAATAATGTAAGTTAAATCTTCTGATTGTTGTCAATAACATTAAACGTTTCGATGAATATAATAATTATGATTAGACACCTGAAATCTATAACCTTTCATGCAGAGATAAGCTACAATCATTTGATTAAAGGTTATAGTTTTAATCTATTTCATTATTATTTTTTAAAATTACCTTGAGGCTGCTCGAGATACTATGCATTGTGACAGTTCTTTCTGAACCGGCTGCTTGATATGGGAACGCAGCTCTTAGAGCGAGTGCTGCAAACAGCATCTCTATGCAGATCAAGAAGTTCTGGTAGCCAGCAGAGACGGTACCTGCGCTGGTTCTTGTCCCATGGCTATCAATAACCGAGTCGATCACTTGCGCCTTCTCAAGTACAGCCAGAAGAACACCTGAAAAAGATATAAATATCATTATATATTAAAATTCAGTGGAGGGGAGATTGTTTAAAAGATTTCTTTTCTTCAAGCTTTGTAACTTTTTCTGTCTTAATAAGAACCATTTTATTGAACAATTTCTGATCAGTCTAAAACTTACAGCAGTAAAGTTAGGTCAACTGCTTTAATTCGGTGAGTAATTATGTATAGACCAAAAGTCTAACACTTATTTAAAACCTTGATAACTTTTTAACTGAAATATAAAAGAAGTGAAATAAATACTTTTGTTTTCTGTTTAGTTTCGGTCAACAGAGGAGTATGCTAAATCGATCGCTTTTAAATGCCATCCATTTAAGCCTTTCTTTCAGCCCAGTATTATTTCAGTCTTCCATATCTTGCTTTCCTTTCTTCTTCAGAGATTTGGTTTTGAAAATGTTTTACAAACCTCCCTTTTTCTTGTCATTGGTTATATTTTTTTAAGTTTTATCTATGAGCACACTTTTTATTGGTGTGGAGTGGCACAGCGGAGAGCAGTCTGAACCACAGCAACTTTCACGGGTTGTAGTGGTACAGGTTTTATACTTTTTATGAGTCGGATTTCAAGTCCTTACATCAAATTGAATTTATTATCTTTTTTCTCTTCTACTCTGAAGTAGAAGAGAAAAAAGAAAGATTACATTGGTTAAGTGAAAATTTCATAATCACTATTGGAATTAGTAATAGTTAGAATACAACGTAAAGCCACTAGGATTTAATTGTTTGACCAACTGGATTCTATAAGATTATCTTGCCACCAAGTATAGTAAACTTTTTTTAAATGTACAATCATGATAGAAGATCAATAATCAATATATCCTTGAACCAACATCATTTTCTACTGCTAATATAAAAAATAAAATCATGGAACAAACTTTGTTTAACAGTTTATTTTATTAGTTATCACTTTATTATAAAGATATTAGGAAACAAACAGGAAATAGACATTTGGTCCACCCTTTATCTTAGAAGACATTACCTAAAAAGTTTCAACAATTTCCATATTTTTAGATATCTTCTTTATCTATCTAAAATTAAAATGAGCCATAGTACTAATGTTATTAGAAATCGATTCATTAAGTTAAATAAACTTTTTAATAAATAACTTTACCTTGCCAAAAAGAAAGGAAAATAACAGACTTGATCGTGCAGAACTTGAGAACTGGATCATATGGAGTCAACATGTCCCTCGTAGCGAAGTAGAACAGGAACAGGCCATAGAGGGCAAGGCTCACGGATATATTGTAGATAATCGTAGCATACAAGTATCCACCAGTCGGGCTGTGAACAAAATTATTAAAATATTAATTCTTTAAATGTTATTAGGAAGGGATCATAACAATAAAAACAAACAAAAACAATAAATTATTCATTTTAATTTATTGTTCTTTTGATGGTGATTATTTTTAACTAATTTTATTTTGAAGAGAAAAGATTTTTCCGGGCCAGGATTCGAACCTAGGTCATCCACTATCTAAACCACTGAGCTACCAGGAGTCGTATCCAAGCCAGACAAATCTATTTAATTCATACATCATTCATAAAAAATAAATAAGAGAAATAGTTTATTTGTGTTGAAAAGATTCCAGTGATCTAACAAAGTATTAAAAACGGCTATAATTTGCTAATCGAACATAATTATTTCTTTTATAAATACTAGGGAGTTTCGCCTGTACACCCAACGGCGGACCAGCCACCATTTTACAAATCATACAATTGTTTATTTAGTTATACAGCAGTAGGCACTTAATGTTTTAGTAGATCTATCCCAATACTGTTTTAGAAATTGAAGTTCAGTTTAGTAATCATTATTTTACCATCCTAGTGAGCCAATTAAAATATGAGTTAAAATAAAAATAGTATTAAATACTCTTTTAGGTTTCCATACCCACTATTATTACAAAAGACTTTGTTGATTTCTGATTTAGACAGCGTTGCTAAATATTTTGCCTACGTTTCGCCAGCCATGCTGCTGACTTCTTCAGGGCTGAAATGTGAATGAGCCATTCTCATTTCAGCCCTGAAGAAGTCAACAACCTGGCTGGCGAAAAATTTAGCAACACTGTTTAAAACAGGAAAAACCGTTAAAGTCTTTTGTAAAAATAGTATTGTTTAGTGATATTGAATATTTTGCAATATGATTTTTTTTTTTTAATGTTGGTATTGTTTTATATAAAAGAAAAATAGTAGTTTATAATTAAAATACAATCTTCTTTCACTACATTCTCTGTGTTCAAATAACAGTCCTTAAATCAAAATATTGGACATGTATCAGAATATGCAACTTCTTTTATTTTTTAATTAATACATTCTATTTTTCCAATTTTAATTCCAAAACATTGCTACATTTAATGTAACTGCTTAAAGAATTCAGGAACAGTGGCTTTGTGATTTGCCATTTTTAAGAATATTTATAATTTAACTGATCCAGAATGAACAAAGACTAAACAACAAGTTGTTCCTCAATCCATTACTGGGGAATACAGATAATATATATAAGCATGATTCTGTATTCAGTTTTATAATTCATAATAAGGCTCAATTAGTTGCTTATTATTATCCAGGGAACTACAATATAGCAATGCCAATGGTATTATACGAGACTATATATATTTATATCAACCACAATATTTAAAGATTATAATATAATGATACAATGATATTAATATTGTTACCTCCAATCACCATCGTGGTAGTGACCAACAGCTTGAAGGATGATGATAACGAGAGCCATAACAGGCTTGACGAGGCAGAATTGTAATGTCGCCTGCTTGCAGAACCTTAAGAAGCCAATGGTGTAAGTCTTACCGACGAGGCAACAGGTTCCATACATGCAGCTCGATCTAGATAAAAATAATAAAAGTAGATATATAAAGATTAAAAATTATAAAACTGGTTAAATTTTTAGGCTCATGATAAACTATGACAGGATATATCTTAGAAGAGTGCAAATTGATCAGCGAGTACAAAATATAAGTTAGACTTATTTTATTTGTGCCTATTTTTTGGCCATCTTCAGAGCTGAGAATAAAAGGAATCAGAAAACTATTTAAAGAATACAATACCAAAGAAGATATTACAGGTTATTTAACAGAAATGATAGGACTGACAAGAAATGCAAAGAGTAAAAGATAAATTAAGAAATAATTGATGAAAAATAATAGAGACGAAATCTAGAAGATAATAAAACATAGATAATTATTTTAACTCTTTGTATTTCTTATCATTCTTATCTTTTCTTTTGATATAACCTGTTATATCTTCTTTGGTACTGCATTGTTTAAATAGTTCTTCTGATTTCTTTAATTCTCAGACCTGAAGATGGCCTACCAATTAGGCTGAAACGTAGACACAAATAAAATAAGTCTAACTTATTATGAGTAATTCATTGCAACTCCTGACCATTTTACACTATACTATTTAAATTATAAATAATTACTATATATAATAACACATTTTGCCATAAACTATACAACTTGTTAACTTCCTTGGTGAGAATAAATTAGAAGAACTACACAATAGCCCAATATTAAGTAAAAAATAAAATAAGGAATAAAAAGTTGTTTTTATAATAGATAATATCAAATAACATAATAGACTAAGATCAAAGGTTGACTTATTATTAAATGACTATAGAGGATATGGTTCCCTCTGAATTGGAAAAAAATTTTTAAATGGAATTAAACAACTTATGTGAGGTATCTATGCTTTATTTGGTTATTTGTTGGACAATAGAAATATTTTATATACAGTTTTATTTATTGAATTATTTATATTGTTATAATTATGGAATTTATGCATGTTTTACAGATGAATGACTTATGGTCAAATTGTTAACCATATAATAAGTATTAAAAAAAATGAAACAATTCAAGTAGAAGATTGAGAATGGCCTTGGCCGAAACGTTTCTCGAAAATAAAGAATAAAATTTTTTTTACTGGAAATAGGTTTTTTGTTCTCCTAATTAAAGAATATATTATATGATTGAGTCCAGTTAAAATTTATAAAAAAAAAATGAAGTTTTTTTTACTGGAAATAGGTTTTTTCTCCTATTTAAAGTAAAAAAATAAATATTGAATCGACAGTAATATCTAAAAAACTAAAATCAAAGAAAAACAAATAATAATGCAAATTTATTTACCTGATTGGTTTTCCTCGAATTTCACTCATAATATTTCCTTCTCCTCCAAGATATTCGTAACAAAGACTTAAAAAGTTGTAAATTACAAAAGCTGTAAAGAAAATAGGTAATGAAATTAATAGAACTTTAGATAACAAATGAGCAGAAAAACTAATAGTATTTATGTATATAGATTTATTTATTTATAAACATATATTTAAACTTACCCTCATAACAATCTCTGACAGTAAAGAAATAAATATAATAATTTTCTTTATTAAAGAGTAGCAAAGAGACCCATGAATGCAAGCCGTATATCGGAACTATAAACAGTATCCTAATAATGGATCTTTGCTGGTTCGGGTTGGTGTACCATCGTAGGTGTTGGTAAATCTGTAACAAGTAAACAATAATTAATTTTCAAAATATTTCATAACCTCGTACATCTAAAAAGAAGAAAATTAAATGAAAAGAAAATGTTTGTATAAAAAAAAACATGTTATTGTACAGTATACATATCACATAATCAGCCGCATTTCTAGTGACAAAATGTTTACAACCTCCTAACTCTTCAAACTGCATTCATCAAAAAACTAACATGCCTCATTCTGTTAAGATCATCTATACATATTATAAAACAAAGTCCTCGGACGTGTTTGTTCATGGTAAACTCAATAACTACTGCACGGATTTTCATGCGGTTTTCACTAATAGATAGAATGATTCACCAGGAAAGTTTAGCTATATAATTTATTGAGGTTTTATGTAAATGGGTTGGAATATTGATGGGTTTCACTGAAGATGCTGCTTAATCCCGTGCAATTATCTAACGTGCAAGATAATAAATTCGTATATAAAGTGTTATGGTTACAAAGAGGAAGACGGAAACAAGGGATTAACGTCTTGAGCCCGTTGGCGGGAGAAGTTAAGATTGGATTATAACCTTCTCGAACATACCAGAACCGCCTCCGCTTTGTTGGAAGAGATTAAGAAGGTTCTCGACAATCCCAGAACAGTCTCCCCCTACTTCCGTGTTCTAGAATGTTCGACCTTGCCTATTTAAATACCCCCCTCGCCTCGAGCCAGTCAGTCAGAGAGTAGACCAGGCACTGTGATGGACTTGTAATAATTGGGTGTCAGTGTGATAAACTATTCAGTGTTGAACCGGCCAGTGTAATAAGTGTATCAGTGGGCTGTGACAGTCTTGTGAGTGTAAGAAACCATTTCTTTTCATTACTGTTTGTCAGTTTGTTATATTTGGAGATTCTTACGGTCTGGTGGACTTTAATTAGTGAACTGTAAGTGTTAATTTGTAGTTATAAGCTCTAGCGTAGTTTTATTGTATTTGTACAAATATATTTGAATAGTTACAGCTATTCCGTAGAAGTCTAATATTGTTAAATATTGTAATATCTAATATTGTTTTAGTAATTAAATAGACCTAGGTTATAATAAATATTTAGAATATTGTTATTGTAAATTTATATTAGGCTAATAATTTAATTGGTAATAGTTTAATTGCATTATTTTTAACACTTTGTTAATAAACATTAGTACCTTTAATTTAATTCATTTTCACACCCAGTGGCCCGTAACAAAAGAAATATTTGGTTTTGTTGGTATTTTTATAATTGCTATATACTTTATTATTAATAAAGTACATTAGCTGACATGGGAAGAAAGAAAATCAAGACACCCAAAGAAGCCTAACCAATGATATTCACGTGGTCCTTAGTGGCCGGTACGTAATAAAAAAAAACATTACACAGACAAATTATGTAGGCATAATGTACCTTATTAACCGAGCAAAAATGGGGTGGGTTGCTATTATTTAACAAGAAACAAAAAAAACTGGAATGTTACTATTAGGCCAGTGGCCTGGAACCAAAAAAGGGCTTTAGGTAGCAAAATATTGAAGAGAGCTGCATTTTCAATTTGTTGTAAGGGCTAATATAAACTTGATATAAACTAGTTGTTTTAGATCGATTTGTGGCGCCACTTTCTTAAAACACCTACTTTCCCCGATTTTCCTTTTTTTTATTAACAAGAGAAGTATTACACCTACAGACCTCGGTCTGTGCTTAAATGAAAGCTAATTAAATTTATTACAACTTCATTCCCTATCACTCCTTCGACTGGTGTTCCTCATGAAAGTCAGACAAAACTTAAAATTTGGACTTTTGGGGAAAAATGACCAATCTTTAACGCGCGTATCTCAGAATCTATTAGATCTACAGAGCTGTGGTTGGACTCAAATTGTATAAAATTTAATCTAATTTAAAAATGGCTACACATTGTTTTTTTCCCCAAAAACTCACCGATTAGGAAATACAGGGCAAAAATTGTAATAACTCCGAAAATTTTGAGGGTTTTCGGTAACCAAAAGTTTCCTCAACCGTTTTTTTGGTTGCAAACTTGGATTTTCACTACTCAGACATGCCCATACAACATATCAAAAATGCAGCTCTCTTCAATTTTTTGTGAGCCTCAAACACCTAGCCGCTGGCCTATATAGTAGTTCGAAAAAATCTAAAATTAAGGAAAATACTTTTATTTTTTAGGTATCAAAATCTCAACCCCTCCTAGTATCTTTTCCATTAAGCCAGTTTGAATCATAGATGCTCCTATTAATAAGTTAAATTGGAAAGTGGAAGAATAAAAAAGTATATTTTAGATACAAACATCTGGGTTTTTAGATATTTATTTGATAAAAGTGCAATACCTTCAAAGACTTCTTTTGAATAAATTAATATCTTAGACAAATTTAGAAAAGCCACAAAATTTTATTACAAATAATTCATAATTGACTTTAATATGAATGTTTAATACCTCTAATTCTTAATAAATAATCAAAGGTTTGATGTTAAGTGACTAAAGTCAAAACAAACAAATTTTTAAGAAAACAAAAAAAAAGATTATGTCAATATCAGAGGACATACGAAAATATTTAAAATAATTTCAGTATCAAAACTAACCATTATTGATAAACAATTTCCTTATGTATATTTAACCAAGGACAAAACTGATAAAGTGGATAAAACATAAATGCGTTTATAAACACTATATTATTATTATTACTTTGTTTATGATATTTTCAAAACCCATCTTAATAATAAATATTAAGCCAAGCTTCAGGAAACAACTTAATCTTTATTATGGATTTGGGAGACAAGAGTGGTAACCAAAAAGGTCAAAATTAAACCCAATAATCAATAAGAAAATAAAGGAATTTTTACACACCGAGAGGCTAAACACCAACCAAACATATAAAGCGGTGAGATATTACTAATAGATTTGCCACTGAAAAATATGTAACTGTATGTATGTATGTAAATGACTATAAAATAAACAAATAAAAAAACATATAAATTTTGGCTTTATAAAATAAAATATAAATATTGAAAGAATCATTACTTTTAATTTAAAAATTCCAATTAGGAACATACTATAACATAATAGGTTAAGTAACATAAAGTGTGAATAAGATTCTATTTTTGTTAACGATAAAAGTGGAAACAAGAAAATAACAGCTGTTTTTTTAGAATAAAAAATAAATGCATGACCTAAAAGCATCTTCCTTCCTCTCTCTATTATCAAGGACGAATCCCTGTGAGTCACAACTGACATTATGATATTACAGACTTTACAATAGTTTAGCAATAATACTTTCACCAGCCAAAGAATAATAATTATAATATAGATGATTTCAGTATATTTTAGGATATCATAAAAAAAAAAAAAAAGATCAACTATAAACTTTATGGATATAAAATTATTATTAAAATAAAATATAAACGGTAAATGAAAGTAGTTAATTTTAATTTTATCTAAAAATGAAAATTGCAAATGTATTTGGTGAAAACTAAATTAAACAAGTTAATTCTACAATAAAGTAGTCAACAATTACTAATCAAATTAAATGACTTTCTTATGATACATACAACAGTTTCATAAGATATATATTTTTTGATCTATCAATCAAGACATTTATTTTTTCAGCCTTTGCCGACAGAAATTATAGTATCTTCAAAAAATACTAAAATTTCCAAAGCTACTAATATTAAACCTTAAAATGTATTTTTTCTTTATTACAGAAAACAGGACTGATGACTCTGGTATTTAACTAAAATCTCCGGTGTTTAAATAATACAAATTCACAAAATTAGAAAATTTATAATTTGATTTTTGCTATCACCCTATTCCTCAACTAAAGATGAAACTATAAGACATATTGAAATAATAGTTTAAGTAATATTAGCAATATTGCATCAAAGCTGTTTTACTCGTGTTATATGTTGATAAATTCATTTGATGCTTTTCAACAGTTCAGAAATGGGGTGAGACCTTTGGTAAAGTGGTTAGGATAACAACCTTCTGTGTCTATGGCTGTGGGTTCATATTTTTTATGATTTTTTAAGGGGAGTAAAAAATTCTTGGTTATGCTGTCCTTCGGAAGAGACTGAAATAGAGATCCCGAGCCTGCCCAGTGTCAGATGCTCGGTTAAGATCCCAATCCGTACCCATGCTGAAGGTCCTATGTTCAAATCCCTCTGCTGGCAGACTTTTATTCAATCTGTTAGCAGCTGGAGATGGATCTTATGGAATCTAGATTTCAACTGGGGCTCACGCAGCCTCTCTAATAGGGGGAAAAACCTGGTGGTTGAACATTATTTCGGATAAATGCATGCAAAGCTGCTGTCGCAGACACAATGCAGTCTCTACCACATACTGAACTCAAGACCCTTCATGTTCAGTTTTTTTTTTAAGGAAAACATGATTCAATACATAACTAACCTGCTGGCAGGTTAGGAAGAGTGCAGCCCATACAGCTGCTCCAGCCATTCCTTGGGCCAGCTTCGTTTGTAAAAACACTCCAGATCCAGGACCGGACCATGTCATGTCTGTATCGTTAGATGTCATTTCCTGAAAAAAAAAGATAAAGAGGTGAATTTTTTTCTAAAAGAAAAAATCAAATCATGATTAGATTTTTATTTTTGTAATTTAAACAAATTTTCCTGAATTTCTTCAAGAAATGATTTTTATTTATGACAGAACAAAATATACGGTTATTATTCCACAGGTTGTCGCTTTGAGTTGAGTCACAAGTTTTAACTTCTCATTCATTTCCCTTTTAAAATTTTCCAAAAATACAAGTTATCGGGATCTGTAGTATGAAAAAAAGAATTTAATTATGGGAAATGTGTTTATTTCAGTAATCATTTCATCTAGAAATAAACGTTGCAATAAACATATATACATTAACAAACATAACCATACATTGAAATGTTGGTTAAAACTAATTTATTATTTAAGGAAGAAATAGTTGGGGGTGCAGTCAAAGAAAACACCAAAATTATTTCTTTATGAAATAATTACAAAAATCTACTTTACCCTCTACTTTGCCCATACTTAATTACATTTAAATTATAATTAAATTTTGTTTTCCATACTAAAGCTCACGATACAATTGATTTTTCATCATTTTCCTTTATCTAATCTTACTTAAATACTTTTACATAAACCTTTTGTCTCAATATTATCTTGATTAAACAGATGAGGATTTGAATGTGTGAAAAAACAACAACAAACAAACATTATTTGAAGTCCTTAAATCCATGACAACAGGTCCAAAATTACAAAAATTTTGTAATTAGGCCTTGCTTAACAAAACTGCAATATTCTATTTAGAAATACAGCTTGCAGTTTCTACAGAAGTTCATGAGAATGAGTTTCTTTACTTTAAAAAAAGACAACTTAAATCACCGCTGAAATTAAGTACTTACTTAATTTCATTTTAATTAATTGATCGTGGTAGGTGTGTCACTAGTTGTATAAAAGGACGTCCCAATTTGGGAACGAACATACAACCTTAAGTCATGAATTACATCACCACGTAAACAAATTAAATGAGGCAATAATTTTATTTTTAATTATTCAAGGTTGTTATCAAGGTATATATGATGAGAGCACTAAGTGTTGAAAAGGGACTACCAAAATGCTCTGGTTGCAAATAAATGACTTGCTTTTAAGTGAAAAAATACTGGGCAAACTTTTTACTTTTGACAGATATTCTTTTGTGTTGGTAATATTTACATTATGCTGTTTTCTGAAACCATTTTCACTTACAACTTAGATAATTTATTTATTTTTAATTTTACTTTCAATTAATTTTAAAAACATATATATCTGAATCCTAATATCAAAAGATCTGGATAGTGGTATGGCAGTTATCTGAAAAATGAAAGTGGCACACAGCATTAATAGTATGGTATTTTTGTCTCAATGATAGCACAAAAATGATAAAGGAGATTGATAAAACATAGAAGTGAAAGATGCTATAGCAATATATTGTTTGCTTACAACAGAACGGAAATGTATGAGCCATGAACATAGCCCTCAATACGGATAAAGAGAACTAAATGTATTCAAATAAAAAAAAAAAAAAAAGATTGGTGGCCTGATATACATAAAACAAGACAGAACCAAGAGGATTATATATCAACAATGCTCATTCAACAACTCAATATTAAAAAAAAAAACATCACATAAGTTTTTAAAGAAAATAAAAATTGTATTAAAATTCATTACATAGCTGAAACATAAATCTTGTGATACAGCAATCGGAGTACTATTATACATTACATTTATCAAATAAACAAATTAATTATAGCAAAAATACTCGCAAACTACTAAACTAAAAACTAATATTATAATGCAATTGAGAAAAACCACAATGCAAAGCCTTATGTTTCAAATCCAGTAATGCACCCACTTACCGGTCGACGTTTCGCATTATCAAGACACAAAAACAAAAAAAGGGTTATGTGAATCACATCTCGAAGAAAAAGGTGCAATATATCCCAACGATCAACAGCCCAAATAGGCTAATAATTAAAATGAAGATATTCTAAGCATTATGCAATGTAACGTGAGTCGTTAACCTTAGTTGCTACTTGATTATGTGAATAAGTTAGGTAAGGTAAAAGAACATTTCATTGAATAAAATGCATATTAACATAGTTCTTGGATTATATATAACTGCATGTAATATAAACAAATATTATAAAAAGTTGTTTTCTGCGAAATAATGCCAATATGCTTACAGGACTAACATTAAAGTACTTAAAAATAAATACAGTTATTAACACAGTTCATAAATACCAATAAAAAAATAAAAAACAACAATAAAAAAACATTTTCCAGTTCCAATTAAACTGAAAACCATATTAAGAATATAGCAAAAACAAGGATAATTCGTAAACTGAAAATAAAAAATACTTAAAGCTACCAATATTCTCCATAGTGTACTTTTCTACTTCTTTTAAAAAATTTAATTTTATCTATAATAAAATAATTTTACACAAGCAACGTAATTCAGAATTCAAGCCAAGTAGTAAAGTCATTTAATAAGGTTATAATGAAATGTAAGAGCGGGAGGATGTGACAAAAACATATCAAATGCATTATTATTTACATATCATGAGAAAACTGATACTTAACACACAAACTCGAGAAGTAGACCAATCATAAAATAAGATGCTGATTATAAAAATGTGATACCTATCTTCAATGATGACAATCTCACAATCAACAAAAAATTATACGTACAATTCTCATTCTTATGTCATAATAAAATTTATAAATAAATAAATAAAAATAATTGTGTCAGGTAGCCTATTAAAAGGATAAAAATATCAATTTTTAACTATCAGAAAAGTATCATCTCTATCAGAAAAATATCATTAATATTGTTCATAAAAAATATTATTAACTATCAGAAACACAATTTAATAGACAACTCAACGTACATTTGTCACAAAAGTAATTTTAGTGTTTACAAAGATTTTAAATGGTATTTAACAAATAAACAAGAAGATGTGAATTTTATCGATCAAACGTGTACTAAAAAAATGATAAAAGAAGACAATAAGGCAATCAGCAAAATATCATTTGAAATAAAATTTTACATTTTAACAAAAAGTAATGACTGAATGGAGTAGTAAAGTGGATTAATTAGATGCAATAAGAGATGGCAGATGAAGACTACAAAGCTAATACAAACAAGCAGATAAAAAAGTTATGACATCTACTAAAAATTAATACTTTGAATTAAAAATGACTGGAGGCCAAATTTCCATGAAACAATATTAGAGGAAGAAAATGATGCTCCAAAAACCTTCCTGAATAAAAAAAAATTAATATAATTATAATAATGGTTACTTTTTATAATGTTGAAGTTACAACTGAAAAAATTATAAAATAATTAAGTCATCTTTATGATAAATTACATTTATATTTAACAACTACGGTATGTATCAGTAACTTAAATTTAAATAAAAATTAAGAGATAAGTATCTTGTAAAAATGAATATATGAAACAGACACTGTTATAACTGAGATCAAAAACAATTTTATTGATTTCTAATTGAATGCAATTATGGTCCCATAATACAAAAATCAATGGATAATCATATAAAAACATAAAACAATTATTATAAAAAAGCTTCCTTAATACAGAGGTGACAAAGGGCAAAGAAAGAGAAAGCTGTCAAACAAAAACCAATACTTATTTTCTTTTTCCTAATCTCTTTGGAATTATCAAATGTACAACGGAATTAAAACCATAGATAAATAATGATAATGATTCCCAAATCAGTTTCCATTACTTGTTTAGTACTTGCAAATAGTTCTTGACCTCATAACATATGTCAGTGATTCGATAATCCAAAGGAGGTTACAGAAAATGTTATATCGTTTTAAACTTTTAAAATTATAGATGCAATTAATAAAAGTCCGATAAATGAAAGTCGTACTTACGATTAGTTCACTTCTTCGATCACAATATAAACACTGAAATTACTTTATCAGAACAATCAACATTCCAGGGATTTTCACTATTGAATCGAACGAGCACAGTCTTAAACTTGTAAGTTTACATATAGTCCTAAACATTTTTGCACTATACACATTGTCAAATCATAAACTTAACAGAGTCAATTTGTCACAGAAGAACCAAGATGAACAAGGAACGATAGAACATAACGGAACTGGATCGACTCGGGTGGGAGGCCAAGAATAGGACGTATCTGATGCGCATGCGCGTCCACGGAACCGCCATTTTTAACTTCACTTTCCCTTCTATCATCTTTTCCTCTTGATTAACAATACATCTAACTATAATTAAAATTAATTAATCACGCTCCAGAAATTAATTATATCACTCAGATAACTATTAATCTATGATAACCTGTACGAGAGATATGATTTTTAAAATCAAATTCTGGTTTTCATATAACTTTTAACCATACGTGGCAATAACTTGAGTTTAGTAAATTGAATGTTATCTGTCTCCTTGCACCATATGATAATGCGTAAGCGAATGATTCATGTTTTACAAGAAATGTCTTGATAAACATTCAAGTTCGATATCGAAGTTAAATGTACCACATTAAATCTCTGGATTCACCTCTCAGATTAAACATTAAAAAATATTGGGTATCTGTTCCGCAGTTTGCCACTTCGAGTTCGGTTACAAGTTTTAACTATTCGTTTCATTTTTAATATTTTACAAAAATAGAAGTTGTCGTGAGCTTTAGTATTTAAAAGTAATAATGAATAATGGGTAGATTATGATACTCATGTCATCAAGAAATAAAAGTTCAGCTAACATTTCGGAATCGGCAATGAGGAAAATATCATCTGCGAAAACCATTACTTGCGCTAGAATTGTCCTCATATTCCACGATCATCCTTGTTGTCCTCCGCTTGCAGATTTTCATTATTCTTCCATGAAAGTGATGAAAAGAAGAGAACTAAAGCTGTTCCCCTGTCTAACACTCCTTCTCACGGCGAAAGCCTCCGACATTTTTCTATTAATTCTGACTACAGCTTTGGGGTCGGTATACGTGTTTTTTACGGCATTTATTAATGATGTGGGCACATTTTTAGCGGCTAGAGCTTTCCATATTTCTTCTCTAGGGATTGAGTCAAATGCTACTTTTATGTCCAGGAGGCTAGGTACAAGAATTCAGCGAGAAGATGTGGTCCAGTGTTTGTCGGTGGGGTCTAAAAGCTGCTTGCTCCTATCCCTATTTGTCTTCAACGATTGATCTAAGTTTCCTTACTAGTGTAGAGGAGTAAAGTTTATAGACTACAGGGGAGAGACATATAGGTCTATAGTTTTGCATTCACTACAGCTACCCTTCTAGTGGATCTGTATGATGATGTTACATCCCCACTCCTCAGGCATAAATTTAGAAGATAAGATATTTTGAAACAGGTCTTGCAAAGCTTTATGTAATTGTAGACTTCCAAATTTTATAAGTTCTGGAGCATTACCATCTTTGCCCGCTGCTTTGCCAATCCTCACTTTTTTTGTAGCCCCTGTGACATTTTTCTCCCGTGTCATATCATCATATTCTTCTGTTTCTCACCTCTCTCCCATTCTCTCCTCCAAGGCACCAAAAAACAATACAGAATAATGGCGTCGCCATCTATCCAGTATTTCTCCATCTCCAGAAATTATTCGCCCTGATTCATTCTTAATATTTATAATGGGTTTGCTCGTCTTTCCCTTCATTGAACCCATTCTCTTCTAAAACATCTTGGCATTTTCCCTGTAATCATTTTGCAGGCTTCTACCGATTTCTTCCCAGTTCTTACTCTTCGCCACTCGAACAGCCATTTTTGCTTCCCTTCTTATTCTGACGTAGAGCTCCCAGTAGGCGGCATATTTGATTTTACAATACTCCTTCCAGGCTGTCTTCTTCCTAACCACCGCAAACTTTCAATATATCACTCCACCACTAAACTTCGTTCCGCAGTCACTTTCAGCAGTCTCAAGAATTCCATGTTTCAATGCTACCCATGTATTGTTAATATTCATTTCGGTATTGACATTTCTAAGTTTTAGATCCAGAAGTTCTGCATATTTATTTGCATTCTTTGGGCCTTTTCTTTCTAGGTCGTGGGATCTGGGTGTCTCAAATGTTGGCCCATAACATCATGTGCATTTGTATGGTCTCTTTTCGTCCTTGCGTTTAAATCACCCATTAGGATAATTCCTCTGTTACCATTTTGACCTCTCTCTCTCTCTAGATCAGCATAAAACTGTTCTTTGTCGAGAACGTTAAGATCCTCCGTTGGGATATATACTTGTGCAACAGCGATCCATATGTAGCGATCCTATTGAGAGATCCATATACGCTGTTATGATTCTTGAGGATATGGGCGGGTACTCCTGAGTAGATGAGCACATAGTCCTTGTTTAGGCGTATTTTCCTCACTTCACAAATCTCTACAAGATCCACCCTGAAGGTCTCCATCTCTTCCACCAGCTTAACCTCTCTGCCACTCAAAGTTTTGACATTCCATGTTCTAAGTCTAATATCCTTTTGAGCGCCGTGTCAAAACCGTCTAGACTGTCCAAATCCGAGGCCATTCAATGTTCTCTGAATCAGTTGAACTCTCCTGCGGGTGATTGGCCTAGCAGGAGAGGCTCCATATGTTCGGGACAACTGGCCTCCTGAATATTTATGTCACCTCCTGATGTATTTATTTATGTTCCTCCTGAATATAGGAGGAAGGGTGACCGGGTTATACCCCCCATGTTTGTCATGATTACCTAAATCTACTCATTACCCATAATTATATTATCTTTTCCGTACTAAATCTCCTAATAAGTGGTATTTTTTGAAAATATTAATAATTAAACGATTAAAGAGTTGAAATATATTTTAACTCAACTCGAAGCCACAATCTGCGTCATAATTACAGATATTGAAAATAGAATAATTAATTAATACTAAATGCAAAGCATTGGTATTATAAACAAATACTAGATTTTTGTTACAATTACCAATCCGGAAGTCACAATTTATTTTGAGGTCTAAACATATTTTGTTTTTTTCTAAATATGTTTATAATAATGCTAAAAAAAATTACAAACATAATTTAATTATTTTTAATTAGGTATTTATGGCTTTTAGATTGATGAATTATTCCATTTAACGTGTTAAAGTTCGACTAGAAGTAAGAAACCGGAAGTGATACATGTGCATATCTGAGAGCATTCAACAAATTTTGGTCCAAAACTATTTTTAAATTTTAAAATTTAGTTCTGGATGAACACACGGAAAAAAAATTGACCTTCCAACTCCGTCTTTCAAGGGTTGATGATATGTTGGAATAACCCGTCTTCTTAGTCATTAGTGGATTAAACAGGGCGTTTAACTAAAATCAACATTATTTAAAAATTTATTACTAAATAATTGTATAACAATTGAAATAACTTGTTTAATTTTAGATTTAGATAAACCGGAAGTATTTTATTACTTTTAACTCTTACTTCATAATTAATTATCATTTTAATATAAGATAACATAACTTTTGTTCTGCATGACCGATGCTGCAAAGCTGGAAAATTAGGGGTTGTTCTACAATTAATTGTTTTAACACTGATTGAATAATTTGTAATCAATAGGATTTTAATTTTATAAAACTTTTCAAACTCTTCAAGGAAGTGATTTTTCCTGTGTCAACTGCCTAAGTTCTCTCCCTTATTAACTTTATAGTGCTTGGTTGAGCCCGAGGAGGGTCTGAAGAACCAATAGAGTCTATCCGTTGCTGTTAACAGATAAAATGATTTATCTGCTACAGCTGGATATTAAATCAGGATCTTCAGCACAGTAAGTCAGCACTCTAACCTGTGAGCTCCTCTGCTCCCTCAACAACAGACAGAAATAAAACGTAATAAAATGAATTTTATCGGAGTTTAAGATCCTTTCCTACTGCTGTTAAGACAAACTAGTGATTATTATTGTATGTAACCGACCTGCCCTTTTTTTTTTTTGCATTCTACTCAGGCCATTTTCTTTTGCTTATATATCCTCAACTAATAATAATTCTAACGATGGGTTGGATTGGTCAAAGGATGCAGTCAAAGATAAAACAAAATAAGCAGAACTTATCTTTTAATTGTGCGAACGTTTCTGCCTACGATTTAGTCCATCTTCAGGGAAACCAAATAGCGGTTGTGGTGACTTGTCAAACTAAAATTTGTTGTTTGGAGTCCTAAATTTTTCTTATCCAGGTATAAATGGTTTAGTTTTTATGAGTACCTAACATCGCACAGGTACAGGACCTCCATTTTACGTCCCATCCGAAGTACAACAAAATTAAGTATTTTTTACTCCCCTTGCAAAATCCTAAGGCCACCTGCCGGACTGCAAACCCGCGATCTTGGGCATAGCTAGTTGTGCCGATAACTACACCATAGGTGACTCATTCGAAACTAGTAAAAATAAATTCAGGGTCGAAATATGAAAATCGAAAATTTTCTCGATTACAATGCTACCATTATTTTTTACGTTACTATTCCACTATCGAGAATAATAATCTATTTACTAATATACATATATGTAATAACTAGCATAAACATGGTCTACATGTTCTTAACTGGATTAAAAACGAATTAGCTTAATGTATATCCTCTTTAAGTATTAACGTGTTTCCATACTTCAGAGATAAGATATTACATAAACACATTTCCATCAAGGGCTAATTAAGGCCCAGAAATCAATTTCATTCCGTTTCATACGATGTCAGATACTCGTTAAAAATCCGTATCCTAATTAAACCTGGATAGGCAAAATTTAGCATCAAATGTAGGCAAAATGTAGCATCGTCCTATTAGCCATAGCAGCATAAAGTGACGTTAAATGAACAAACAACAGGAGGGTCTATAGATTCGATTATATAGTTTATTTGCCGCAGCTAGATTTGTATCCACCATTAGTAAGTCGCCATCAATATGTATTTAAACATGGCTAAGAAATTCAGGTTATATTAAATTCGCAAAAGATGTTTTGTGCAAAGCAAGGTATAATTGTGCCAGTGTGTGTGTATTTTTTTATAGGAAGTCCTTGCCTTGATAAGATATTACATAAACACATTTCCATCAAGGGCTAATTAAGGCTCAGAAATCAATTTCATTCCGTTTCTGTTTTATTTACTAGCGACCCACCCCAGGTTTGCTCGGGTAATAAGGCACATTATGCTACATAATTTGTCTGTGTACTGTATTATTTTATTTTTATCACATACCGATCACAAAGGTCCACGTGAATATCATTCGTTAGGCTTCTTTGAGAGTCTTGATTTTCTTTCCTCCCATCTCAGCTAATATACTTAATTATATAGAAATTATAAAAATAAAAACAAAACCAAATATTTCTTTATATACGAATTTATTACCTTGCACGTTAGATAATTGCACGGGATTAGGCAGCGTCTTCGGTGAAACCCATCGATATTCCAACCCATTTACACAAAACCTCGAGAAATCATATACCTAAACCTTCCTGGTGAATCACTCTATCTATTGGTGAAAACCGCATGAAAATCCGCGCTTTAGCTATTGAGTTTACCGCGAACAAACCGGCGGCCGAGGACTTTGTTTTATAATATGTATAGATATAGATAGTCAAAGTTTTGATATAGATCTTTTATAGGTAATAATTAATTAGAAATCAGGGGGTCACATGTGATGTAGTGGTAGAACTACAACCCTCTATCTCTCAGGTCAACCCATAGGTGGCCTTAGGAGTTTTTAAAGTGAGTAAAATATTTTTGGTTATTCCATCCTTCCAAATGGAAAAAGAATAGTGGCCCCGAGCCTGTGCCTTGGCAGGTAATTATTAATAATCCCTATCCTAATCATTCCTGGATAGGCAAAACTTAGAACGCCCACTTTAGCATCGTCTGATTTGCCATAGTAGCCTAAAGTGAGTGAAATGAATAAACAAAAAAATAGAATACGACTGGAAAACACAAAAAAGCCATTGGTCTCTAAAACTCTCATTTTATATTGAAACGCCTTGGCGTAAAGTTGCTGGCTCTTATTGAAGAGTCTATTTGGATAGTTGAAGTGAAATGTTTAATACTTTTAATATTAATTGATCTCAATTATATTTTTGTGGCATTCCTGATAATACCTCATTTAGCGAAACATTGATTAGTCCAGTATTTTAGAGACTTAAGGCTTTGTTTATTTATGTTTATTCATTAATCGTTACTTCATGCTGCTATGGCTAATCTGACGATGCTACAGTGAGATTCATAAAATCCAAAAATAAGTAGGATAAGGATCTTTAGCGAGTGCTCGATAAAGCACAGGTTCGGACAGCAATTTTACGCCCCCTTCGAAGGACGGCATAACAAAGAATTTTTTTACTGCTTTTAAAAAATCCTAAGGTCACGTGCCGGGCTGCGAACCGTGGCCTTATTCATAGAAGGTTGTTATGTTAACGAAAACAGGTGACCCGTTTTGAGTGAAGTTGCTGGCTCTCATTCATGAGTGTGTTGATGTGAGATGTGCTGCATTTGATCTTCATTAATCTGAATTTTATTATCAAGTATGCCCTGATGATACCTGAATTGGCGAAATGTTGGCAATGTTGGTTAGTTTAATTGTATTTGCAGTATTTTAGAGATTTATGACTTAGTGTTTTTGATTTTTCGTATTGCATTTTAATAAATATTTTATAATTCTCGTTGAGTTTTTACTCATTTTTATTTGTAAAAATGAATTTAAATTTATTTTTTAACCCTTTTTCTCTTGTGCTTTGATTTCTTCCAATTTTTCCAAGGGCTAGATATTTTTCAAAACTTCAAAACGATACTTATATGAAATGAATGCAGAGGTACATTCCTGACAAATGTTTTACTTTAATTTTGAACTTGAACCAATTGATAGGGAATAATTGTAAGAAAATAAAATAAAAATAAAATGTCTATTAAAGTGCCAGAGTGATTTCAGATGGATAGCCAATAAGTGTATATATAGAGTTATACCTGTATTCTAGTTAGATTAATTAATAATTTTATTAAATAATAAGAACAGAAAATAAACGATGAATAGAAAATGAGGTCATTGACAGGTTGCTAGGGCCTGCCTACCGGTGGTTGAAATAAATCGATACAGGCCGTTGTAGTCACCTGGGCTATTCTATGAGACTCTATGAACAAATTTCCTTGGGGGAGGGAGGTAGAAAAGAAGCAGATATTGTTTGAATTATAATTAAAATCTTATTTTAGGCAAACATTTAATTAAAAGCCAATCAGTGTAAATTTAATTAAATATTGTTATTTCTATAATTATTTTTATAAATTGTTATAATTTTTAAATATTTTTATTTTAAAAATAAAGGCTATGTCCAGTACCAGGATTCGAACCCGGGTAGCCCACATCTCTAGCGTGGTGCTCTCCCAACTGAGCGAATCTGGCTCGCATCTCGGTTAGACACATCCTTTCTTTTTACTGATCCCATATCCCCGTGTTCACGCATTTTGCATATAATATAGTAAGCCAACAAGATCCTATAATAAATGTAACATAGATGAATAAGTTAAAGTAATGTTCAATGAACATTCTTCCCCTTGTATATATCGCAAAATGCGTGAACACGGGGATATGGGATCAGTGAAAAGAAAGGATGTGTCTGACCGAGATGCGAACCAGGTTAGCTCAGTTGGGAGAGCACCACGCTAGAGACGTGGGTGACCCGGGTTCGAATCCCGGTCCTGGACCTATCTTTACTTTTCTAATAAAAATATTTAAAAATTTCTATAATTCCTTCACAGGTTATTAATTCATTTTATTATCATTTATAATCGATTCGTGATCGGAAATGTATTTGAACAATGTTGAAAGGCTATGAGAAAAGCAATGGTACCCCTATGAGAGGTTACCATGGCAACTATTTCATAAGTTTTATTAACGCAATTTTAAGCTGTAGTCTATCATTGACATGTTTTTGACACTCTATTATTTACAGTTCTGATGGGTCAATCGTGACTTACTTAATTATATATAAAGTGCTTATAGAATTCCATGTTGCTTAATAGTTAATGGTACTTATTTTCATTTTACTATTATAATTAATAACGGAGAACTATTTATAAGTTAGAGTTTATTGTAAAAATATTCATTGATACATCTGTTTATATATATAAGATATTTATTTTAAGCTATGGTAGCTCAATGTGTCGAGTGCTGTGGTGAAGTTTCCTAGTTCAAATTCGGCTATGGGGGATATATTATTTATTCTATTCACAGCCAAAAATGGACCTTGTGGGATTTGCATACTCATTGAGCTCATCCAAGCTCTATAAAGTGAGAATTCTTAATTTTGTGGAGAAAAACCTGGTGTGGTCTCGTAATCGCTTCCCTGAAAACCCATAAGAAACAGTACAGTCTCTACCATGCATTGAACCCAAGACCCTTCAAGGATTACAGTAGTACAGATTTTTAATTTTTTTTATTTCAAAGTTAATTTATAGTAATTTTTCCCTTCTAAAGTGTACTAACAACTAAGAAAGATTATAGTTGTCAATAAATATTCTAATGAGAAATATATCTGATGGAATCCACCCACCGCAATCGCAATCCACCCACTTACGCCTCGGTTCACTCCTTGTACGTTTTCCCAGACTGCTCAGTAGTTATTAATTTTGTTTAGCAGTTCGTTCGATACTAAGCCCAACAGCTACTAAACTATCTCAATCTTCCAAGATACTATAACTTCAAATATATTGCATTCTATTCATATAACGTCACGTTATATGAAGTAGAGATACCATAATGGGATTTTAAATTTTTCTTATCCAGGTAAATAAGGATAGGGATCTTTAACGAGTACCTGACACCACACAGACTCGCCATTTTATGTCCCCTCCTTATAAAATAAATCGAATTTTTACTCCCTTTAAAAAATCCTAAGGCCCTCAGCCGGGCTGCTAACCCGCGATCTTGGGTATAGTAAGTTGTTATGCCAATAACTACACAAGTGGCCCTTTTGAAACTAGACAAAGTAAATTCAGTGATTGCCGAAGGATGAAAATCAAAAATTTTCGCCATTACAAGGCCACCAGTATTTTTTACAAGGAAGTGAAGATGGAAGTTCTTATCAAAGCGACACGAATGAACGGCTCGTTAATCAATTATTATTTCAATTGTTATTTCGAAGCAGAAAGCACAAGATAAGTAATTTCAAGAACGAAAAATAACAAGTAATTATTCTTTCTTATTTCTTGTACTATATATCGTTTCTAGTGTTATCGTAGAACAGGAGTTATCTATTTGGGTTTTTAGACATTGGCTATCAGCTGTAATAGATTTCTAATTCTTTGGTGACAAGAAATAATTCTTTATTATTCATATACAGCTGACATCTTAACCCATCCTAATACAATTCTAAACACTTATGCCGATGATACATTTGTATTATCTGTCAACACTAATTCAGTTATTAAATTCTCAACTCTTCGATCCCCGATCATTGACCTTGAAGTGTGGTACCAAATTGGAGGATATAAATTCCCACAAATCCCTTCAAATTATATTTACCATCCGTTATAAACCAACGATTCCTTTTCCTTCAGCATTCTTTATTTAAATAAACAATAACTATTAGAATAACTTAATTATTAAATCCCACTGGCTCCTTCAGAACAGATTTGATACTTAGGAATACATCATGACAAACGTTTAACTTTGAATCCTCAAACTTAACTAAAACGATAAGAAACTGCTTGCCGATTCAGGTTGCTTCAACACTTACAAACAAGCGCTCTAAGCTCCCAATTAATTTTGAAAAGACACACATAAATGAATTTTAAAAGATCTATTTGGTATCATGGAGTAGAGTTTTGAGACTCCACTAAGCCATCCGAAGTCCTTCGTGGAACCCTCATTGCTCCTTACTTTGTTACAAATAAAATCATCCATATCGACCTTAATGTCCCATTAGTTACTAATTTGGCCTGAAATGGACATCAATCCTTTCATGACATGCATTGTAACCAACTAGTTTAAAATCTAGCTTCCTCTTCAGTTCTCGATACGGAGGATTATCGGCGTATGAAAAGAAGATTGCCTCCTGACCTTCTTGCCTAAATCTGAGAACTAACAATGGGCTTTTATGGTTTCTCTACTTCCCTTTGCTTTCTTACGATTATATATCGTTTATATTACTTGATTGTATTATTCAATACAGTTGTAAATTTCAATAAAAACATTAAAAAAAGTATTTATTTATTTAATTCACCACTGAACTGAACTGGAAGGGTTATCAAAGAAGTTTATTATCTAATCTATTCAGAATTGTAAATTAGATTTCAAATCTCAAGGGCCGCATTCGATAAATAATTAATAAACAAAGCTTTTTATTTCTCTAAGAGAACAAAATGGAAACACATGTTTGGAAATCGATGTAACTGGGCATGAACACTGATCGTAAACCACGCATATATAGAAGTAAAATCTCCATGCTAGAAATGTTAATGTTTTGATAACACGATTTAATATTTGAAAGTATATTTTTTTCCCTACAGAAGGCATAGAAGCAATTTGTTCGGACAGGAAATGACAAAATAATTCCATCCTCAGAATCGAAAATTAACACTCACACCTTTTTTTTTTTTTACTCATCGATGAAGAAGTTTGGTCTTGTGCCTATCTGTATTCATTCTAAATCCACTCATATACTTAGTGCTTTCTTCTAAGGAAGATAAATTATTTATTCTCATTTCAGACGCGAATCGAGATATCGTTCTAATCACATCCCTACACATTCCCTGGCTTTCCAAATACTTCAGTCTCTACCATGCACTTGACCCAATACTCTTCGTGAACAATACAGTTTTTATTCATAGAATCTAAACGTAAAAGACACGCAGCTGAAAGTTAGGCATCTTACAACCAGATTTTTATTAATTGTAACTGGTTTTGATCATCTTTTAATTTGTATACTAAATATTAATTATTTTAAGAAATATAATGTTATATATTAAAAATAATCATTTATGTACGAGTTATGTAAATATTTCACCACGAAACCTGTTTTTACCCCATATTTCGGAACGTCTGGTATAATTTCTTTATTTATAACTGGACTCTACAGTCCTTGGAGAACCTTGGCCTCTGGAAATTTCTTCTGCCATTCGCCTCTGTCCACCACAAGGTGCCTCCAGCGGTTTATACCCATCGACTTCAGGACAACCTCCACATCGTCGAGCCACCTGAGACGGGGCCTCCCTCTTAATCTTGAACTATCATTCGGTATCTCGTACATCATCCTTCTTGGAGCTCTCGTTGGTCCCATCCTCTCCTTAAGCCCCAACCATCGTAGTCTTTTGAACTGGATCGTTCGAGCATTCGGGCTCATCGTGTAGGTCTGTTAACTCTTGATTGGACCTGACTTTCCTCAACTCTGATAGGTCCAAAAATTTCACGCAGGAGTTTTCTTTCCTATACTTCAACGATCATTTTGCAATCTTTAGTGAGTGACCAGGCCTCGCATCCGTAAGTCACAATTGATCTCACAATTGTTATATATGAGACACTTTGCCTTTCTCGACATTCTTTTACACCACAATATTTTATGTATACCGAACAGAGATCTATTTTCCGCCGCTATTCGTGCCTCAATATCCTTATCTACTCTGTTCTCATACATTCATTCAGGTACTTGAATTCATCACAGATCTCGAAGCGCCAGTTCCCTACATTTATTTTATAAATGAATAAATAATTGTAATTGATCTATTAGAAAACCTTAGGAGATCAAATATGAAGTGGAAGTTGATTACATTAATCTATTTTAAAGCTTCATAAAATAAAAAATTAATTTGGTTGTGAGAGACGGAAATGATTTCATCTTAATTTGAAATTTTAATTAAATAGAATAATGCATTTAGACGATCCGTGTTTGTGGGAGTAGAGCTTTCAAATGAGTGTGAGCAATAAGTGTCTAATCTACTAAATGGTATCAATATGCTAATATATATAAGGGACTAGCTTTTGTCTACGGCTTCACTGGCGTGGAATTTGGGCTGCCACATAAAGTTTCGTGACAGATCATTTAAAATAAATAATTTAATTTTTTGTAACTAAAAGTTACTCGTGCATCCGTAATTTCAGATGTCTAACTTCAAAACTAACGGATTCCATTGGTGGAATTGTCCAAACTCCTTTCTTAGTTCTCATTTAAGCTATACAAAGAACCTATCTGCAAATTTCAAGACACTAAGTTCAGTGGTTTTTGCTGTGCGTTGACCGCTGGGTGTGTTAGTCAATCAGGTTACAGTTTTATATAAACTTCGCCTGTGTGGTGTGTTGATAAAAAGTAGCCCAGGCTTGGGATTATCAATATCAAATTTCATCACAGACCGATCAGCACAGCCGTAAAACATACATTGACACTGATTAACAAACGGGACGGACAGAAGTTACTTTCGTTTACTGTTGTTCGGGTAGTAAAGGTTTAATATGTAATGTTATTGAATTTATTGAAAATGATTACTTAGTACAACGGTTTCACTTGTCGTACGGCAGCAGCGAGAAATTAAAACTAAAAGGATTAGAATAATGTACATAGAATAACTTATTGATGTGTTGTAATATAGCGGTATAACCTATATTACTGTAAAGTTTCATCCACATCCGTTCTGTAGTTTTTGCGTGAAAGAGTAACAAACATACAAACTTTCGCATTTGTAATATTGGTCGGATTGAGCATGTGAAGTATCTTAAAAAAAGTTCAGTACTAGTTAGAGCCTGAAATGTTTCTAAGACAACGGTTGTGCAGGGAGGTGATTTGTCTCAACAACCCTCCACCCTATCTAAAAATAAATAAATAACGTACATAGGCTCAGTTTCCTGATCTCCAAGCTCCGAGTTCGAAACCAGGTCTAGCAGATAAATCATTTATTCTTTTTTACAGGAGCGAATCAAGTCAGTGGCACTTAAAGACCCTCCTTGGGAACACCCAACCTCAACAAAATGAGTAATTTTAATTGAGGGACTCCTAGTGGTTGAATTTAATCTTGGCCAAATCATTTCTCTGCACTGCAAAGTACATTTCACTTCATGGGTTTTAGTGGTGCAGGAATATTTTTCTTTATTTCATTTTAATGTAATATCAACTTGATCAAATTACTAAAGATACAGAAAACCTAGAAGCTAGCTACGGACAGACTTTTGTTTACTTAGCAATGTTTCTAGTATGAAATAACTACGATTGCCTACTGATTTATACTGATGTGTAACTTAATCATGCGATCACTTACTAATATTCGAAAAATTCGAAATTTGTTTCAAATAATTTATAATTTATAAATTTACAATACAAATGAAACTATAATCGGTAAAATGTATTTTATTTGTGTTAAAACAAAACCTATACAACTAAAACCCTTGAAGGATCTTGGTTTCAGTAGATGGTAGAGACTGTACTGTTTATAGAAAAATGATTGTGCAGAAAGTTGTTTTCTCCGAGACCACGTACAACAGCCAGATTTTCCCCAAATTAAGGGTACCTGCATTTTAAAAGCCCCAGAAGGGTCTAATGGTCACCTATGGTCTAGTGATTAGCACAACAAACTACTAAGCTCAAGATCGCGAGTTCGTAGCCCGACAGGTGGCCCTAGTTTTTTTTAAGGGAGTAAAAATCCTTAGTTACGCCGTCCTTCGGAAGGAACGTTAAACGAGGGTCCTGAGCCTGTACGATGTCAGGTACTCGTTAAAAATCCGTATCCTAATTAAACCTGGATAGGCAAAATTTAGAGCTCCCACTGTAGCATCGTCCGATTAGCCATGGCAGCATAAAGTGACGTTAAATGAACAAACAACAGGAGGGTTTATAGATTCGATTATATAGTTTATTTACCGCAGCTAGATTTGTATCCACCATTAGTAAATCGTCATCAATATTTGTTTAAACATGGCTAAGAAATTCAGGTTATATTAAATTCGCAAAAGATGTTTTGTGCAAAGGAAGGTATAATTGTGCCAGTGTGCGTGTACTAATATTTTTTTATAGGAAGTCCTTGCCTACATCCTTGTACTGTATACTCCATCATTGCTTTGTTTACTTCACATTTTCATAAGAGATTGGTGTATGCAAACTTTTGCAATAGAATGCAAATCGTGTTGTGACTTTAAATGATGTTCTCTATTAATTACAAAAAAAAAATTAAAAAAGCAAACTCATGGCAATTTTTCTACAACAGAAGTTGTGGGAATAAAACCGCATTTTATTTGTCTTCATCTACATTTACATTTGGTTTTCACATTCTTTGATATAATTTAATTTAATTACTTAACTAATATACCTTTCTTCTAGAATCAAATTATTAATCGGTCCTATTTTAAATCGATTATCGTGATTAACACCAATGCTTTCCAGATTAGAACTGGTCGTTCTCGATCGATCCACCTGTTGCTCAAAGTTTTCCAGGTTAGTCTTGAACTGTATTATACTAGAGTCACTTGAATTTCCTAGAGAGTTGCTCACTTCTATGTGAAAGCTGTAGATAGTGTGTTCAACGCCACGGTTCATTGTGAGACTAGCCGGAAGCCATCTCCACAGCCTCCTATATTTCAAGAGAAAGGGTCGAGAGAGGTTTCCTAATATTATCAATGGCGGAGATAAGACTTGTGAAATCTAACTTTGACAAATGATAAGGCGTCGTTATTTGAAATTCGAGATACTGTGATTTTATTTTTTTTTACTTATATTCACTTTAATAAAAGACAAGGTGACTAATAATGACAGATAAAAATCATAGGATTGTGTCAAATATATATTTTCGATGAGGACACGATCTTGTAGATTTTTTGAAAGTATATATTAGTACCTAAAATTGTATACTTTATAAATAACAAAATATGATTGTATTTGACCGAATAAATGATAAATAATATAAAGATATTATTATGAATGATAATTAATATGAAGGTCGAATCGGAAAAATTCACACAAAGGATCCTGGGTTCAATGTACTGTTTCTAAGTCTATCCTGGAGCAGAGAGTTGATTCACTTTAAGAGGCTGGGGGATTCCCAGGAGAGTTTTTAGATCCCTTAGGATCCATTCGTGGCTGCTAATAGATTAAATAATTTATCTGGTATAGCTGGATTTGAAGTCAGAACCTTCAGCATAGCAACTCAACTCTTAAGAAACGGAGCTGCCCATCTTCCCTACATTATATACAATATTTAAATATACAAGAAAAAGTACAATAATAAATAATACAAAAACATTTTTAAAAAATAAATAAAGAAACTAGTGCATGTATATTAATATGAGAGGAAGAAAATAGTCCGGGCGGAGGGAAAAAAATTCTCTACAATAGGGAAAACTGTTTATTTCGAAGCCGACGTTTCTACCCACATTGCAGGTTTTCGTCAGGGCTACTATAGTAGGATCATACTTGACACCCTGAAGAAGAACTGCAATATGGGTCGAAACGTCGGCTTTCCAATAAACAGTTCTCCCTATATAAGAGAATTTTTTACCTCCACCCGGACCATTTTCTTCCTTATATATATATATATATATATATATATATATATATATATATATATATATATATATATATATATATCAAATAATGTTATTCAAAATGTAAAATAATACAATAGATGAAACGTGAAAAGAATTATATTCATACATATAATTTAAATTAAATGATTGGTGATGTTTGGAAGCTTCTAAATACTCGAACAGAAACATGTTCAAGTAAACATTAATTATTCTCCTGTAAAAGTAACGTCTGGTCCAAAAAAACGTACCCTCTACAACGTGTGAAGGATCTTGGGCTCAGTACATGGTAGATATTTAATTACAATTATTGTTGATTATGTTTATGCTATTTTATTACATGCATACTAAGAACAGATTAGCCATTCGTTTATTAATGTCATTGATGAAATTTGGAAATTTGGTTTACTTCAATAAGCGTAAATTACACATGATATTCATCAGCAAATTATTTGTGAGTTAATATACTTAATCGTGGAAAGTTATTAAAAAAAAAAATCATGGAAGTGAAGTTAATTGTTAGCGTTGAAGGAAAGTGGGTCTATTGTTCGACATGTTCACAGCATTATTCATATCGCCTTTCTTCTTCTTTTTTTTTTTTAATGAGTAATAAAATAGCTCAGGTAAAATGGTACAATTATCTTTTACTTTCCCTTACCTATATATGGAATATATGATGTGGTTAATACTTGAAATCAGAGTACACCTACTGAATTATGAATATTTGGGAAAAAAAGCGATACGTAAATAGTGATGGGCCAGAAATCTCATCGTCGAAATGGACCTGTTCGAGACTGAACTGATCGTCGGCTAACGGTGAATGGCGATTAATGGGTTTATTCGAATAATAAAAATATTTATTGGAGGGTTCAGTTTTTCTTTTATCTTTTACTCATAAAATTTTATGATACTTCTCTTCATCATCTTGTAACAACTTAAACCATAAGAGCTAAATTTTCGTTATGTAGGATATTGAAAATAATTCCATCTGTATGTATATTGATAGAATTATAGTGAATTATACAAGTGTATAATTCAAGATGTGGAATTAAGTACGCCGACATAATCACTGTTGGTACCATCTCCATAGGCTTAACGAGGGGGGGGGGTTATTGGGAATGTAACCCCCCCCATGCTTAAAAGAAACTAAAAACAAGATTGTAACAATTTAAAAGAAATAAAAATTTGAAGGATTTTACTTTTTCAAAGTTATTATTGTGGGATTACAGAAGTAAGGGTCAATAATGTCAAAAACACAACACAGAAAGTGCAAACACAGTTATTTTAATGAATAAAAGGTACACTAAAATAATACTGTTTATACTACGTAATACTGTTTATTTCTAATTAATTATATTATTATAGCGGCAACAATAAGATCGCAAATGTGAGAAGAACAGTTTAGACAATTCTTAGAATCTAGAATGAAGTCTGGATGGGTCTAGAAAGTTCCCTAAGCTAAGTTATTGGTAACCAATAAATAAGTTTACTTGTATTTCAAAGCTATTTCTTGATTGCCCTTCCAAAAATAACATTTATAAAAAATTATAATCTATTTATTTAATTTGAAGCTATATCATTTATGGTATAATATATATTGTACCTATATTACGAGGCATCTTTTTTGAAGGGAGTAACATATTGGAGTGGTTGACTGGTGAGGGTTAACCCTCCCCCCCATGAGTCAACTCTAGTTACGCCAATGACCATGTCGACAGAATCACGACTCACAGTCAGCAGCAGTTTAGAAATCACAAGTAAGAAAAATCACAATAACCGTTGGAGCTATTACTGAAAAGTAGCATTTAAGCCCATCACTATACGTAAACAAAAGAACTGAGTTAATAATACCATAAATATTTTATGGTGTTCTCTAACAACGGATCAAGGAACTACATTTTGTTTAGTCTTTTGTCATACTCAATTAGTTAAATTATAAATATTTTTAAAAATTCGCTAATCACAATGCAAATTTTTCTGATTTCTTGAAGCCACTACACAAAATACAGCACGGTTTTGGAATCTATATAGATGGAAGAATGAAATACGATTAACAAATTAGATTAGCTACGTTTTATAGCAATATCTTAATTCTATGGCGGTTATTTCAATACGGAGAAAGGAGTGAAATAAGATTAAGACATTTTTCTTATAAACTACAATTTTTTTTGTCTGTAAAACAAACCTAATATAATAAAAAATCATTACTTGATTTAATGCAAAATACTTAATGAAAGGCTCGTCAGAAATTACCTCTCTGTATATTACCATTGACTCTCAACTTTCAGTTTTGGACTAAAACAGGTTACTATTACTGAATAAAAAAGTTACTATTACTGAATAAAAATGAGCTCAATTTGATCGAAATGAATCTATTCTTTGAAATTTAAAAATAAACAATCTTCGTGATTACATTACATCCTTTGGTGAAAGGAAGTAAAAACCTAGATAGATAATTTTTAGAACAATTCCTATCACCCTCTTATCATCTGATGGGCGAAAAAAAAGGCAGTTTGGAGATTTAAATATTGTATCACTTTCATTCCGGGAGTTGCGTAACTCAGTTTGCAGACCACTGTTTTGCTGTGCTGAATGTACTTTGGTACTAAGGATCCTGTGGTACCTACTGACCCTCTTGGAGCTCATCCAGTCACTATAATGTGGATTCCCTTTATTAGAGAGAAAATCCTGGCGTTTGAGCTTGATAGCGGGAAAATCACCTCCCTGCACAAACGTTGTCTTAGAAAAAGTACAGTCTATGCCATGTACTGAACCAAAGTAAGAACCTTGGGGGTGTTTTCTGAATTATACAGCTTCCAATAAGTAGTAAAAACCTGAATAAATGATTTCTTTACCTTCCTTGCCATTTTCTAAGTATTAAATCAATCAAATTATTAATAGCGTTTTATTAACTGTTTTCAAAACATAGTTGGCATCTGTAAAATAACAATAAAAACAAACAAACATAGAAGAGATGATTTTCAATAAGAATCTTCAATTAAAGGATCACTTCCACGATCATGAATAGGCAAAAAAGGAAGGTACAATAGATGTCGCGCGAACCCGAAATTATAAATTTCAACTTTCTGCAGCTTCCCCTTTTTGAATTATGAGAGAGACGTACGAACGTACCTGCAGGCGTAACGTCGAAACTAGTAAAATTGGAATTTGGTAAGCCCAACGTAGAGATTTCTATACTTCCATTTTCTGATTATCCTGAGATAAAAAAAAGAAAGATAAAAAACAGTTCTCCCTCTATCTATCTTTCTATTTAACTATCTAGCTCTCCTTGTTGTGTGTGTGCTGATACGGAATTATGATATCGCTGCTTAAGGACTAGTAGCTATCTACAATAAAAGAGTCCTTAGAAAATAACTGACCTAAACCGAAATGTAATCGTGGTAACGGAAAAATTATTATTATTATTATTTAAGTATGACCCTTATTACTATGCACTTCGGCCTAAAGAGGCCCATTGTGCTTGAGTCCTAAAAAATCCCTAACATAGGTCTAGACTTCTGAGAAATTTTAAATAGTCTTTAAACCTCAGTTCTTGAAGTTCCTTGTATCCACCGGGGCCAAGGTCAAATGTCCTCTTTCGACTTAGTGCTATACATTCAAAGAGGATGTGCCAAGGGGTTTCGTCCTCCTCTTTGCACCATCTGCACCTAGGTTCTTGTTCAATGCCTAGGAGATGCATGTGTTTCCTGAGTTTACAGTGCCCAGTGATGGTTTCAACCATACTTTTGAGGTCGGTTCTCGACGAGTGAGCAGCTTCTTTCTTGATTTTATCAGAAAGATTATCGTTGGGATCCTTTATGAAAAGTTTTGTATGCCTTATCTTGGCTCTATCCCAACGTGTTTTTATCTTCCTCTTGGCTAGTTTATTAATTGTATCCTTAGCCAGGGGAAGGGGGACCCCGCACCATGGTTCTGGTCCAATAGGAGCAGTAACTGCTCCTTTCTTCGCCAATTTGTCGGCCCTTTCATTTCCTGGAATATTACTGTGCCCAGGGATCCAAAATATGTTAACTCTGTTATGTACAGCTAGTTCATCTAGTCTTAGACAGCATTCCTCCACTAGTCTGGAGTTTGTTACTGCATTTTGTAATGCAGTTGCATAAGTTGCATGCTGCCTGACTGTCAGTGAGAAAGTTAATTACCTTATTCTTGTGGTCCTTCATAGCGAAGGCACCTGCAAGTATTGCCCATATTTCCGCTTGGAATACAGTGGGTGTCGTGCCCAAAGCTAAGTAATGACCCATGCCCTGACAACCCCTAAACCAGAATCCCGAGCCGGCACCAAACTCCCCTTTGGATCCATCCGTATACACATTTAGACCATTGGGTGGATTAAAGCAATCATTCTTGCTTTTGCAAATCGCCTGTATATTGACGTGAAATCTTTTTTCAAAGTTATACTTATTCAGCATTGAATCAGAATGCTTTTTTAGATCTGCATTTTGCTCGATTATATCAAAGACACTTCTGTGTCCAAAATCGTTGGTGGGTTTTTTGACCCCTCCTATTTTTACTAGCCTGTAGGCTGTCTTCAATGCCTCTGATTCAATTAGAATGTCAAGAGGAGTTAAATCAAGTATAGTCTCCAGTGAAGCGGTAGGGGTGGTTCTCATGGCCCCAGTGATCATGATGCACCCAAGCCGCTGCACCTTCTCCAACCTTGATCTATTTTGTTGGATACCAGCTTTGTGCCACCAGGCTATTGAGCCATAGGTTAGCACAGGTCTAACTATTGCTGTGTACATCCAACGGGCCATCTTGGGGCTAATTCCCCACTTGTTGCCACATAGGCTCTTACAAGTCCACAGAATTCTTGTGGCTTTCTTGGTAACATAGTCGATATGTTCATTCCAGTTTAATTTACTGTCCATAATAACACCGAGGTATTTAACCTTCTTGCTGAATGGAATACTCATCCCTTTCATCCTAGGGGGGTTGAGTTCCCTCAATATCCTTTTGTTTGTAAAAGGTACAATTACCGTTTTATTAGGATTGATGTTCAATCCTACTCTCATGCACCATCTCACCACCATTCTTAGTGCCATTGTCATCAACTCTGAAATAGTTTGTTGGTCAAAGCCCTTGATTATAATTGCTATGTCATCTGCATAGCCTATCGCTTGGAAACCCGCCTCATTTAGGAGGTGTAGTAGTTCGTCCACTACCAGGTTCCATAGGAGTGGGGAAAGGACACCTCCTTGGGGGCAGCCTGCGGCTGCTTTAACCTTTAGGTGATAATTGCCCATATTGGCTTGAATGACCCTATTCTTTAGCATGGCAATGACCCAATTAGCAATGTTTGGTCTAGTGCCGTGCCTTAGTAGGGCATTAGTTAATATATGAGTAGGGGTATTGTCAAATGCTCCCTCTATATCTAGAAATGCTCCGAGCGCGATTTGTTTCCACTGCAGAGCATCTTCTATCTGGTCCACCACTGCATGCAGCGCAGTGTCGCAAGATTTTCCCTCTCTGTATGCATGTTGATGCAACATTACTAATCCATCACTGAGATGTTTGTCCCTGATATATCTATCAAGAATTTTCTCCATTGTCTTCAGCAAGAATGAGGAAAGACAAATGGGGCGATATGATTTGGGTTCATCATATGTTTCTTTCCCTGGTTTGGGAATAAATGTGACCCTAACTTCTCTCCAAGCTGTTGGGATATAATTATAGGCCAAACAGCCCTGGAATAGAGTGGAGAGCCTGCCTAAGATGATTTCAAGACCCTCTTTTAGCATGGCAGGATAAATTCCGTCAAAGCCTGGTGTTTTGTACGGCTTGAGGTTTTTAACTGCCCATTTTATGGCGCTGGTATTGAAGATTTCACGGACTGATGTTCAGTCCGGTTTGCACCTATCCTCAGGGAGGTAAACCTTCGTATCCGAGGTTGTGAGCTTGCTCCCCGGGAAGTGCGATTCCAGCATAGCAGTTATAGATTCTGTAATGTTCATGGGATCTCCATTTGGTTTCTTTAAGGAGCCCACTGTATTACAGTAGTTGCTCTTAGAAAGTATTTTATTCATGCGAGCGCATGTATTCGTATTATTAATTTCTTCACAGAACTGTCTCCATGAGTTCCGTTTGGCTTTCCTAATGAGGTTATGATATTCAGTTAGAGCGTGTCTGTATTCGATCCATTCACCAGTCCTTTTTGCTTTATTGAAAAGTATTCTGGTTCTAGATCTTGACTTCTCTAACTGCATATTCCACCAGGGTATATTGCAGTTTGACCCTTTAGTGGTTGTTCTACAGTTATCCTTGAATGCAGTGATAAGTGCCTTAGTCAGTAGTCCATTTAAGAACTCCAGCTGGTAGGTATTAGAAGCCAAACGGGGACATTCTTTAATTAAGTCTTTAAGATTTGTCCTAAAGCCTTCCCAATTTGTATTTCTGGGATTTCTATAGGTTTCAGGCTTTGAGATTGTAGCCTCAAGCTCCCACCTAATATATTTATGATCAGAACTGGAAAAGTCTTTAGAGACATGCCAGTTTGTAATATTTATCATTCTAGTTGATTTAAAGCTCAGAGTGAGGTCTATGACCTCCTGTCTGTTAGAAATTTCAAAAGTTGGTGTGTTACCTTTGTTAACTATATCTAGATTATTAACTAGCAAATATTCCAAAAGGGACTCACCTCTACGGTTAGTGTTACTGCTGCCCCAGATGTTATGATGGGCATTGGCGTCCGCCCCAATAATTCCCATCGTTTCCTGTCTTTTGAGATAGTCAACTATACTCTCAAGGCAGGTCGTTGGGACTTGTTCCTCAAATGGGAGATATAATGAGGCCAGGATGACTTCCTGGCCCCCTAAATTGATCATTACTGCCACAGAATCTCTGGAACATAATGACCACATTGGAAAACAATTTAATTCTATTTTTGCAAGGATGCAGGCTCTGGGCCTTGGGCAGTTTGCTTGGATAAGTACATATCCCTTCAGGCCCAGTCCCGCGATCCTGCTATTTTTGTTAATCCATGGTTCTTGTATAAGAATAATATCGATGCCATGACTTACCACATATTGCTGCAGAGTTCCACTGGCTGCCCTGCAGTGATGGAGATTTATCTGCAGCAGCTTGATCATAGTGATGAGGGGGGATCACCCCCGGGATGTGGTGGAGTTTCCTCCTTTCCACTGCCCGGGGACGGTTTGCGGCATACGGGCCCGGCCGCGCCGACGGCCTGACGCCCCACCCCGTAATCCCTCCTGCCTCCGTGCTCCGTTCGTTGCCGCCTGGTACCAAGCTTGGCAGTGACAGATACACTTTGGCCCGAAGTGGATCCGGGCACGGTGACGCCAGCCGCCGAGACAGCCGCACCCTCACCACCCGTTGTTTTTCCCACCTCTTCACCAGTCTTCATATCATCCACAGCTGTTTCCGGTGTGGGTGCGTCTTTTTCTGGAAAGAATTTTACCTGTAGGTTGTGGAACCCGTGGTAGATTCTTCCATTCTTCTCCTCAATGGCTTTGGCCACAGATTCGGGAATGGATGCCACAAAGTACATCCCATGTTTATGGGTCTTGTTACCAAGAATCTTCCATCTTTCAGTCTGCAGACCCGTATTCTGTACCTGCAGATTCTGTAGGCATTCCTTAATACCTTCCACTGGGTTTGGTATGAAGGTGCCTATCTTCCTGAAACCCTCAAGTTCTTTGGGGTCGCAGGTTTTCAGCGGTGCTCCCTCCCATGGGGAGAGCTCCGCAATATTACTAACGAACCACTCCCTGGTGGACTCGTCCTTGCAGTTCACCACGAGTGCTCCGTCTCTCAGGGAGTAGCCGTTGAAGCCGACGGGGGTTTATTCAACCTTCCTCTCCCTCATTCTTTTCAGGAGCTTGAGCATAAGGCCCTGAAAATCTTCATCCTTCAGTTTCTGATGAGGATAATCTGTGTGGGCAACTGCAACCTTGATGCTTGCGGCTGCTCCACTATAGTCCATTTTTGGTTTCTTCACCGTTTTATAAGGTGAAGGAGTCTCCTGCTTCTCCCTACCTCTCTTCCTCTCATCCTTGGATGTTGAGGGTTGAGTTTCGGTGGGAGTCGCCTTTTTCTTTTGCCGTAGAAAGTTCTTCCTCTGGCTATGCGTCATGTTCTTCCAGACTTCGTCTGGAAGTTTGTTTATATTGATCTCAGAGGTGGTTGCCAGCTGCTGTGCAGGTGGTTCCCTTTCCTCTGCGAGGTCTGAGACCTCTTGTTCTAGGTTAGCCATCAGTTCAGAGACCGATTGGCTAATTACTGACGAGTCAGTCGTATTTGACTCCATGGAGTCCTCATTTATTTTAATATTTGTATAATTTGGGTTCATTTTGTTCCCACGAGTAGCAAAGGTAATAAAAGGTCACCTATAGCAGAGCCTTGTTACTATAGGAAGGCATTTATTGAAACCGGAGGTCGCCCAGGTGTCCGGAGTTCGCATAGTAGGACTGAATCACCCTCAGCCATTCATCCAATAGCCTATGCAGTTCCGCCTGGATTGGGGGATGTTTATCGACTTCCCAGTCTAGTTCCGATGGGTTTCGTCAGTGAGGAGGAACTCCCCACTGTGCAGGGGTACCACGTGCAGGACGAGGCTCTTCACCTCGCATGGGTTCTGGTACTAATAAAAATTTCTCAGAAGCCAAGACCAATCGGACTGAGAGATGCCTATCTCCCTGGGTGCTTTGTAGCTACCCTTCACCCCCGGAAAAATTACTGCTATATCTTCTGTTCTGGTACATCTTTTCAGAATAGAACTTATTTGTAAAGATTAGTTGGTCGTTAAATCTTGATGATATATTATAAAAGAGCTTTAACCTTGACGATTTCTTATCTCAAATGAAGTAAACTGAAGTAAGCAGATCCTAACACTCTGTCCCTCAGCTTCTCACCTGTTTTAGTCCAAAACTGAAAGTTGAGAGTCAATGGTAATATACAGAGAGGTTATTTCTGACCACCCTTTCATCTAGTTACGGATGCGGTAATTCTACCTGAACACGCGCCCTCAACTAGTAGTTCATGTGAATTAGAGATAGAATATAGTCTTCTATACGGAGCGATTCTACGATAATCCAAATTAGTTCTTTAATCTAGGTCATTAATCCCTATAGACTGCTTCAGAGCCCTCGACCTGTCCTAAGAGACACCACCTTGTATGTGGACCGGCTAGCTCTTACGGAAGAAAATAAATAGAAAGAATTGTAAACTACTGTGAATTGTATAAATGGTAGTATTAAACTTGGGATTCTAGCAGCAATAAAAGATCAGGCACAAAGTGGTTACAATAGAAAAAAGAGACATGGTGAAAGGACGAGAGAGTATTGGAAGAAAAGAAAACGACATATGAGAAGTAATTGTAGTTGGCACGTGATCCCTAGTTGGCCAAAACGAAGTTGAACTAAAAGATTTGTAAATATTAAAAAGTTATGTTTTTCCGATTGTTTAAGGTAATACATTTTTATGATTAATACCTTTAGCCTACTGAGAATGGTATTACGAAACCTAAATTTGTACCTACCAACTCTAATCAGAGTACTCAGATGTTACGTATTCTCAGTGTTATCAGTGCATTAGAGAGAATGTATGGACACATAACAATGAACGTCTACAAGCATTCAAGATATGGTAGTTATTATTGGCGTAAGTAAAGAAGTCTCTCGAGATATTGGACTGCACAAAAGATATGAATTAGCATTCTATGGTCATGTGAAGCTAAAACATCTTCAACACCTGTATGAGAATCTCATACTTTTCTGAAGCATGGAAAAAAGCCGTTATAGTACCACTACTTAAGCCGGGGAAGTCTGGTAAACTACCTGATCACTACCGGCCGATCAGCTTGCTCTCTAATATGAGTAAAATTTTCGAGAGGCTGGTCCACCACCATTTGCTGACCCACTGTAGAGAGGAAAACATTATCCCCCCAGAACAGACTGGTTTCCTTAGAGGTGTTTCCTGTGACCATCACCTGGCAAAGCTCCAAGCGCACACCATAGAGCAGATGAACATGAACAAAGCCACGGCCTTAATATCCCTTGATTGCACTCAGGCCTTTGACAGTGTGTCTCACACACTGTTACTCCGCCGCTTGGAAGAGTTTAACCCAGACTCGTTATGCCGTCTAATCCGAAGCTATCTTAGCCGAAGATCCTTCGTCTTGCGAGTCGGGGAAAGTTACTCGACTTCTAGCAACACCACCTGTGGAGTACCACAAGGGTCTGTACTGGGGCCACTGTTGTTTGTGATATTCACAGCACCCGTGGTCTCGGTTAAGCATGAAAGAGCGGTAGTAGCGGCCTATGCGGACGACGTAGGGATTTATGCTTTAAGTGCCAACGCCCGTCATGTCCTTAAAAAGGCATAAAAGGCGTCGGTGTCAATTATTGATGATTTAAAGCTGAATGGCATCAGGGTGAGTCCGTCTAAGACGGATGCCATCGTGATGTCATTTCAGGAAGGTAAAAAGCGCCTCCCGACGACCTTCACAATTGAAGATGAAGATCGTCGTGTATCTAACTCTATCCTCTACCTTTGCGTCACTCCTGATAGGCATTTTACCTTCTCGAATCACGTCAGGGGAGGTCCAATAGGCAATTTATAAATCAATTATTAGACCAACGCTGCTCCATGGTACGCCGCTCCTTAAACATATTTATAAAACCACTCTAAAAAGTCTACAGCAGTTCCAGAACTCCATCCTTAGGCGTATACCTAGTTAAAGACACGTCGCTCCAAAGGGCGCGTAATACTAAAATCTATGAGGAGCTGAAACTCCCGTCTATACCGAACTACGTTAGCCGGAGGCACATCAAATTTTTTGATGGGCTGAAGGCGTGTAGCAACCCACTCTTTAGAGACATAGTTCCCCCTCCCAGACCTGGGAGGTGGCAAGGCAGTGTCCCCTTGGTCGACGTGCTCTCATTGGCCTAGGGATGGGGTAAGGACTCCCTTGTCCAAGCCTTTCTTCCTTTCTTCCTTCCTCTCCCCCCTTTCTTCTTCTTCCTATCACCAAATCCCTTAAAGCGGTCTCTCCCTGCTTTGAATGTATAGAATCAGCGGCCTTGGCCGGTTTAGAGAACCCGCCTTCAGCGGACTCATACTATGTGTTGCTTAAAATACCTCCGGGTAGAAAAAGTACTATAATTATTTCCGTATATATATGTAAATATATATATATATATATATATGTATATATATTTATGTATTGTGTATATATATATATATATATATATATATATATATATATATTGTAAATATTGTTTTATATAAATAAATGGAGATTCGAAACAAAAAAAAATGTGAAGCTAAATGTAAGTACCGCCTGCTGCCGTTACTTACAGAGATAGAATTAATGAAAAAAATTTAATTCCTGCCAAAAATTGAAGAAAATTATTCCACATACCTCTAATATCTATTTACTCGGGTTTTCCTTTAGGTTGCTAAAGGTTTTCGTTAAAATTTTCTCATTTATGCATGCATAATAGATCAGTATTATTGGTGCATAATAATTAGTGAAAGGAATATGACGTTTCATCGCTTTTATAGGTCATTATTATTAGTTTTGAACTAAAATATTATTAAGTATGATTTATTATTCTATTAAGCTGATACTTATATAAAATATTGGATAACGGATAACGGGCAACGGAGAGGGGGACTGGTTTTTCTTTAGTCTTTTCTTATGCTCGATCAGTGTTTGGTTAGGCACAATATAGTGATCGTTCAGATGTGATGATGTGATTAGATTTAATACCAAATCTAACATAAGAAAGATTGTTAATAATAAAGTACATGAATAAAGTAGTTTTCCTAGAATCATTACGCCTATTATTAATTTTTTGCAGTCATGTATCTTGTATTGGTACATACACATATATAGGACCACTGTTGAGAGTTGATACTATAACGCGGGCAAGACCATATTTTTTTTTCTAGAACTATGAGCTCATGTTTCTAATAATAAACTAAGCTGCAATTGATCTGTCCATTGTTCTGCTCATCATTTATGCAATTAGACTATCAACAGGCTAGGCTCTAGATGTCACGCAAGCTTTGGGGCTGTCTCCTCTATAAAAATCCATGCAATCATAAAGGTATTGCACGTTATTTTTAGATAACACCTGTTACAAAAACAAAAATGGAGCTTTTATCGTATTTTTAAAAAAAAAAAGCTAACATATAATATACGCCCTATGTCGTCGGAGAATGATGATGTGATTTTTTTTCATAACTAGAAAAAGAAAATTGAATGTCTCTGGATAATTCTTCTTTTTTTTAAAAAATATTTATTAAAAAATTTATATATATACTTTTTTCTCATAGTTTTTTAGCACTTCCAGCGTTCTTTCTTGTAGTCAACCTTGCATGAATACGGTACATGTTGTGCATGAAGATAGAGGCTAATTTAAGTCCAAATTTTCGTATTTTTATTTGAAATGTAGTTATTTTTAAAGCATTTTTGCAGCAAGTTAAGTTTTTGGGTCGAATATTATTTGGATGGTGGGGAATCGTGGGGGTTTTAGCCTTTTTTCTCACACAGCAAGTTTTCGTAGTTGTTATGGATTTGATCACCTCTAATTTTATTTGAAACGTAATTAAATATAATACCTATTATTATTGCATAGACCCAAACCTTAAAAACCTGTAATTAGTACACATCAAGGATCTTGTTAGGTCTTTGTAAAAGAAGATATTTTTTTCTAACAGAATATTTTTAAGGTGAAGCAAAGCGTTCTTCAACCTTTCTCACTGGAGAAAACAACAATCGTGATTATAGTTTTGGCAACACTGTTGGGAATAGTTCCCATGGCGATGGGATGTTCCTCAAGGACACGGTAGAGAACCTGCACCAGAGGCACATTGCCCCAAATTCTAATGATCTGTTATCTTCTCGCAGGTTATTTTTATCTTTAAAAGTTATTTACGTGTATCTAATAGCATTTAAGATTGACTACATTAAAAAAAAAAATTAACTACAAGTGGTTTTACTAGAAGCCCTAAATGTCTCAGAACCAATAATATTTCAGGGAAGAACAAAAATGAAGGAGATTGAAAAACAGTAGAAAAAATCCTGAGGAAGATTTATAGACTAGTCTATAAAGAAGAATTCTGGAAGACGAGATCATTAGTACAACTGTATAATAATGCAAAGACAATCACAAGTAACATCTGGAAAATAAGCTCCAAGTTCTAAGGACACAGTGTCAGAATGAATGATCATGGACTTATTAAAAGGATTTTCAATAGGTTGATTAGCGACAAAATAGGGAGAAAGAACTTCAGGAAGACATCAACAGACTGAACAATTCCACAGAAGATATAGTAGCCAAAAAAATATTCGGAGATATAATCAAGAAAGTGAAATAAGAGGATATAAATCTGAAGAAAAGAATTTGAATGAAGTGGACAGAAGTAGAAGAAGATAGATCATTCGATGTATGAGAGGTCTGTCAAAAGGAAAAAAGACTATGACTTTTGTTTGTGTTCTTGTGCTTTCTTAATGGAGATTACTGATAATGATAATAATAGCAGCATTTTTTTAATCTATTTCCTGAAATTCGTCCTAAGTTTCAGGAACAATAATTTCATGATTTGATGTTCAAATTATGTACGCATGCTAATTATAATACAGATGTATCACCAACCAAATGAGTTCGAGTCGAAAATAAATCTAAATAATAAAACAATGTGCATAAAAAACATTATAATGTTACTGTCAGAAAGACTGTGTTCAGTGTTTTAATGTTCTAAACAAACCATTTAAGAGATAACACACGATATGCGGGCTTGTTAAATGGCTCCTAGGATATTTTGCGTACGTTTCATTGTTATGGCAACTTCGTAACCATAGAAGCGTGTTGACTATTATTTTTAATAAATCTGAAATTATTTTTAAAATTCAAAATAAAATTTATATTTATTATTTGGTTATAAAATTTAAGAGAAATTTTCAAACAGGACAAACTAAATGTTTATTTAATAACCTGTGATTTCGACATAGTCATTGTAAACGATGTGGCTTCACCAAACGTGCATGTTAAATTAATTTTATTAGTAATATACTTTTTGTACAACGGCATCATTTATAGTTACGATATACATGGGAAAACAATAGATATCTAATCAAAAGCACTCAATATTGAAGTGGACTCTTAAGAGTCGAATTGAATTATATTATATCAAGTCTTAATGCTCTGGTTGTAAATAAACTAATATGCTTGCAATTGGAAAATATTGATACTTTTCTTCACGATATCCAAATTTCCGGATAGATACACAATTACTAATAAAATTTTGGATATTTTGTGAAATTAACAAACATTTGATTAGCAGCTAGTTTATTATGGGGGTGGCTCATTGGTGGAAGCTGTGAGGATCGTTGATGGAAATAACTTGGAAATTTATTCCCAGCTAATTCCGATCGGCATTCTGACCATGAATGAGGTCGAACCTCTTTCCACACTTGCTGCTGTGTAATAAAAATAGACAATTTATTATTCCCTTAAGAATGATTAGATCAGTTTGTATTCATTATAAATGGACTGTATAATATTAATACCCTATGATCTGGTAGTGATATCTCCTAAGAAATGTGGAAATGTTATTAAGTGTATGGCAGTCTGAAACCTCCGTATTTAAATAATCCATATTTATCTGATTTTATCTATGAACGACTAAAAATAGTATCTTATAAGTAATAAATATTACCTATATCGGTAAACAGTTGCGGAGTACAGTCTACGCTCATATGAAGGTTAATTTCCTCATAAATGGGGGAGGAGGCTACTCCCAGGATTACACAAGTTGCAACTCCAGGCTGCCATGAAGGACATTTTTAATAGCGCGTGAAATTTTCCATTTTAGGTTGATTGTTTTTAAACAAAAGGTGCTACGTTTTCATGAATTTTATTTCTATATCCTCAATTTAGTTCAGTGTGTAGAGCGTTAAGTTGCTGTTCTGAAGGTTCCAACTACATTAAAAAAATGAGCCCTTTGGGACCTTCAGAACACCGTGAGACTCACCCATCATCTGTTGTTGGTACCCTTAATCAGAGGAAAAAACAGAGGGTCGGCGTGATCTCGGACAAATCATCTACTTGCACAATCGTTCTCTTAGAAATAGTGCTGTCCCTACTAAGTACTGAGCTTGAGAATGTAGTACTGAGGGTTGTTAGTAGTACAGTTTTTTTTACGGTATAATTTTTAATATCGGAATAAGACAAAGCCCTCCTAGTTCATGATTTTTGAACCTCTACCAAGTTTTCTGAAGATTATAGAAGTAAGTGAGGCAATTCTGTAAGTTAAAACATATTTTTTTTTTAAAATCCGTATCCTTTAACACCAAAATGAAAGCAGTAAGATTTCTGAAAATAGCTGTATGTCATGGAATACCTATCAATAAACTACAAGCTGGGGAGGCTGGAGGTAGTAGAACTAAGAATACTCCCAATCCAGTTTTGACAACTTCGGAAGAACAACATTGAAATCTAAAATAGTGTCAAGTATATCTCGGAATCTTATGAAGAACAGGAGGTTTGTAGGACATTTGTATGGAATAGATAAAACCAGCGTAACCAAAGGGCAATTCGACTACCCGCAGAACAAGAAGACAACAACGATCAGGATTAGACCAGAAATTTCCTAAAGACCTAAGATGTTTCCCTGTCCACATAAACCTTCCCGATGTTGGACCATTTTGGAACATGATTCAAGGATTGGTGGGGTTTGAGATGAAAATAACCGTGAGTGGGAGAGCCTGGAAAGATGAAAGGATTCAGCAGCCTTAGGAATGCGTACTTGAAAAGAGAAACTGCAAAAAACCTGTATCACTGAAACCCATTGAGAGTCTTGAGTTCAGTATGTGGTAAAGACTGTACTTTTTTTAGAACAGCAGTTGTACAGGTGTTTTGTCCGAGATCATGTTCAACCTCCAGTTTTCCCCCGAATTAAGGGTGCCTTGCTCCATTGAGGAAACTTTATACAGAGCAGACATTAAATTATATTCTGTTGAATGATAATAGTTGACTTTGATTGTATATGTGGAAGAGAATGGCCCTAGTGGAAGTAAATAAATTTCTCTCAGATAAGGCGAAATGTTTATTAAATAGCCAATATTTAGATCTACATAGCAGGGCTTCTTCAGGGCTAAATATGCAAAATACAGGCAATTGAAAATTAAAGAATTGTTATTAATTACTAAATATGTTAAATATTACAGTTTAAATGTATATGTAACAAGAGCATTAATAACAAGATAAGAGGAAGATAGTACAACAAGTAATAAAGAATAAAAAAATAATAAGTATTAAGAGAAAAGTGACAAGGAAAGTAATAATAGATAATATACAATATATATTTACTAAATGTAGCCATTTTTAACAATTCTTTAATTTTCAATTGTCTATATTTTGTATATTTACCCTGAAGAAGACCTGCAATGTGGGTCGAAGCGTTGGCTATTTAATAAATATTTCTCCTTATCTAAGAGAAATTTATTTTCTCTTTCACATAAATTACATTATGTATTAAATGGTCGATTTAAAATAAATAAAAAATCTGTTTTTTGTTTATATTTTTATATAAACTTTTATTTTATGAAATAATATTCATCTCCACTCTTTTTGATTCCTTATTTCTCTCAGGAACTGACCACTTCTTAAAAACATCCGAGGTTGTGGAGGTGAAATAGGCTCTTACGACTTGAAGGCTAAACGAAAGCTATAGTCTTTAACTATAGGCTATTACAACAGTCTTATTACTGCTAAGGGTCTACGAAAGACTTTATCATTAAAAACTGCATTAAATGACGATTTAATAAAACCTTGTTTTGTTTTGTTTTATAATAAGTTTAATACGTGATTAATTATTTGCATTCTCACTTTATAAAAATTTAACTAGTCCTTCTTTTTATAACATGTCATTTTCTAACTGACTTTACATTTTGTACGATATAAATACATGATAACTGGATTCAAAAGGTAAACATTAATAAAAAAATCTGTGAAATTCCAACCAATGAGGATTCTTTCACTGCACTTACTGTTTCTTGGCCAACGGTTGAGCAAGGATATTGTCAGGGTCACACTTAACCTGCAGGATTTCTCCTTCTTCTGGAAAGTTAGACTATTGTCCTTTGCTGGACATTACAAGACGCTCGAAGACGTACAGAATGGACGGTTATTTATTTATAATATATTAAACAAATAAGCCTTTTTAAAACTTATAGTGATTTTGAAACTGGTTTATTTTCATTGTCTTAACAGAGAAAGTGCGTTTTATCTTGTGATGGATAGTTTGTTTATTCATTTAACTTCACCTTGTGCTAGTATAGCTAATCGGACGATGCTACGGTTTGAGTCCTAAATTTTTATTCAGGTTTAATTAGGATAGGGATACTATACGATCTATACGAGTATCTGAGATTGAACAGGCTCGGGACCCCCGACAGACCCCATTACATCCCTTCCAAATGACGACTTAAACAAGCATTTTTTACTTCATTTAAGAAATCCTAAGACCACTGCCGGGCTGCTAACCCGCAATTTAGGTTATGTGATGGACATGGTATATGGTACTTCTGTGTAGTATATTGTATAGTTGTATATTATACTTGTATATTGTAGTTAAGATTAGTTTGATATCTTTGCAAACCGAACTTAATTGCCAAGTTATTACGACCATTAAAGGTAGCCACTTTATAGAAGCTAAGTGAGCCCCAAGAGGATCTGCATGTCCTGAGGCTCTTTGCATAGTTGTAAACAGATTAAATAATTTAGCTACTAAAATTATTTTGTTTATAGATTAATTTATTGATATTTACAACTATCATAATATTACAACAAGTAAATCTGCTAATATGAACAATATGACATGAAAAAAACCACTTATGGAGAAACTACCCATCAGTAGCACTCCAATAATAAAGTTCTATAGTAGAAGGTCTCGAGGCCATCTTCTTTTCAGACGCCTTGGAGGGTTATCAGCAATAGTATGTGAAGCAAGTTGAGAGATTAGCGGATTCAAGTGTGTATGGAAGGATAGGTATCTAGTTTGGGCCAAATCAGCAACATATGGGATATTAAGATCATGATGGATGAGTTTGTTTGTCACATAATAAGGAGCATTGGTGATCTTACGAAGGATTGGATAAGAGATGAATTGGATGGTTAAGTAGAGCCCAAAGCTCAACTCCGTATGTCCAAATAGGTCTGATAACTGTCATGTAAATGAGTCTTTTGTAATTAATTGGGAGCTTCGAGCGTTTGTCCAGTAATTGTTGAAGTAGGCGAAAACGTCGAGCAGTTTCTTCTACTAAAATGTGAATCCGAAACATTCATAAACAGAATTCAGTGCTCTACGCACTGAGCTATTGTGCTTCCCACAATGAGATTTTATATTAAGTTATTAAAATTTTATTTTGCAAGAAAATCGATCTTTATAACTAGTTCGATTAATCGATGCAAACTAACGATCATTGCTCCTTAACACTATGGCAAAGCTGGAAACAGTTAGGAAGGTGAGGCTTCTGAAGATACTTTTTGGCTCGTTACCAAAAAAGTCCTGTTAAGTCACTTCTAGCTGCTTTGCAGCTCTTTGGAATACTTCGTTGAATAATAATGATTTTGTGTTTGTTGGCTGCGTTCAGTTCATCGTCCTATCAAAACTTTGCTATTCCATTCTTATTATGCTTTTTAAAATCCAATTGTATTTTTCGTTTTTTGTTTCTTAACAGAAGAACTACGAACCGGTCAAAATGACTGGTTGCATCATTTATCTGTAACATTTCCTCTTTAAGTCTTATTTAATATTTTTGATAATGTCATGATTTTTATTAAATTTGTGTGTACACTAATATAAATTATTTCGTTCTTACGCTTCTAATTTTCAATGATATCTATGTGTTATACCTAAATATACGAACCGGTCATTTTGACCGGTCATGAAAATATCATGAATACATGTTGCGCATTCCCGGAATTTTTATACATCTATAATAACGCTATAATAATAATAAATTTGTGTAAATGTAATATACAAAATTTCAATTTAGTATTCTTGCTTGCCGTGTATAGTTGCAAGTTGCAACAGGCACTACTCTTTATGCTATGTTATTACTACTGTTATGTTATGTAATTACAATCTTTGACTGAAATACATTTTATTTATAGTGCAGCCAAGAAACATCCTACCATCTCCCAGATGAATTAGTTGAGCCTTGGAGGTGGTGGGATGTTTCTTGGCTGCATTATTCATGTTTTGTTTTGCTGTTAGTCTCTTTCTACCCTGGGAATGCCTGATTGGTCGAAATATTGGATAAATAATTTCAATTTCTGTTATAGTTTGGAGACTTAAGGGCTTTTCGATGGAATTTTTCCATGGTCATAAAATATTTTTTTACTACTTCCTTATCCTCGGATGCTTCAATAATGGTGATAAAAATATCTTCTTCTATATTTTTAAACTTTTTTTTAAATTCTTTGAACAGTGAACTAAATATTATAATAATATTATTATAATAAACCAGAAAAATAAAAATGAGTGCACATGGAACGCATCCACAAAGAAGGCCAAGGCCTACTAAATATGTGAGCCGCTGTTGGTCATGGCATAGTTCACTTTTTTGTTTCTATCTCGTTGGCACGGAGGAAGGGAAAGTTTAAGAAGTTTATTGACCCATTTAGACAATGTTTTTTTATGCTGCATCGGAAATGATCCTATGATAGTGTATATGTTTTTTTGGTTTATTTTATGAATAACCAGAAAATTGTGCTAAAACGTAGGTTTTAGCATATTTACATCAAGATATTTTTCTTCTCAGACCATAAGGATCACGTTTGGATACCTACTTTAAATTTGTATTCCAAAATATTTTCATTCTTTCCGGATTGAATTTTTTTTATTTTTCTGGAAACTTCTCTCCTTTGCATAAAAAGTTTCAAAGTAATGTAACCTTTCATAGGCGTTTATGTATGTATGTAAATATTGACAAATTATGAAACTTCTTTTTGGAATCGGGAAAGCTTCTTGCGTAGAGCGCTGAGTTGCTGTGCTTCAGGATGCGGGTCCAAATACGACTATGCCATATAAATTATATAATCTGTTAACAGCCCTGGATGGACTCTTTTGAAGTTTTTGGAATTCGAAGACACTCCAGGGGTTCTCCCAACCTCTATAAAGACTTAATTTAGGGAAAAGCCAGCCGGTTGAGGATGATCTCAGCTGAATCACTACAGTCATTATACATCATTAGAAACAGTACAGTCTCTGTCCAATGAGCCCAAGACACTTCATGGGCTGCTTTGGTACAGGTTATTATTTTTAGAAAGTCGGTTTTTAAGTGCATAATTATGTTTTAATCTTTACGGGATCCAACTGCTTGCATGATTAATGATATAATTGCCATACAACTTGGACGTTAGTGTATTACGATGGGTACAAATTAAACTAATTAGTTTTTAAATTAAATCGGTTATTTTAGAAAATAACGTTACTTTGGTTTATTAATTTAGGGAGAAACCATATTGTGCTCAGACAGATCTACTTCCATGGAGCCTGCGTTGCACAACCTGAAATCTTGTGACCTTTAGGTCGCTGCCAAGGTAGGACCAACAACATTCACTTTCCGTCTTTTTTTCATTCAATGTGATTGTGGGATGCGGTTCTGTCAAGGATAAAATTATGATTTGTTTTTTAAATCGAACTGTTTAAAAATTATGTTATTTAATAAATATATCTCTTCCCACCCCTTGTTGAGACTTACGACGAGATGCCATTTTTGTGAGGTAATTATTTCCAAACCACGATTGTGCATGGAATTGATTTGGCTGAGTAGAACCTTAAAAAGGCTAGGTGATCCCATCGAGTATATCAACAGTTTCTACCAGAATAAATAACTTTCTGTGACAGGCTGTTTCGAATCCGAAATCTAGAGAATAGTAGCAAATATTCCACGTACTGAGCCAAAGTAAAAAAATTATTTTATGACATGGTTGATCAAATTGTTGGTAGAAAGTCTTGTAAACTGGAGGGGAGTCGTGAGCAATCCCCTGAACATGCTTTGCTTATTAATACATTCCGTGTCCTGTTCTTTTGAATCAACTTAACGGATAGATTTCCACACGGTTACATTGTAACGAATTATATAAAAATTGTACCATTATAACCCATGATGGTATAGTTTCAGTACTTTGTAGGGACTATACTGATTCTAGGGCAAGGGTTGTGCAGGGAGCATATTTATCCGAAATCACGCTCAACCGCTAGGTTTTTCCCTAACTAAGGATACCCAATTTAAAAGGACGGAGTGAGCCCCAGGAGTGTCTACAAATCCCATTCGTAGATTAAATATTTATCTTCCATCGTCAGGTTTGAACCCGGGGAAGAACCCTCACCAAACAACTGAGCACTGTACACAGTGTTTTGGTAATATGTCTACTAAATAATTTATTTGATTGTACTTGATATAGAAATACTGTTGATATATTTTTATATAATTCATGAGATGGCGAAAGCGAACAATTGAAAGAGAAATAACTTTCTCTACCTCCGATATTTGAAAAATGACGTTGAATACTTTTGAAATGAAGGAGAAATTATTTCTAGCGGTATCAAAAGGAAGGTCTATGTTTTCTTTCACGGTTAAATCCGGAAATTAAAAAAGAAAGCCAAAGAAAGAAGATAGTTTCACTTGTTATTGTGCACCTTATCTAGCAATGGGAAAGATTATATAAGAAGTTATTACTAGAAGTTTTCTTTGTCGGATAAAATAAATATTGATTCGATTCAAAGAACTTCAAAAATATTGAACAATCGACCGTTTACTTATCACCCGGCCATTGGTACTATTGCATTCAGAGCGGCATTACATTAAATACAATTTTTAAAAAACTTGTACTCCGTGGTAGTACTGTTCCAAGGACAGCGCTTGTGGAAGGAGATGAATTGTCCTAGCTTTACCACCACATGTTTTCCTCCAAATTAAGGGACCCACTTTAAGAGGCTGGATGAGCCCTAGAAGGGTCTCTGCAGATCCCACAGGGTCCATCCCGGCTGTTAACCCTTAAATGCATGCAAAATGAATTTTGATTCTTGTTTGAAAAAAAATTTTTTAGGTGGCTTAAGACCTCAAAGATGTCAAAGGTGAAAAAAATCATTTCATCCTATTTCATTGAAAAAATTGAAATTTTATGTCTGTTACTCCTGAGTTACATCATGCATTAGCGGTTCCCCACCACAAGTTTACTTAACGAATAGTTTTTCTAGATTTTATCAGTAAAGGTACAAAATAAAAAGGCCTTTTTTCCAAATAAATGTATAAAGATAAATAGTTTAATAAACAAGGAAAGTAACAAAATATAAAAACTATGACTTAGTTACTTTTACTGATAGTTGCAAATAAAATACGTTATTTGATTACAAATATTACAATTATCTCTTACAAATGGTAAATTTCATGAATGGAATTTCAAAAAACAATTTTTTTTTTAGCATAAAATCACAAATTTACACAGTATTTAGTACATTTAACGTTTGTATTTCCTTAGCAATGAATGTGTTTACACCTATTCCTTTTTTCGTCCCAAACAGACCAGTTGTCAATCTATCTTTTGTTTCTTGAGCTAGGATTTTTGGTGCCCATGGCGTTCGTTTTGTTGTTGTTTCTGCTGATGGCGGTCTTCCCCGCAAGGACTTACTAACCTCCCCCAACTTACATAGAGTTGATCCCAACTCTATTCTAAACTCCTTCTGAGTTAGTTTTTTATCACTTTGTAACAATTTCACGGCGTCATCTGGTGAGATTTCTTTCTCACCAGTATCTTCTCTAAAACAATCCCTTTTCTTTCGTCCAGACTCATTTTTGCTACGGAGAAAATAAAAACAATGCCGTATTGCGTACCACATACTTTCCTGATTCCTGGAAATTATCCATAGTTAAGATGATACCAAAACCTAAAAAACCACCAGAACTTCCATCTTCTTACCGTCCTATATCTCTCCTGCCCATAATGGGTAAAATGCTATAATAGAATCATAATAGAATAATAGAATACATCCTATAATAGAATCCAACCAAATAATCCCAGATCACCAATTTGGTTTCAGAACATCGCACTCCACAATCCAGCAATGCCATCGAGTGGTGGACGTTGTCTCATCCGCATTAGAGCGCGGAATGTACTGCACGGGAGCTTTTCTCGATGTAGAGCAGGCTTTTGATCGAGTCTGGCATCCGGGACTGTTGTACAAACTCCGTAAATTCTTACCTTCTACTTACTTCCTTATTATCAGTTCCTACCTCAGTAATAGAACCTTTAAAGTAAACCATAATTTTTCCTACTCTTGACTCTTTACCCAGTTAGCTGGTGTTCCTCAAGGTAGTATCCTGGGTCCCATCCTATACACAATATATACAGCTGACATCCCAACCCATCCAAGCACTGTCCTCACTACGTACGCTGATGACACATGTGTGTTATCAGTAAATAACGATCCATTTGTTGCATCCCAATATCTTCAATCCCATATCTCAAACCTTCAATAATGGTGTCAAAATTGGAGAATTAAAATAAATCCTAACAAATCCCACCAAATTACCTTCAATCTTCGTCGTAAACCTACGAATTCCTGCCCTACTGTATCCTTTAATAACATTCCACTGATCCCTGTCGAACAGATACGTTACCTAGGACTCCATCTGGACAAACGTCTCACTTGGAATCCTCATACAAGACTGAAAAGACAAGAAACTGCTCGACCATTTCGCCTACTTCAATATTTACTGGACAAACGTTCAAAGCTACCAATTAATTACAAAAGACTCATTTACATGACAGTTATCAGACCTATTTGGACATACGGAGTTGAGCTTTGGGGCTCTACTAAACCATCCAATTCATCTCGCATCCAATCCTTACAATCCAAAATCCTTCGTAAAATCCTCAATTCTCCTTATTATGTCACAAACAAACTCATCCATCATGATCTTAATATCCCATATGTTGCTGATTTGGCCCAAACTAGATAACAAATCTCTCGACTTGCTTCCTATAATATTCCTGATAACCCTCCGAGGCGTCTGAAAAGAAGATGGCCTCGAGACCTTCTACTATAAAACTTCATTGGAGTGCTATCAATGGATAGTTTCTCCACAAGTGATTTTTTTGTTCATGTCCTTTGTTCATACAGCCAATTTACTTGATGTAATGTTATTACAGTTGTAAATATCAATAAAAAAAAAAAAAAATAAAAAAAAAAAAATAAAAAAAAAATAAAAACCGTTTAAAAAAAAGGTTATTACAGAATTCAAGTAGTTGAAAACAATATACAGTTCCTTAATGCATGATGTTACACTTGGGTCACATCAATTTCTACTGGATTATTTAAATGAATACTAAAAAAAAAAAAACAACCTTGCTTTGACGTGTTCCTGAGTATAGCTTCTTTAAATGGTATTTTTATTTGGCAAATAACTGAGCAAAAACTGTAAAATATCACAATTCAAAATGGTTTCGCAACAGGTAGTCCAAGTGTCAAGATTCTCCTGGTAAAACTGCCTTCAACCTCCTACTAATGAACAAAAGGATGCGTGAATGTACTTTCTGAGCCATCTAGCCTTCTTAATGGAACTAAATTAACGAAAATAGTCTTGCAAAATGCCAAGAGATGTCGATAGTATTACTTTAAAGAAAGTGTTACAGCTGAATTACAGAATGCATTTAATGGTTAATAGATAAAATATATAATGGAGGATGGGGATAGTTGGAGTGCAGTAAAAAAAAACACCAAATAAGTCAAGACTTATTTTTTATTTGTGCCGACGTTTCGACCTACTTTGTTTCATCTTCAGGGCTTTGAGAGAAAAAACAAACAATAACTATAAAAAACATTACAGTACCAAGAATATAGATTAATAGAAAAGTAAAAAATAGTGATGGATATATAATTAATGTATGAGATGAAAATAGTTGACTGGATGATCTAATGTAAAGGAGATAGTTGGGGGGTGCAGTCAATAAGAACACAGAATAAGTGAAGTACTTATATTATGTGCCGACGTTTCGACCTACAGTGTAGGTCATCTTCAGGGCTAACAGAGAAACAAACAGAACAAAAAATGTAAAAAAATATAAAAAATGTACAGTAACAATAATATGGTGACAAGTAATGTAGAAATATAAAATAGTGGCAGATATGAAGATAGAAGATAACGAATATTAAAAAAGAGCCAGATTATAATAAAATAAAGATATAGACAGATATAAAAATTAATGATAATGAAAAGGAATTAAACTAGTGGCAGATATAATAAAATTAAGATAAAGACAAATATAACAAAATTATTGAAATAGTGACAGATATAATTATTGAAATAGTGACAGAATATAATGAAATTAAGATAAAGACAGATATAACAAAATTATTGATAATGAAAAGAAAATGAAAATAATGGCAGATATAATAAAGTAAGACAGATTTAATAAAATTAAAGAAAATGAGCAGAAATGATAAATTATAAATAACACATATAAAATAGAAAATAGAAAATAAATGTACAGAATGGATAGTACAGTACAAAATAATAATATAAAGGAAAATCAAAAGGAGGAGTTAATTTTTATATCTGTCTATATCTTCATTTTATTATAATCTGGCTCTTTTTTAATATTCGTTATCTTCTATCTTCATATCTGCCACTATTTTATTTTTCTACATTACTTGTCACCATATTATTGTTACTGTACATTTTTTATATTTTTTTACATTTTTTGTTCTGTTTGTTTCTCTGTTAGCCCTGAAGATGACCTACACTGTAGGTCGAAACGTCGGCACATAATATAAGTACTTCACTTATTCTGTGTTCTTATTGACTGCACCCCCCAACTATCTCCTTTACACACGATATATAATTAAGTTTATTAAAATTAAATTCTACCCCTTAGGGCGTGAAAAACGGGGAAAAAGTTTGTATACTTGCTCACGTGTTGCTTAAACGTTAAACAAAATCTAAATATTTTCGCTGAACAAAACAAATCAAGAAACATAGTTCACTTCTCGCTACTGCCGTGCGACAAGTGAAACCGTTATCCTAAGTAATCCTTTTCAATAAATTCAATAACATGACATACTAATCCTTTACTGACTCGAAAAACAGTAAACGAAAGTAACTTCTGTCCGTCCCGTTTGTTACATCAGTGTCAATGTATGTTTCAAGGCTGTGCTGATCCGTCTGTGATGAAATTTGATATGGATAATCTCAAGCCTGGGGAAGGACATAGGGTACTTCTTATCAACACAACACATAGACGAAGTTTATATAAAACTGTAACCTGATTGACTAGCGCACCCAGCGGTCAACGGATAGCAGAAACCACTGAACTTGGCATCTTGAAATTTGCAGATAGGTTCTTGGTATAGCTTAAATGACCACTGAGACAGGAATTTGGATAATTCCACCCCCAAGGGTTTCCCCCTTAATATAATAGGGATTCAAAGATTGTTTGGAATCCGTCAGTTTTGAAGTTAGACATCTGAAATTTTGAATGTATTCGAACTCTTTGATTACAACATATGATGGATGCCAAAGTGATGAGGGGAGAAATAGGTGTGAAGAGTGGAATAGGGGAACCCAATGGGAGTGCCGGCTGGGTGGACCTTGTAGCTGATAATTAAAATACCTTACAAAGCATTAATTGTCAGTTCCAGAGTTCACCCAGCCGCCTCTCCCATTGGGTTAGTACTCATCTTAATATTTATATCTTCTCTTCATCCTTCTCCATCTCCATTCTTCACACCTATTTCTCCCCTCATCACTTTGGCATCCATCATATATTGTATCAAAGAGTTCAAATTTATAAGTATCATATTTTTAAATTTATTTCCTTTCCCGACTGGTATTTTGTATCCTTATTTCTATACGTTTCTTCTATATTTACATCATATTTTGTATTAATATAACTTCATTCTAATTATATACATTTATTTAACATCCCATAATTATATTTTCAAATTTTTACATCTCTACCTGTCATTCAACCAGATTCCTATTCATTACTTTCTACATATTTCTTCTGTATTTATTCTTTGGCATCATATTTTGTTTCACTTTTCATACATTTTACTTATGTAACACTCTACGAATGTATTATCATACATTTTATATTTTATCTGTAATTAAACTTGGTTTACCATACACTTTATACATTTACACTTTTTATTTTATATCTTTCGGTTTACCTTTTCATTTTTCTTTCTCTTTGCATTTGGTAACATAATCACCCTTTTGTACATTTATTCTATAATTTTTTTATTCATTATCCTTAATTATATATCCATATTATATTACATACATTGGTACTGTAATGTTTTTTATAGTTTTTTGTCTTGTTTGTTTTTTCGCTCCTAGCCCTGAAGACGGCCTACAAAGTAGGTCAAAACGTCGGCACAAATAAAAAATAAGTCTTCACTTATTTGGTGTTTTTTTTACTGCACCCCCCAACTATCTCCATCCTCCATTATATCTTCCAGTCAACTATTTTCCTCTCTAAGATAAATATATAATGTTTTATAAAAATTGTTTACGAGGTTAAGAAGTTTGAAATTTTCATTTATTATAAAGTAAATTGTAATATTCTTTCGTCTGTAATTTTTTTATATTAAGTAATATAAATAATTTTTCTCTAGTTTTTGAGGAGCGGGATAGCTCAGTGGGTAGAGTGCTGAGTTACTGAGTGCGGAAGTAGTACAAATCTTATCTCAGCTGTTTAAAATCGATTTGTGACAATCTTTTAATCACCATGGTAACACAGATTACAGTTAAAGATCGATTGTGCAACTGACTGAATTCATTGCTCTGAAGCTTAGTTCGAATGTTATGTAATTAAACTACTCTTCTGTTAAAATGAAAAAGTAACATCGGAGGAAATTGAAGATTGATAAAAAACTTCTCATCAATTTTCCTTTAGTTTATTAGGCGTAACTAACCACACGAGTTGGAAAAAAGTATCATATGAAAATAATGCACTTGAGATATTAGTATTTTCCCCATATATTTACAAATTACTACATGTAACTAATAGTGTAGTTAACTCAACAGTGGTTAATTTCAATATTACCACCAATGGGCGGAATACAAAGAATGACTAATTCCGACGGCAAATTAAAGATGATTTTCATTTTAATTAAAATATTTTTTTTCTCATGAATTTATTAAATGATAAGAGTTGTTATCAACTTTTAAATTGATTTCGAAATATAATATAAAAATTAAGGTCCTATAGATGGTCTTGTAATGTTGTTGGGCACAGTAATGAACGAATTTCAAAACCTTAATAAAAAAAAAACCCTGTATCATTGCAACCTGTGAAGGGTCTGGGGTTCAGCACATGGTAGAGGCTGTACTGTTACTTGGACAACGGCTGTGCAGGTAGGTGATTTGTCCTAGATCACGCTTAACCGTCAGATCCCCCCTTGGTACTTACTTTATAGAGGCTGGGTGTTCCCCAGGAGGGTCCTAGATTCCATAGGATCCATCTCCGGCCGCTATCAGATTATATAAAAGTCTGCTAGCGAGTGGCATTTGAACCCTGGACCATCAGCACTCCGCTCCCTAAAACGTTAATAAGCGCTGACCCGACTAGTTAACGTCTGAGGGGTAGACGAGGCGTAGGTGAGAGGATTAAGTTAAGAGTGATCTAACGTATTTGGGTTTGGGTAGTCCGCGGAACATTAATTTACTTTTTTGTTTAGCCTAATTGGTGGGAGGTCTGCGTTGTGAGTAATGAAATGGATTTACGTTTTTGTGGCAGACTGTGGACGGAAGTTTGAAAGCTGAGATCGGGATCGAGGTTTTGGGTTCGCAATGTATTATTATTATTATTGCAGTTATATAACTTTTATTGATAGGTAAAGTAAAGTGAAAAAAATTCAGAAGTATATTACAATACAGAAAATATATCGACACTGGTATTCATGAATAATCTAAATCTAAATATTCAACACTTTGGTATTTAAAGGAATAGTCAATTATATCTACAATAAAACTTCGTACAAAAAGAAAGTATTACAAAGTGCATTCTTTGTATCAAAAAATCTAAAAGAAATATCTACCATTGAATTCATGATACGAGGTAAAATGCTGCAATTCCATTCTTCTCCCTTGACTCGGAGGATATTTTCCTTTTATTTTCCAACTAGTGCAGTCACTCAGATATAAATGATTTGGACTTTGGTTTTTTTATTTTTTATTCCACGGTACAGATTTATTTTATAAAGGAATAAGTGGAATGTTATTCGAGAAAATTTCTAAACGATTTCTTTTTCCTTTCCCCACTTAATTTTCCGCTTTTATTACAAGTCGTTGATTTTCCCGCCCACTTTGGATTGTAATTTAGTTCTTGCTTTCAATCGAGCTCAATGCTGATTTCTATCTGTTGCTGGTTAATAATCAATATCTTATTATATTAAATATAAAATTAATTATATTAGTACAAGTAGAGTTTGCAGATACTATAGGGTCGATACAGTGCTACTAACATTTATATATTACAATATTGTTACCATAGGGTCACCTGAGGGCTGGTGATTAGTATAACAAACTACTATACACAAGAACTTGGGTAGCCCGGATGGTGACCTTGGGATTTTTTAAAGGGAGTAAAATATCCGTAGTTGTGCGATCCTTCAAAAAGACTTCCCGAGCCTGTGCAATATATATCAGGCAATCCTTAAAGGTCCCTATCCTAATTAAACCTGTATAGGCAAAATTTAGGGATTCCAATGTAGCATCGTCCGAGTAGCCATAGCAGCAAAAAGTTACGTTAAATGAACAAACAAACAGTTTTAAATATTATCAGCAATAGGTAGAACTGAATAATGTGTAATTATCAGCTGGTTTATAATTAAAATATTGATATCAGCTGTTTTTAAATATGTGATGTGCTTACAAGTGTTTCATAACTGAGGCTAATCTAATAGGCTGTGGTTTCTAGTTGCTATTCCAAGGGTGGCTATTCCCTGTTACGTGCCTTCACTGTTACACCTTCCGACACAATAGAAAGTGAGCTGTCGTGTTTGAATGTAAAAGAACATTCTTAACTCATCCGTCTCCTTCCACATTCCGTTCCTTTCAGAGGTCACTTGGAACCGAGAAAGAAAGAAAAAATACTCGAAGAAAACATTCTGACGTGTATCTATTGCCTGGCCTATGAACTCTGACGATCCAGGAACTGTTACAAATATAAGAGTGTGATAAATGATCTCAACCATTAGTTCCAAACAGCTATTACTGACCCGTGAGGCAATGTCGAACTAAATAACTGTTTTCCAAACCGTTATTATAAGTATCATTTATAACATAATACTGGATAATAATTGTTTTATTTTGTTCCCGGAAAATTAATAATTATAAATCCATTACAGTTCCAACTATTCTGTAGATATGTTCATTTAATGCCGGTTTATTCTGTTATGGCTAATTGAACGGTTCCACTGTAGGAGCCCTATATTTTCCCTTCCAGGTGTAATTAGGATAGGAATCTTAAGCCTGGTCATAGGATCTTGTATCTGACACCTCCGATGTAAGCCCCTTATGAAGGACCGCATGACTAAGGATTTCTACCACCTTTAAAAAAATCCTGGGGCCACCTGCTAGTCTGTGAACCCGCGATCTTTGGCGTAGAAGGTAGTTCTGCTAACCACTAGGCTACAGGTGTATAACATATATGTATCTTTGAGCAGAAGATTTGCCTAGAATATTAAAGATTTAAGGAGATTGCAAAATCCAAGATTGCAAATCATGCACCCTCTTAACGTTATTGAAATGAAAGCATCGAGAAAATTGAGATGGGCCTATAATGCTGTTAGTCTTAGTAACGAACGAATTCCTAAAAAGTTATTAAGTGATAAACCGACTGGTAAACGTCCGAGGCTTTTTGGGAGGATTTTGTTAAGGTTGATCTAATGGGCAGGAATCCGTGGATCAAAGTTTGTAAACGATGATTCGCGGTATCGGTACCGAACAATTCGGGTTCGCTAAGCATTTTATTACGATTATTAAATGGGAACTAACTGTTTTATATAGGTACTAACGAACTAATCACATCCCATATTCTAAAACGCCTTCCTCGGAAAGCGATCCTACTCCTTACATATATATACAATGCCGTACTCCGCACCACGTACTTTCCTGATTCCTGGAAATTATCCATAGTTAAGATGATACCAAGACCTAAAAAACCACCAGAACTCTCATCCTCTTACCGTCCTATATCTCTCCTGCCCATAATGGGCAAAATACTTGAAAAACTCTTCATCCTATCATAAAATCCAATCAAATAATCCCAGATCACCAATTTGGTTTCCGAACATCACACTCCACTATCCAGCAATGCCATCGTGTGGTGGACGTTGTCTCATCCGTATTAGAGCGCGGAATGTACTGCGCGGGAGCTTTTCTTTTCAGGCTTTTGATCGAGTCTGGCATCCGGGACTGTTGTACAAACTCCGTAAATTCTTACCTTCTACTTACTTCCTTATTATCAGTTCCTACCTCAGTAATAGAGCCTTTAAAGTAAACCATAATTTTTCCTACTCTTCCCTCTTTACCCAGTCTGCCGGAGTTCCTCAAGGTAGTATCATGGGTCCCATCCTATACACGATATATACAGCTGATATCCCAACCCATTCAAGCACTACGTACGCTGATGACACATGTGTGTTATCAGTAAATAATGATCCATTTGTTGCATCCCAAACTCTTCAATACCATATCTCAAACCTTCAAGAATGGTGTCAAAATTGGAGAATTAAAATTAATCCTAACAAATCCCATCAAATTACCTTCACCCTTCGTCGTAAACCTACAAATTCCTGCCCTACTGTATCCTTTAATAATATTCCTCTGAGCCTTGTCGAACAGGTACGTTACCTAGGACTCCATCTGGACAAACGTCTCACTTGGAATCCTCATACAAGACTGAAAAGACAAGAAACTGCTCGTCGTTTTCGCCTACTTCAACATTTACTGGACAAACGCTCTAAGCTCCCAATTAATTACAAAAGACTCATTTACATGACAGTTATCAGGCCTATTTGGACATACGGAGTTGAGCTTTGGGGCTCTACTAAACCATCCAATTCATTCCGTATCCAATCCTTGCAATCCAAAATCCTTCGTAAAATCCTCAATGCTCCTTATTATGTCACAAACAAACTCATCCATCATGATCTTAATATCCCATATGTTACTGATTTGGCCCGAACTAGATACCTATCCTTCCATGACAAGCTCCATACACACTTGAATCCGCTAGTCTCTCAACTTGCTTCCCATACTATTCCTGATAACCCTCCGAGGCGTCTGAAAAGAAGATGGCCTCGAGACCATCTACTATAGAACTGTTTGGAGTGCTACCGATGGGTAGTTTCTCCACAAGTGCTTTTCAAGTCGTATTGTACATATAGCAGATTTACTTATTGTATTATTATTATAGTTGTAAATATCAATAAATTTAATTTAAAAAAAAATATATAGGTACTTTCTGCACTATGTATTAAGTACTTAGTACTAAATTGATAATATTTAAGGTTTCTCATGCAAATTTTAATTTCATTTATGATCATTTTTTGAGCCACAGTTTTAATAACTTTATTCGGTTAATAGGCGTGCAAAGAAGTCATGGTATGGCTTCATTTTATGATGCAATATAACAATTATGAATGTATATACCAGCTTAGCCAAAGTAAGAATAACTGTGACACAATATATACGTCAACTTTTTTACATAGGTAACCCAAAGGTATTTTCCTCGTAAGAGGGTAACGAATAATTTAGCTCAAGGAAACTGGTATCAATGAATGTTCCCTGACTTTTCCAGGATGTGGAGAAAACGTTAAATCATACTTACAAATAAGCAGTGACTATTATTCATTAATAAATCTACAGGAAGAGAAAACGAAAATCCCAGAGTTCTTTGCCTGCGGAAATAACTTTTTTATTATGATGTGAATGTAATTGAAGATATTTTATAAAGTAAAAAATATTGAAATATTCGACAGTTTGCTGGGAGGCGATTTGACCAAAATTACGTTGTGCTTTTTCCTCAATTAATGATATCCTTTTTATAGAGGCTGGGTGAGCCACAGGAGGGTCTGCAGATATGAAAGAGTCAATTTACGAACTGAAGAAGCTAAAATTGAAGGAAAAGCCTTTTACAAGTATTTGATAGTCGAGGAGGTAGGAAAGAAGTAGATAGTTGAAGAAAAAAATGTCCACAGTTGCTCATTCATACAAAATGTTTATTAGATATAAAAATAAACTTTTATAAGATTGATTTGTTTGACTGCTTTCTCCCTTTTTCGTTGTTTCTTGGGGATATGATCTTCTTACATTTTTTTTAAAACTATTTATTTAAGACTTTCATTTAAGATTTATTTGGATTCTTGTAGAAGAATTATAGAACTCCTTTCTATTTGCGAATATACTGGGGAAGGTATTTAGCAAGCTACCAACTTGGTACATTGAATCGGAACCTCTTCTACCGGTCGGCCATTATTGAGAAAGAACCCTAATCTAGGTCGAGAGGATCCACGGATCTCTATTCAAACCGAAACTCCAAGCGTTCATGTTCAATACTATAATAGATCCTTTTTTTTTAAGTTGTTCTATCTCGCAATGCGTGTTGATTAAGCAAGTTTTAGGTGTTCATTGTAGGAAGTAATTGGTTTCAGGGGTGTGCCTTCCAAAGACTTTTTATTTATATTCTTTGGCTTTTGCCCAAGGCTTCTCTCACGTGGAATTCGGTCTGCTACATAAAGTTTCGTGACAGATCATTTTAAATAAAAAATTTAATTTTTTTTTAACTATAAGTTACTCGCACATCCGAAATTTCAGATGTCTAACTTCAAAACTGAAGGATTCCATTCAATCTTTGAACCCCTATCATATTAAGGGGGGCCCTTGGGGGTGGAATTATCCAAATTACTGTCTTAGTGCTCATTTAAGCTATACAAAGAAACTATCTGCAAATTTCAAGATCCTAAGTTCAGTGGATTCTGCTGTGGGTTGACCGTTGAGTGTGTTAGCCAATCAGGTTACAGTTTTACATAAACTTCGCCTGTGTGGTGTGTTCATAAAAAGTAGCCTATTTTCTTCCCCAGGCTTGAGATTATCCATATCAAATTTTATCACAAACCATTCTTAGACCTCTAATAATGTACGTTTGAGAAGTGTGGGGTGCAGTGTCAACAACTAAACGAAAAAAATTGCCAACTTTCCAAAATAAAATCCTACGAATCGCAGTAAACGCGCCTTGGTTTGTACGAAACAGTCAACTCCACCGAGAGCTAAAACTAAAGACGATTGAAGAATTCATTAAAAAGCGTTACACCAGATTTAAGACCGGATTACCAGCAGTCAAAGGAGCTATACCTTTCAACATAGACGAACCTATTTCATCCCCAAGACTAAAACCGGGACTCTTGAAAGTTATTCTGATGTGAACTCTTTTACCTTTCTCAACAAGCATTTTAACAAATTGTAATATATTCCTGTTTCCTTATAGTTTTCCGTTTTATAGTACTATAATTCTGTTTATTATTACATCATAATTATTTTACAGGAAAAAAAAATATTATATATTTATAACATCTCTTTTAAATATTCTGATAATGTACAGTTAGGGGTGTCTCTTGCATGAGACGAAACCCATACTTTTACCTTCTGTTAAAGTTTTAAAAATGATTATTTAAAAAACCATCTAAGACTAGGAATAGCCAATCTGGTAAATAAAGGATATTAAAAAAAAATTTATCACAGACAAATCAGCACAGCCGTGAAACATACATTGGCACTGATTGACAAACAGGAAGGACTTTCGTTTACTGTTGTTAGGGTCAGTAAATGATTAGTATGTAATGTTATTGAATTTATTGAAAAGGATTACTTAGTATAACAGTTTAACTTGTATGGCAGCAGCGAGAAGTGAACTTTTTTTCCCTAGTTCATCGCTTTTATTATTTTCTTGAAAATAACATAATAAGCATACATGGAGTAATCTCTTTTCTGCACCAGGAGAATTTTAACAGAGGAATGTGAATAAGATTTTCTTGAGATTAATGAAGACATTAATTATTAAAGCACTCGAACTCTTGGGGGGCTACCAGAACTCAAAAATTCGAGCATAACCGGGGTAGATAGTATGAACTTCACAGGGATAGATGATTTAAAGGCTGTATAGAATTTCTAGGATTAACGTACGATTATTAACACTATGAACATAAACATATCAAATGCGTTTACGTTCTATTATCATTTTTAAATAATGTTAACCCATAGGTTTTAATTATCGACACTTGTCTATAATTTATGTACGAGTAATGGACGAATTAACACTGGAATTAAAAAGGAAATATTAATAAAAGAGAACTAGTTACTGGAAAAATCGAAGGGAGTGTGAAGGACCCAGACTAGGGAAGTGTCCTTCAGGGTTGCAAAGGACGGATACGAATGCCAAGGCGATTTAGATAATATATGCGTGTTCGTTACACGTATATTCCTTAATAAATCTTTCTTAGTAAGAGTAAAAAATAATATCAAAATTTAAATAGTAAAGAATTGTAATATAGAAAAAAGTATAACATAAAATCTCAATTGAAAAATTAAATTTGCTTATTTAAAAATACTAAATTGACTAGGAGTGAACCAAAAACTTAAATTATTTGGTAACCTCCGTATTATATATCTATATATGTATTTTTTAATATTTATATATACATATATTACCTTAATGGAAAAAGAGATACACGAATATCTAAGTAAAAAGAGGAAAAAATGTACTACTATAGCTCCTGAAGAGGTTTTTGATCGAGTATAAAGTAAATTTTCGGAGTTATTTCAGTTTTTGACCTGTATCTCCTAATAGGTGCGGTTTTGTTAAAAAAACCATTGCTATCCATTTTTAAAGTAGATTAAATTTTCTATAATTTGAGCCCAGCTGCAGCTCTGTAGCTTTGATAGATTCTGAGTTACGTTCCTTGGTCATTTTTTCCAAATAGTCCAAACATAGGCGTGTTTGAGGGTCACAAAAAATCGAAGAGAGTTGTATTTTTGATATGTTAAGGCATTTCTGAGTAGTGTAAATCCAATTTCACAACCGAAAAAACGGATGGGAAAACTTATGGTGGCCAAAAACCTCAAAATTTTCAGAGTTATTTCGGTTTTTTGCCGGTATCTCATAATCAATGAATTATTGAAAAAAAAAAACCTGAATAATTATTTTAAAATGGATTAAATTTGCTACAATTTGAATCCAACCGCAGTTCTGTAGGTCTAATAAATTTGGAGTTACCTAAGAAAATTGGTCTTTTTCCCAAAAAGTCCAAATTTTAAGTTTTGGCCGACTTTCTTGAGAAACACCGGCCGAAGAAGTGATTCTACGATAAAAGTCAGGGTAGTAAATTTAAATAGCTTTAATTTAAGCTGAGACTAAGGCCAGTAGGAGTAACAGATTCTGAGTTATGTCCCTTTGAAAATTGGTCTTTTCAAATGACCAATTTTCAAGGGGCTCATTAAAGATATAGAGTTGCGGTTGGGCTCAAATTATAGTAAATTTTATTTTAACAAATTGTAATATATTCCTGTTTCATTATAGTTTTCCGTTTTATAGTACTATAATTCTGTTTGTTATTACATCATAATTATTTTACAGGTAAAAAAAAACTATTATATGTTTATAACATTTCTTTTAAATATTCTGATAATGTGCAGTTTGGGATGTCTCTTGCATGAGACGAAACCCACACTTTTACCTTTTGTAAAATAGATACGAATGGTGTTTATCAAAGACGCACCGATTAGGAGATATAGGCCAAAAACCTAAATAACTCCGAAAATTTCGAGGTTTTTCGGTCACCAAAAGTATTCTCATCCGTTTTTTCGTAGCAAACTTGGATTTCCACTAGTCAGACTTGCCCTTACAACATCTCAAAAATACAGCTCTCTTCAATTTATTGCAACCTTCAAGTACCTGGCCGCTGGCCTAGAAATATTTCAAGAATTTGAGGTAGCCATACAACTGGGTCTTAAGGTGAATGAAGATAAAACTGTATATATGAAAAACTCAAAATTGGAAAAGATGGCAAATGAAAAAGTGAGTTTAAGAGAGTACAGTTTTAGAGCTGTAACCCGATTCAAGTACCTGGGAAGTGTGGTCACAGTTAATAACAAAATAGAGAGTGAAATACAAGCCAGAATAACAGCAGAAAATAGGTGTTATTCCTCACTACAAGCAGTGCTTCAGTTAAAATCACTCTCTAAAAGAATGAAAATTCATCTATCCAAAACCATAGTAAGACCGGTAGTCATGTATGGGTGCGAGACATGGCCCATGACCAAAAAGTGAGAACTTATGGTCAACACATGGGAAAGGAAAATATTAAGAAGAATCTGAGGCGGAGTGGCCGAAAATGGTGTATAGAGAAGAAGAAGGAATGAAAAGCTGACGGAGCTATATGGGAAGCGGGACATGGTGGCGTTGATAAAGAAAGCCAGACTGAGATGAATGAGACATGTGAAACATGAGACATGTGCTCAATGAGGAACCGGACGATAAACGAAGCTGAGGATGCCCTTGGATCAGATGCCTGGATGATATCGAAGAGGACCTGAAACTGCTGGGTTTACAGAACTGGAGGAGGATAACACAGGATCGGCCCTGTGTTCTTGCTGGACCCTAGATCCAAAATAATAATAATAATGAGGTAGAAATTGTTCTGTTATTAAGACAACGGCTGTGTTGGGATGTGATTCATCTGAGATCATGTTCAACCTCCATGTTTTTCATCCGATTCAGGGTACCCACACTATAGAGAATGGGTGGCCCTAGGAAGGTTGGTAGACTCCACAGAGTCCTTCTAAGACTGATAAAATATTAAATAACTTATCTGCCACATTAGAGTTTGAACCAGGGATATAACAATTCATATCAATGCTAGAACATTTGCAATTGAACATTGTTTGTAATAAAATATAACACTATATAAAACATTTTATATATATATATATATATATATATATATATATAATGCTTTATGTAGTGTTATATTTTATTACAAACAATGTTCAATTGCAAATGTTCTAGCATCAATATGAATGCGAGTTGTATATTAGTAAAATTATGGGTTCGTCATAATTTTACTAATATACAACTTTAAGTAATACTTTGGCAATCAAATAAAAAGTAAACAAACTAATTGAATCGAGATCGCAAAATACTAAAACGTATTTGGCGATTATAGACACTTACACAGGTCTTCTCAAAGAGTACTGGTAATAATGAGTCATCATTTTATCAAATCATTCCTGAAAAAAAATTCTGCATATGTTATTTTATACAATTATACTAAGAAAACAATAAAAACGATCACTTTTTATTATTCATCTTATGGAGAAAATATTAATCCAATTCTGTATCAAGTACGCAATAAAATAAATAAGTAATAATAAAGTGGTCTCTACATGAGTTTAAAACTTATAATTGTAGCCTAATTATATGGAATGATTCATTACTATAATATCTCCACCATAAATAGTATTAAGTATAAATAAAAATTAATTAATTAATACCACTAATGATAATATATACAGCTCTAGTTGAATTAGCACCTATTTTAATTAAGAAAAAAAAATATTTGATCTTATAATATATGAATGAGGCCAACTTTCTTTTTTCCATTCATATTTTACCCCCTCTCTGATCATCCTATTTTATATTACTTTGCTACTCATATTCACCATTCTAGTGAAAATTTTTTGTTAATTAAAATAAAACTATATATTTATTAAAATAACTAACACTATTTTAAAATTTTAATATTTATTATTTCAAATCCCTGTATTTAGTTTTGGATAAATAAGCATTATGTTACACATAGAATATTTTCTCTCTCTCTCTCTCTCTCTCTCTCTCTCTCTCCATATATATATATATTTATCTATCTATCTATATATATATATATATATATATATATATATATATATATATATATATATATATATGTATATACCAGGTCTGCAAGTTTAAAATGTCGTTTTAATTCCAATAGAATGCGCTCTTAGCCTATTGAAGGATTTGCTTATCTCTAAACGCTATTTTGTTTGTTAGTCATTTGTTTACAAAAGTCAGTTGTTTTTAAGTCGTTTACGTGGACGTATCATACCTTTCTTTGGTGTTAAAAATGTCTAATTTTAAGCCAAATAAAGAGCATTTGCGGCATGTCATGATTTTCTTATTCAATCAAAAGAAAAAGGCATCTGAATGTCATCGAATTCTTGTTGAGACTTATGGCGATCTTGCTCCAACCGTCAAGACATGTGAACGTTGGTTTCAAAGTTTCAAACGTGGTGATTTTGATGTTACTGATAAAAAACGAGAAAATCGACCAAAAAAGTTTGAGGACGTCGAATTGCAATCTTTATTAGACGAAGACAATACCCAAACCCAACAAATGATGGCAGAACAGTTGAATGTCACTAGACAAGCCATTTCCGATCGCCTGAGAGCTATGGGAAAAATTCAAAAGGTTGGAAAATGGGTTCCACATGAATTGGACGAACGACAGATGGAAAAACGAAAAATTGTGTGCGAAATGCTGCTTTTACGCCACGAAAGAAAGGGTTTTTTGCATCGAGTTGTAACTGGCGATGAAAAATGGATTTATTTTCAGAATCCCAAACGAATAAAATCATGGGTAACGCCAGGACAACCATCCACATCGAGTGCAAGACCGGATCGTTTTGGGAAGAAGACAATGCTGTGTGTGTGGTGGGATCAGAAGGGAGTAGTCTACTACGAGCTTCTCAAACCCGGCGAAACAGTCAATACCGACCGCTACCGACAACAAATGATCAATTTGAGTCACGCATTGATCGAAAAACGCCCAGAATGGGCTCACAGGCACGCCAAAGTCATTCTTCAGCATGATAACGCTCCTGCACATTCAGCCAGATTGACTAAGGAAACGATTTCTTCGCTTGGTTGGGAACTCCTACCCCACCCGCCGTATTCACCTGACCTGGCGCCTTCTGATTATCACCTATTCTCATCGATGGGACATTGGCTCTCATTGGCTGAGCAACACTTTAACAATTTGGAGGATGTAAGAAAATGGCTCGATGAATGGATTTCAAATAAAGATGAAGCATTCTTTTGGAATGGTATCCATAAATTGCCCGAGAGATGGACAAAATGTGTAGAAAGCGAGGGCCAGTACTTTGAATAAAATATATTATACTTTTTTTTGTAAATTAAATTATATTTTAAGAAATAAACGACATTTTAAACTTGCAGACCTGGTATATATATATGTATATAGAGAAATATATATCGGACTATATAGAGAGGTGTATATGTACACCCTACATCATCTGACCTCATTCTCCCTCTAAACTGTAGGATTATCAATGTTCCCCGTAAATTGGTACATTTTCTGTGCCAATTAAATATATTTATTTAGTTATATATAAATATAAATGTTTATTTGTAAACAATTATTAAATGGCATGTAGTAGAGCCGATCATAATCACATTTTATAATTTTGGTTTTATTCAATAAACTAGGATAATTATATCATGTTTCTATCACACTGTCAAACACTTTAATTCTATTTTCTATGTTTTGTAATTGTCGTTTTTTTATTGTGTTTTTTTTAATATATATTACTTTATTATTTACTTTTACTTTCCCATTCTTTATAGGTTTTTCAGTATATATATCTGTATACACCATTCATTTTATCAAAGGGATGAATAGATGTATGGAAAGGTTCTATCAAAATTTAACATATGGAACTGATAGATCAATTAAAATATAAATAAATATATTAAAATACTCTGTTCACTTTGTCACTTCATCTTTAAAAGTTCATACGTTAAGATAGTCTAAATAGTTAAAAAGAAAGAAATAATGATAATATTCCGAACTTGTTTCTTTTTTTTTTTACTATTGCTGATGATTTTTATTTAATGGAGGTTTTCGTACTCCTGAACAATTGATTTATTTTATTGTAAATTCAGAAGTATTTGACTGTCATTATGAGTGCCATGGTATAGGATGTGAATAAAGCTTTGATAAAATCTTAAGATATACTGTCTAAACCAATACAAAATACCATAGAATAATAAATAAATTGATACTTAGTTTTGATTACTGTATTAATTCTACATTTGGGTAATATACTGTATAGTAGTATTTGTCAATAAAAAGAAAATTTTCAATTTTTTTCTAGATTTATATCTCAGTTCTGATCATCTTATAGATTCAGAAATTAAAGTTTTTAAATTAGCTTGAGTGAAATATATAAATCTGTAAAACTATAAAAATCCAGAATATTAAAAAATCACCCATGCAGCTGAAAATTAATTCTCAAGAATTGAAAGGGTAGACACATCAAATATCTGGCGTGGATGGATAAGTTGGAAATCAAGAGAGATAAAAGCAATGAAATCCAGGATACAACATTGGATACAGCTTTACAGTCAACCCAAAATACAATAAAAAAAACATCATGAATTCAAAATTTTGTTAAGAATAAATTTTTAACTACAAATATTTTCAACATTGTTTATGTTTGTTACAATCCAACTAAAGACTATGTTAAAATGTTTGTACATGATAGTTAAGATAACAAATTCATTAATTATGTTAAATATTTATGCCTACACAGGATTATATTACGTCAAGGTGATTGATAAAAATTACTAAACTACTGTGTTTTATAATTTTAAAAAATATGTTATTCAAGATTTAGTTTTATATAATAGAATGATTACAAAGGAATACGAAGACCATTTATTCATACTTCATATAAAAAGAATAATATTATACATTAAAATAGAAAGTATAGCATTGAGCTTTCCATATTAATTTGTCAGACTTTGAAAAAACACTGTTGATTGGATTAATTTTTTTATTTTTTATGCTCATCAATAAAATTTTATTCAATCAAAAATATACTTCTTGGTCATGATCCGCCAAAGCATGAACTCCTTACTGTCTAATGTTGGTGTACAGGGTTTTCCTTGCTCCTGCCTTTCCTTGCTAAACTCAATCATAATCCCATGACATTCTTACAAAGCTTAGCGATAAAAGACTTTTTAAAATATGTCAAAATATTTCTAAACTAGAATGCACAACTAATACAATTTCAAATATAGCTCTAAGCTGAAGCTATTTGAAATTGTATTGATTCTTTATCCCAGTAAACACTTTTTGGACTTATTAGAAAAATTCTTTTGTTTAATCGATTTTATGTTTTTTACCTATAATTATGGTGAATCCTTGTACTTATTTTAAATGGTATAGAAAATACATAATATTCTACTTCAAAAATTGTATAAGCTACTTATCATTATTTATAACAATAATGAAAAATAAAACATATTCATTATTAATAAAACTTACCACAAACCTAAATCTAAAAAGTTACTATAAACAAAAATAGTTGTAATATTAACTACTTCATGGAAAAAATTCTGGTCAAAAACTACTTGTAAGTAAAATTCCTAAAACATAATTTCTGCTTTTGACAAAGAATCAGAGTGGATTCAGGGACGGTGAAGATTGATGTTTTGGTTTAAATCTAAAGACCAAAAGTTTACATGAGTATAATATTTCATTTAGTACATACAAGGAAACAGAAAGTTATATGCCATAAAAACAATATTTTTTTTATTAAGATTGATTCTGAAAATTTATGAAGTTGAGGACGAATCAGCTTTTAAATTGGACACATTTTATTCTCAAAAAATTGAGAGATTAATATAAGCGATGAAAGTACAATATAATAACTTTCATCTAATCGAGGAAGCCCATTGACTTGATAGCTCAGATATGGTTACATGGTAGAGAATTGTGACTTATATGTTATTATTATATATATATATATATATATATATATATATATATATATATATATAATTTATGAGCATATTATTATTATTAGTTATTATGAAGCAAGACTTCATTTTAGATTAGATGTCACATTTGCTGTTGGCAGTCCGGAAGATCTACTTTGACTCATCATCTTCTTGGCCTAACTGCACGAGTAATGCCAAATAAGTTGTAGCAGCAGACACCATCTGTAACATGGAAATAACTTAGAAACATTATAACTAAATATTCATTTATTTATTTCTTTATGTATTGAAAAATTGGAGTAGTATGAATATTTTACCAAAAGTCATATTTTCCACATTTAGTATTCATTTCTGTCAGGAATTTTTTTCCCCCCACTAATAATTAATAAATAATACATGCACTATTTTGAGCTCATATCAATATATAGAGATGGTACATAATATAAATATAATATATACTTATTCCTTATAAATGCAAATGTAAGCATTTAGTATATACAATAAAAAATTTTTAAAAAACCTGTACCACTACAACCCATGAACGGGTCTGGGGTTCAGTACATGGTAGGGACTGTACAGTTTCATGGACAACGGTTCTGCAGGGAGGTGATTTGTCCTAGATCATGCTCAACCGCCAGATTTGTCCTATTTTTATAACATATTATAGAAGCTGGGTAAGCTCCAGGAGGGTCCTAGGTCTTATATGATACTTCTCCGGCTGCAGATCAAATAAAACTCTTGCCTGCAGCGTGATTTGAATCAGGATTTCCGGCATGGCAACTCAGTGCTCTACCACTGAGCCACTCTGCTCCCTATACACTATTTATAATATATAGTTTAATATATATTAATCGAAGAATATAGAGATATATACTTGGAGATAATTAACTAAATTCAAACAATAAATGCACTTTTTATAAGTGTTTACATCTCTAATATGCCTGTATGTGCATGCATACATTTGATAAAATGTTCCTTATGCCATAATTCACTTTATAAGAAATCAATTCTATATACAATAATAACAATAACAACAATAATAATATTATATAAATATAAATATAATAATATTATATATCATATTATATATCATATTATATATACTATATAATTTCAAATTCTATTTACTTACTGAGTGTATTAGTGAGAAGTCTACATTGAAAAACCCGCAAGCTGTGAAGTCTACTTCTAATTTCATTGCAAAATGCAAGCCTAGCATTCTCTATTGAAAATAAAATACAATCAGAAATACAATATTGAAAATTAATATGATTGTTTATAAGGATCATACTACTAATTTAAAAATAATAAAATATAAAAAACATGGGATATCCTTTTATGTGAGGAAATAAGGCAACACTTAGCTAATCCTCATATATTCAATAATTATATTGATTCATAAAAATAGTTACTTACATTATGACATAGTCTTTCTGTTTCGTCTTCCACCATCATTGAGTGTAGTATTTGGGTGAAGTCCTTTGACTAAGGAATATTTGCATAAAATATTCATAAAAAACCCACATAAATATATAAAGTTATTTCATAAAAAAAAAATTAACTGAGCAATAATTTATTGAATAGTCTTTGTTTCAATTTCAAAAAAGTTTAGAGTGTTAAGGTATAGCTTTAGGTAAGTTTCTAAGACCAGAGATGAGCTCATCGATTCAATCGAATTGGCCGGATGAACATTGGATTTTACCTCTTTAGAACTTTAATGTTGTTGTATTTGTTTTTAAGCAAAGAGTGGATAACAAAATGTTTGGTAAAATTGCTCATCAACAGTGGCAAGAAAATGTACTCATTCTCTTATGAACTTTAAATCATTAAAATATTATATTAAGATATTAAGATTAACAGCTTTTAAGTTATCTTCTGAGAGTGACTCCTGCTTCGTCAATGCATTATAGAATTCCATCAATGGAATTAATAATGACTTAAGAAACTTACTCTTTGTTTTGATTTGACAGTGAATTGTTTATACATATAAAATTTACCTATCAGAGCACTAGACTAAAAAATATTATCAAAAAACTAATGACGTTAGTTGTTTGTTGTTATTCTTTTTTTATTCGGTATTAATTTGTGAAAACTGTACAATTTGAAAAAGATTCAAACAAACTACCCAGTACCTCAATGAATTCACATTTACAGTAAAGGGATCAGCAACAGAAAGAGACTCTGGAGTAGATTTTAACTCATTCAAAATGATCTTTCAAATGGACAAGTCACTTGATCATTCACGGTCAGGAAAATGCTAACAATCTTCAACGGAAAAATTGTCACCATGAGTTCAGAATCTAATGCACTGCTTTACTAAGGTAAAAACCAAAAACTTATTTTTCAGTCTGATTCTACTGCTCAACTCAAGACTTCCCATGAGTGCCATTATGTTGACGTAATAACAAAGTGTTAGAAACAGCTGCTTAAACTTAGAGCAGTTATAGAAGTCTGCTTAAAATGAGTAACTGGATGATAGTCATTCGAATGCGGATGACAAATGGCTGATAGGATGACAAAGGAAGAATAAAGAGTAATAATAAAACTTTCCATTGCTGCCAACAACAGTATATGCAATAAAGTCTCATACAATTATAGCAAGAATTTCAAAGAAAGTCTTAGCAGATTCTTAAAGACCAGTTGCAATCGGGAATATACAGGAGCTCATTGTATCCACACCTGTCTCCGAGAGAGACTGCAGTGGCCACCTGAAGATTACCTGGAGAGTCATCTACCTTGGCATTGTTGACTAACGACATGATGCATTCTTTTCCCTGTGCTCCCAGGAGGACTGTGAATTACCTCTCATGGAGTTCAGTCGGCTGACATCGGGAAAAATATCAAAGAAAGATGAATACGGCTTTATTGGATGACAAAGTGTCGATGAATGCAGGCATTGGATGAAGAAACTCAATCTAATAATGATATTTTGCATACAATTTTACGCCCTCACATACCATCGTCTGGATCAAATCTAACCTTTTTATAACCCTTAGCTCTATCAATGTGTAAAAAAAGTGTTTATCTAAGAATATATGAATGGACTGGTAATCTAACATAAGTCCACATTTCGTAGGGCGTGAAGTGATCCTTGCAATTGATATAATTGAATACCAGCTTTTCTCCATCTTATTGCTAAGCTAAATTAATGCAATTCAAAACTATTATATTGAGTGGTAGAAGTTACCTGCATTCCTGTCCAGACGCAAGTGTTTACCAAAGAGTATCCCAAGATTAGATGCGTGCAGGTCATAAAAACTCTCATAGAAAGTATCTTATTGCTATAAAGTTGGTGGATGGAAACATACCCATCTACAAAGGAATGGATAGTAATAGTTGTATGAAAAAACACCGCAAACGATATCACTAAGATTTGTTTACTGAACAGTTTGTTAATTATGTAACATTCAAGTGACACTCTGTTATGCAATCTTATAAAAAAATCTATTCTCGATTGCGAAGAAGATTTGGATAAATAGGTATTGATTTGGTGGAATTGTTGCCCTGCTATCGAAACGAGATCCACGATCAGCTGAATTGTTGCAGATGTGGTAGTGAGACCAACTGCCATATGAAAGATGTCCAAGTAGCTACCAAAGTCATGGTAGATGCCAAGAGCGAAGCAGATGACGGACAGGATAGTAAAGAAGGAACTGAAATAGGTCGTCTTCCTTTCGAGGACATACCTCGGTTGATATCCCAGCATCTCAAGGTGACTGTTAACTTCGAGAAGACTTTCGAAAATTTCCTTCATCAGATGACGCTTGATGAAAATAGTCGCGAAGTTTAGAGCAGGAACTGCAGATATAACAAGTCTTGTACAACCAACGAATAACGAGAACATGGCCGTTTTGAAGTTATCACCAAATTGGACTCTTGTGACACTGAAAGCGATGATGACGTTACTAACCAATAAAATCAATTGGTACACAATAGTGATCCCATGCCGGTTTTCTTTCTGCAAAAGTTCGTTATACGGGTAAGTTCCGAACGCCTGTGAACAGAATACTATTTTTCGAAGAACTGCGAATAGTTTTTCTTCTTTGGCCATTCCTAATCTCCATGGAAGGACGTTGTTTTAAGATCACGCAAGGTTCTTTGACTACTGCCTCGATCGATTTACTCTCCCGGAGAGTCCATTAAACCGTTCCATTTCCGGCGTAATCAATGTAGTACTACCATTATTGGACTAATGGATTTCAACGGATGATTTGATATTACAAAACCATTATTTATTTAAGTACTGCTCCTTCAGAAAATGAAATGAAGTTTGGTAGATATAATAAGATAAACACTGTTACCAGATAAAGGAAACGTAATTCCAAAACGATGCTTACATTTCTAAGATTACATTGAACTATTTTAAGTTGGCACGGCAAATATTTTGAATCCATTTATCAATTTATATTTCATCTGGTTTCGACTGTGTCGTCAAAATCTATGCCAACGTAGAAACTGCAAGTCTAAGATTAAGCCCTGAGGAAGCTTGCGAAACTTTGTCAATGAATTTAACTAAACGGTCGAAACCAGGAGAAATATTTGATGATTAGGTTCAATACATTGAACTTTCAGCAATTCACTAAGTGGTAAGTGGAGTGCTTGGTATATATCTTCAATAATAACATCGTTATGATAATAATTTAATTTCATTGCAGGTTAATATCAATTATGTATAGGACAAAATAAGAAATATATGAAATAAAAAATGTTTACTTAATTATAAACATAATAGGCAATGCTAATGCTAAAATTATTACACAATGTAGTGTGTGTTTTGATTATTCCCAAAGCCTACATTGCGGTTGTTAGGTGTACAGTTGGCAGTGTGCTGTTGGGAAAAGAAGTTATAGGGAGAATAGGAGTTTCTGTAGTCGAAGATTGTCCGAACTGTATCAAGATCACTAGGTAGGTCGTTGCAGCTGCAATCATCTGAAATAAACATTATTAAAATTATTAATCATCATTATACTAAAAAGTATATGATCAATAATTAGGGCAGCTTAGAGTGCTGAGTTGCTGTACTAAGGGTCCTAGGTTCAAATCCTGCTGTGGCAGATAAATTACTTAATCTATTAAATGTCATGGATGGACCCTGGTTTACAGATCCTCCTGGGGCTCAACCAGCCTATATAAAATGGGTACGCTTAATTTGGGGAAAACCTGGCGGTTGAGCATGATCTTAGATAAATTACCTCCCTGTTCAACCGTTTTTCGAGAAACAGTACAGCCTCTACTCTCTAATATGTACTGAGCCCTGAACGTTTCATGGGTTGTAGTGATACACGTTTATTCTATTTTTTTTACAGAATACTATTCTCGAATACCCGAAGAAAATCAGAGTGGATTAACGACGTTTCTATGGTATTTTTTTGGACTTACCGAGTGGATTAAGGTGTAGTCGAGAGGAAAGAAACCACAGGCAGTGAACAGTACCTCTCTCTTCATAGCGATGTGGAGTTGCAGCTTCTTCTAAAACAAGGAAAACCGTTTTGGTTGGCTGAGTCAAGGAAATACTTTGAGGACCAACCAATCAGATTTGTTCTATGAAAACCAACAGCACCAATTTTTGTTTTTTTATTTATATACTTACATTCGTGGCGATGTCATTGGTCTTGTCATCTATCATTACCTGGTACAGCACTGCGTTGAATTCTTTCGCCTGACACAACAGATAAAATGTATGTTATAAATGGACAATTAACTTTGTTAAAACAATTGTTATATGAGTCTTTAATAAATTTAGTTGGTTTTTCAATTTCATATAAAAATTAGCATCAAATTGCATACTCTTATTTATTTATAAACAACATGTTAGCAGGAATAAATTTTTCTTGAGCCAGAACCCTTACGAAGCACCTTTCCTTTTACGTCCTGTTATTAAAAGCACATTTCATATTTTCAGGTACATTTTATCGTTGTTTATGGTTACCTAGCAAATAAGCAGACTAGCTGCGATACTTTTTTTCCAAACTAGGGACTTAGAAAAAAAATCCTATATCAACATTAAAATGGAATGAGTCATTTTTGAAGGATATATGCATGAGAGATCAAGTTCCGAGTATCATGCTAGTGTAACCTCTGATTTATGTGCTCAATCTCAGTACAATCCTCGTTTTTGTTTTGTTTTTTATCCAATTACAAGACACTTTATTGATAGTAATAGAGTAAACAATCAAGGGTTAGATGTAGTGGAGCTTGTATTCATGTTTCTATAATAACCTTGTTTAATAGGATGCCTGCTAAGGAAGTGACGGAATAAAAAAGCGGTTAAAAGTTACGAATGATTTATTGTAGTTGGTCAAACCAACAAGATTTGAAAGCGTGTGGAAAACTCTTCGTAAGAGGATCTTAAAAAAAAAAAAAAATTGGAAAAATGAATATCTCACCTCGGATGAGGTCGATTCGCAAATCATAGTGATGATCAAGACCATAACAGCATATTCAGTAAAGATCAATGCTTTTAGCATGGTCGTGAGAGCTCCTGAGCCCGAAACATATGCAATAGTGGATCTGTAAGAACCAAGAACAACACTCGTGAAGGTCACTGTGAATGCCAAAAGTATTTGTTGAGAGAAGCAATCGTTAAGCATAGCGCTGATGTCACAGAAAGTTGTGTGTAAAATGATCAACTGTTCCACTTTGGTCTCTTGTTTTCTTGCACCCGCATCCAAGAGGCTGCGGTGCAACAGCTTGAACCGTTTCTTTAAGATGAGTGCCAACTGGAGGAACGGGGCTATGGAAAGGTACATGGAGAAGTTGACGAAGGTGAGGTAGATCTGCTCGACCAAACCGGCGAATGTCAAGGAGCTCAAAGCAAGAAACCTGATCGTCATCGGCAAAGACATCAAGAAGAGAACGAGGCCGTCCTGAACGATGTTTGTTCCGTAGTCAGGCAAACCCCAGGATCTGCTCAGCATCACGTCTGACTTCAGCATCAGTCGGAATATCTCATTCATCTCATTTCTGGTAAAGAACACTTTGGCGAAAGTGTAACATGAAACACCAAAGTTGTATTCGTAGTTGGCGATCGTGAAGAACTTGTAGAATTTGGACATGCCTTTGGTGATTATTGGAGGATTGTAAAGTTGGTGGAAGGCTTCGTAGAAGAACGATATCTTAGTGACTATCGATAGAAATAAAATGAAGAAACCTATTTCGTAGCGTCCATTCCTGACGTACAGAGGGAAAAGACCCGTTACGGATGGAAAGAAGTGAATACGGCGTAACATAGAATTGAACCTGTCTTCTAACTCATCCATTGTTTCAATGATTGCGAGTCTTAGTTTTCTGTTACTTTATTTATTGTGCTTTGGATTACGGGCTTTGATTGCTGACTAATTAATTTAATATTTACCTGTCTCTTCTTTCGTTATTGGTCTGTCAGACAATTATAATCCGGTTCACCCCCCCAATATCGAATTGTATTATAATAATAAAATATAAAATACATGGTTAGTAGTTTTAAGTTCTATATTATTACTACGATGGTAGATGTCGATAAAAATAATACTACAGTAAAAATCACAAAAGTGTGTATTTTTTAGACTGATTTGGATACACTACAGAAATATATAAACAACAACTGTAGACAATAACATCTAAGTTTTTTGTGAAAGATAATTGTGTAATCAGTTAATAGCCAAAGATATAACAGAATAATTAAGAGTATATCCTTAATGAGAAAAACTTGCGGCCTAATCACCTCAAGAACTGGCTAAAGCATTTTTGCAGGGGGAAAAAACTGTTTAAGGTAATTCAGGTATGTACATATTTACAAGTAGAGAGAGTACATTTTTATTTTTGAAATGAGGGAACTAATACAAGAAAATGCTTTGGAAATATATACAGTAGAAGAAAGGCTACATAAACTAGGGTAGCATATGATGTTACCAAATACTTCTACAATAAGAAGAGCCTATCCAAGAAATGGAGTTCAGTGGGTAGAGTGATGAGTTGCAATGTTCAAATCCTGTTAAGGCAGATAAATTATTTAATTTGCTAACAGTCAAGGATGGACCGGTGGGATCTACAGATCCTCCTAGGTTTAACTCAGCCTAAATACCCAGGTATCCTTAATTGGGGAAAATCTAGGAAAAATAACCTCCCTGCACAACCATTGTTCTATAAACATTAGAGGCGCTACCATTTACTGAACCCGAGACCCTTCGTGGCCTGTAGTAGTACAGAATTTTTCCTATCCAAAAGCGCAAAATAAGACATTGCAATACAGTAGTGAACCAAGAATGCCTCGCGAGCATAGACGAATGTTTGACATCAAACAATAATATAAATAAATTAAACAAACTTCAAAGGCGAATCATTAGGAAAATATTAGAACCACAAAATACAGCAGAATGGTGGAAATTACGAAGTAATGCTGAAAAAAATCAAATGTAACATGAAAAATAAGACTCAACAAGTAAAAAAAAAATATTACTTATTATTTTAATTAGAATATATTAGACCAAATCAGCTTTGAAATATCGATTATCGATTGATTTGTCATAATGTGAGGTTATAGTTATAGCTTTTTGAAAACGACCTGCACTGAAGTCACCTTGGGCTGGCCGCGCATAGGGAACGCCCTAACCTCCATGGCTTAGCTCGTTTGACCAACCCTTTGGCTCCATCGTGGCTATATTAAAATAGGCTTAATATTATATTGTTACACTATAAGGCTGTAATTATACTTGAATTTATTCGGCGCCGCTGAAGGAATATAATAATATAAGGAATATGGATTACCAATTAAGATTATTAGGTTGGTAACCAACGGCAATCTGGGTTGTAGAGCCAGTGATAATAATAATAATAACTAACGGCAGCTCCCACCGCATATCTTCAACACCACTTCCGATTTTGTATAAGGTCGTTTTCTGAATAGTTTTCCCTTACCTAAAGATTCGCAATTTACCATAGTTAGAAGGTTAAGTAAGATTTAAGGAAGAAATAGTTGGGGGTGCAGTCAATGAAAACACCAAAATAAGTTATGCTTATTTTGGTGTTTTCATTGACTGCACCCCCAACTATTTCTTCCTTAAATTAGAAGATACAGTCGACCAACTCTTCTCTAACGTTAAGTAAGATTGTTCAATTTAGCTTTTTTATGTCATGTGGACAAAACTTTCTCTATGGATACCCCTTTGAAAAAAGGCAGTGGAGATTGAGATAGATTGTAATATCATTTAACCATTCAAGTAATAAAAACAATAAAATACCTGTTTATAAATTACTGTGCACGGATGAACGATTATGACAGAGAATAATGAGAACGATATCAACCACGAAAGCATGAGAAGGTTTCTTGAAAACTCAAAGTCTAACGAGACAAAGAATGTATCATAGGCATTATAAATATTCCCCGTTGATATCAGGAAGCTGGTAAATAAGATTAACAGTATTTGTGGTGAATATATTTTGTTCAACGTAATGGAAGCTTTGTATAATAGCTGGAAGAGTACAATAAATTTCTCTAGCTGCCTGATTTTCTGGAAGCTATTCTTACTGACTGCAATACTGAAGAGGCATTCCTGAACCATCTTGAAACCTGAACTTATGAAGAAAACTAAACGATTGAATTGGACTGTGGCAACATAAATCATCAACATTGAAGAGTAGTATGTCGATACTTTGCAGAATGTGTAAATCGTTTTGTCTCTGATGAGGATACTATAGAACGCTACGGCTATTATGAAGGCGAAATATATACCATCCACCGGATAAACGATCCTGCATGTCCATAACAAGCCATTTTCCTGGAGGGAGCGTTCGACCTGACGGAGGTAGAAGATCAACTGTGTCCACGACCGATGGTGCCAAGCCGTTATGAAGAGGCCGGTGAAGAGGGCCACCTTAATGCTGATCTGTTGGAAGCAGTAAACGAGATATATCAGTGGCGATGCGAGGTGGGAATCGGAAGGCTTGGAAATGAGTATGGCAGCTTGATAGGTGAGTATCCCCAAGACTATGACGTTGAAAAACAATCGGCGACGGCTGAGGACAATCCTGTTGGTACTGAAGTGGAAAGGGAACATGGCAGAGTACAATGGGACACGGCATATTTCTTTTAACGAATCGATGCACCCGCTACGGTTTGCTACGAACGAATTCATCTGACCGGAAAGGTTATTGGAAGGTAAATCAAGTCTGCTGGTTACGGTTTCAACCCGAAGGAGTATCTCTCTCTATTTTTGTTGTGACATAACAATTATTAAGCTTGTCATTGCTTTAAACGCTGTATAGTTAATGGGTTCGTTATCTTTTCGTTAATCATTACATTCACTTGTCTTTCTTGACAATAACTAATTGATGATGAAGGATAAAATAACTGTAGAATATTTAATAAAAGACAACTTTTTTGTTTATTTAACGTAAATTTTATGCTGCTATGGCTAATCGGATATACTATAGTGGGAGCTCTATATTTTTCCTATATTCTTCCGGTTTAATTAAGATAGGGATTTTTAACGAGTACCTGACATCGTACAGGCTCGGTCCGTCCGTTTAACGTCCCTTCCGAAGCACGGGATAACCAATGATTTTTTACTCCCTTTAAAAAATCCTAGGGCCACCTGCCGGGCTACGAACCCGCGTTATTGGGCTTTATTTAAGACTATAAAACATAGCACTATGTTTTATAGTCTTGAATATATTTTAAATATTCTAATTGACTTTGGGATGCCAGTTTAATCGTTTATGATGATTACCCAAATTATTATTTCTTTAAAAGCCTTAACATTATTCTTAATTGGATTCTTTTCCGGAGGTTGGTTGTGTCTTAATGAAACCAGACACAAACTTATTCATAAGTATTTATACTTACTTTATTTATACAATTTGAAATACGATTAATGATTTAATATATACATTGAGAAGTACACTTAATGATTCAGATGTAATAGAGAATTGTCATAAAATACATAGAGGTCTTAAATTACAACTAATTTGTGAAACAGGGGTAAATTACGTCTATAGGTAAGATCTCGACCTGGACGCCTTCGGATACTCCTGCATCATCGTTCGCCTCACTCCTTCCTCTTCGAGATGTTTTCAGAGTGCCTTTTCAATGGTGGAGTTTTGGACCCCCTCTTTGGTATTTCCTCACCCACCTTGACCATGTGGGCAAACCATTCAACGTGAGCGACCTATTTCTTGCAAAGGATCGTTTGCTCATTGTGTAAAAAACATATTTATTTTTATAAAGCCGCTCGGCTTTAACAACCGTACGATAAATAGCAGGAGGTTGTTATGCTAACCACTAGACAACAGGTCGCCCCAAGACGGCTATCTTTATAAATGAAAATCTTTTAGATCGGATTCTCTATGACTATACTTTATCTTACAAAAACAAAACCTTCCAAATTAATTTATTTATATAATGAGCCATTGCTTTTACAATTACGTTACCAGTGGCATTTCAAAAACATTGAGTCACCTATGGTGCTATGGTCCATCGAAGACAAAGTCTGTAGAATCTATCATGCCCAAGATCGCGAGTTTGTAGCACGGCAAGAATTTGTAGCCTTACGATTTTTCAAAGTGAGTAAAAATATTAGTTATTTCGTCCTTCTGAGAGAACGTAAAATGGCTTTCCCAAGTCGGTGCGTTGGCAGGTACTCGTTAATGATCTCTATCCTAATTACAACAGAGTAGGGGTAAGGAACTCCTACTGTAGCATCATCGCACATAGCAATGTAAAATGGCGTTAAAGAAAACAAACAATCAATAAAAACCTTAGTAAGAGCGCTAAGAACACAGACATGAGGCATACTCCTAGCGTTTAAATAATCACTCCAGTTTAAATATTAACTGAAATCAAGCACCTTTTTAAAACCACAGTTTAAACCTATGGTTAACTAATATCGAAATTATAGTTAATACTATAATTGAAAAACTGACATTTATTGCTATTCTATAATTTAATATTGTTTAAATGGCGAGCTGTCAGTTAATGTTACAAGTTTAAAGAGCTCTTGATAATTTAGAGACAATTACACAATCAATCTATCGACGTATTCAACTAGGCTCAAGGATGACAGAATAATTACATTGTTATACGGCAGAAGATATTACTCTTCATTGAGGGACAGGAAGCGAATAAACTGAACTGAGTATGGGCTATCCGGTCATCAACTTCTTTCAGCGGAAGTTCAAGATATCGGATCTTGTCAGGCTGCTGTTTTCCTACACCAGATACTTAGGCAGTTCGGTCATCGAAGGAGGTGAAGATCAGTGGTCCTTGTCTTCAAGCCTTTTGGCCTTCAACTTCTTAGTTTCCTTAATCATATCTCTGTTAGTGTGCATTTTCTACACCAGAAAGGAAATGTTGTACCACGATTCCTACGAACTCATCAAATTCATCTTCCTATTCGAGATCATGCTCGTTTTCGCTTCGAGAATCGTGAATTCGATCTCTCAGATCTTACATATCGAGCAAATTCGTCTTATCATGAGGTCATTCAAATCATTAGAAGATATTTTCTCGAATTTCGATTCTACACCCTTTGTCTTCGATGGACCACCGATGTTTTCTTTTATAGCTAGGAATTTGATAATCTTGTTTCGTATATCCTTGCAGTTGTTCCAAGCTAAGTTCGACTTGATCAGTATAGCACAGACGTTTCTCTCATTCTATCTTCCCTTCGTAATGAATATAGATGTATTCAGGATTTGTGTAATTATATATTTCATCCAAGTTAACCTGTCCCATCTAAGTAGTTACGTCGAAACTTTGAAAGATTGCAAAAACGAAAAGATGAAGGAAGCCTCTATAGAATATTGTTGTAAAGGATACAATGAAATGTGTTCACAGGTACGATTATCCAATTAATACATCAGTTAAATATGTTAGAAAAACTATGATCACCAATTAATTATTAAATGGCATAAATAATATAAATGTGAAACATTCAAAATATTATTTTTTTTTTTTTTAAGAGAAAAGATTTGCCCTGGTCGGAATTCGAACCCGGGTCGTCTGCGTCTCCGTTGCAGTGCTCTAAACCACTGAGCTACCAGGGGTCGTATAAAAAATCCTTGGATACGACCCATGGTAGCTCACTGGTTTAGAGCTTAGAGGTTAGAGCACTGCAACGAAGACGCAGGCAACCCGGCTTCGAATCCCGACCAGGGCATTTTTTGTTTTCTTTTCTCTTCAAAACAAAAATATTTAAAAATAATCACTATCAAAATAATAATTAATAAAAATTCAAAATATTACTATCACCATACTACTTTCATTACCATACAAGAAATAATTTATTTACCGTGGGTTGTACTAGCTCAATACAAAATATCAATTATTTAATTGAAATAATACTTAGAGCTTGAGTGGAAAATAGTTGACTGGATAATTCTAATGATGGATTGAATTGGTCAGAGGATGCAGTGAAAAATAACACAAAATAAGCAAAACTTAATTTAATATGCCAACGCTAATACACAACATTCAATTGATACAATCAATCAGTTGATAGTTGATATTTTGACGTGTCACCTCAGACTCGTTATCCGCTACTGCCCTGAAGATGGCCTATATCTTAGGCCGAAATGTAGGCACATTAAAATAAGTTTTGCTTATGTTGTGTTATCTTTGACTGCAGCCCCTGACCAATTCAATCCACCATTTGAAATAATAATAAGTATATAGTTTTAATATTTATATCTTGTATTTGTATTTACATTAATGCTAAAGAGCATTATTATCATCTTTAACTTCAACAATACTTTCAATCATTTCATAAAAAAAGATATTTAACTAGGAAAAATGAAATCTTTCAGGAGAAATGAAAAGTTCAGCTAGCTATTGAACTTTTATTTATTGTTGGTATCAATCGTACAACTATTAAACGATCTTTTAGTTAAATATGATTAATCTTATATCAATTGAATTTTAACCTTTAAACTAAAGTTGGTTAAAATAAGTCGTATAACTCATGCGTAGGCCCCTAGGCATTACCTGTCTCCCGCAATACGTCATGAGCACCTTCCCTACCAAAAGTCGCTAAACGGGGATAAAGAAGTTTTCACTTCACAAAGAATTGTCACCGTAACAAATGAAAGATTTTTCGCAAAGCTAGCTAGAACAGCCTGTTCAGAAGATATTCATGTAATGGGAAATAAATTATTTTGTGGTATCGCAGATTTTATCCAGACCTACTTAAGACAGAAAAATTTCTTCTCAAAATAGTGTGGTAATTACCACCCTATTTGGTAAATAGTGCGACACATAATTTGGTAAGTTGTGGTAATTATCATTATTTATTTGGTTTATGTTGGTAATTCAGAAGCACCAAATTTGTTCGTGTTTATTTTTACCTATTCACAATATCTGATGCAGGTGGATCGATTGAACATCGTGTACGGTCTTCACCTCCTCATCGTGTTCATCAACATCTTCACAGTTCTCGTTGATGAACTGTATCACCTCATCTTCCTCAAGTTCTCAGACCGAATCGATGTCAATATTGTCCAGGTTCTTTACCTATCGTCATCACTCACTTTTACATTGTTATTCACATTCTCGATAACTTGTGCCTGTGATAGGACTGTTGCAAAGGTAACTAGAGTTTATTTATAAATTTATGGTATATTAATAGAGTTGTATAAGTTATTAAATAGGTGAATTCGTGAAAGATACTTTGTAATGCTTTATCTGTAGTTTTTCTTCGAAATAATATTATCTCTCTATTAAATAAAAACGTTTTTGTCACGTATCATATTTTATAAATTTACATTGTCTTAAAAATATATACGATTGCTTTATTTTCATTTGTTGTTCAATTGTTCATTTCATTTCATTTGTTCTTTTTCAGGCCAAACAATTCAATGCGTTGCTATACCAGGTTATGATCAGTGAAAAAACGTCTGTAATATCTAAAAATGTAAGTTGTATTGAAAGCTAAGTATGTGTGTGATTATTCGAATTTATTTTAAAATTGAGTAAATACGGTATAACATATTGCGGAAATTTGTAATTCAATATTGCGTTGAATTGAATGTTGATGGATGTATGTGTGTTTAGATTAAAGACGGTATGTTTGATTCATGTGAAAGATTATTCCATGTTACAAAAAGGAGTTACACAAACAAACAATTAAATATTAATAACGATAGATTAATAACAATTTCTTGTTACAATAAATAGTGAATTTCGCCAATACTTTAGGTATCCCAAAGTTTTTGTTTTAGAACAAAGATAACATGAAGTTTGCAATTAGCGTATATCGTTCTATCGACAAAGCGAAAAGAATCGATTGGTTATCAGTGATTTTATTCGTGATAAACAGACGGCGAAATTGTTTCCAACAATTTATTCAGGAAGCCCCGGGCTATGACTTAATAAATGCCGAGGTGCTCCAGCAAATGTCTAGGAAAGGTCTAGTGCTTCTTACGACAATCTACAACTCAATACCTACGAAATTCCCTATACATTGGAAATACTCTATTGTTTCAATGATCAAAAAACAAGATAGAGATATTAGCAATCCTTCCTCGTAAAGACCTATTAGTTTACTCCCTATTTGTTCAAAAAGTTTTGAAAAATTACTTTATTCCCGCTTATTAAAGTTACTGACTGACAAAAATATAATCCCTCACCATCAATTCGGTTTTCGAAAATCACACTCGACTACTCAACAATTGCACAGAGTAACAGACTACATATCGACAGCACTAGAGCAAAAGTTATATGCAACTGGAATGTTTCTGGTTGTCGCTCAAGCGTTCGACGAGGTTTGGCACCAGGGCCTTCTCTTTAAACTCAAGACTATACTACCACACACTTATTATTTAATTCTTGAATCATTTCTTGCAGACAGATTTTTCTCAGTCCAACAAGGCACAGAGCTATCTTTATTAAGACCAATCTTAGCCGGTGTGCCTCAGGGATCAATACTTGCACCGCTATTGTACATAACATATACATACGACATTCCACAAAGTCCTAACACACTGATCGCAACCTACGCTGACGACACTGCCATGATCACCAGACATCAAGGCGCGACACAGGCCTCACAAAACTTACAACAAAATCTACAAAAGTTGAATGAGTGGTGCCAACTATGGAAAATTAGACTGAACCATGAAAAGTCACAACACATCACTTTTACTCTTAGACGTGAAATATGACCTCCGATTTACCTTAATAACTCACCCATCCCACAGACAGACGAAGTACAATACCTGGGACTAACATTTAATAGGAGAATGAAATTGGGACCTCACATTAAAAAAAAACGCCAATACTGAACTTAATGTATTCTCTATTCAGGAAAAACTCCAAATTAGAACCAAGACAAAAATTAAACACATACACTTACTTACTAAAACCAGTTTGGACATATGCATTACAAATTTATGGCATCGCTAAACAGACTCACAGAAAATGACTACAAACTTTCCAATCAAAAGTACTCAGACTTGTCACAAAAGCACCCTGGTATGCCAACAACAAAACTCTACATACGGACTTAAAAATACCAACTGTTGACGAACACATACGAACATACTACAAACGCTTTCAAGGAAAACTACACGGACATCCAAACCCATTGATAGAACAAATGGCCACTACTCTCATGCCAGAGAACGCTAGGAGGAGATTAAAAAGAACGTGGATGAGGGATCTATTACTATAGAAAATTGTATCAAGCCAAGAGAGAGGTACCGCTTTAATGTTTTATTTGACAGGTGTGGATGCAAATATAAAGAGAAAAAAAAAATTATTCAGGGATCTAATGCGTTCACAATATGGATGAACTGAACGCTTTATAAAGTACTTAATATTAGTATTTTATAATGCATAAATATATCGATTACTTCTTTTATTATATAGACGAAGATGCGCCTCCACACTTCGATGAAAAGAGAAATAGTGTTTACAGCCTATGGTTTCTTTAGCTTAGACTACTCCTTGGTTCATTCAGTAAGTGGTCATTGCTTAATCACATTTTGGTGTCCGAATAATTACCTGTCACGTTTTGACCGCGTGATTTAATATAGAATTTAACATCATGGATATACTTCATTCTTATGAAAAGATAGTTGAGACTTGTTAAGATGATTTTTAAAAGTATTAATTCTAAAATTTTGATTATTGAATAGTGATTTGTTTCGTTTTTATTTCTAGATCGCGGCAGCCGCAACAACTTACCTTGTGCTACTGATTCAATTCACAAAACCCACACCAGCATAACCTGAATGACATTGACTTATCTAGATAACTTTTGTTGGTAGAATTTCAAGTTAATGTAAAAACTAGTAGCTATTATTAAGCTTATGTTAGAAATGAATAAAATCTATTTTATCTATGAAGGAAGAATTATAAACACTTACAAATAAAATTAATTAATTTTAAAGTTTATTACAATTTGTTGGCAACTGTATAAGAATAACCTGGGTGGAAAATATCTGCATTCCATCAAATAATCGAATAATAACATAAATAAGGTTACTTATACATGCCTATGTTAAAAAACATTTATTTTATTTCTGCTTGCATATATAAATACATAATAAATTTATAATGATAATGGTTTACCATGATTGTTTACAAGGACGAATTTAAGGGGAGGGGCACAGGGGCACGTGCCCCCAGACGGTTTTTTGTGTATTGTGGAGAATCCATTATAGTACATATGTACTTATAGGCAAATCACATGTTCATAGTTGTTAAAATATATGAATAAAATAACAGAAAGAACACGAGTGAAACTATTGTTTAGATATTTTAATAAACCTTTAAAACCTTTCTATAAATACTACAAGTTTATTTCTAAGTTGCCTGCTGACGGCTGACACTAGCCAGAGACCCCTCCTCTGGTAAGTAGTGGAATCACCCAACAATGGCCAGTCCCCTAGGGTGAGGAAACGAAGGTGTAGGCAAGGGTTGTTAGGTGGCTCCCCGTGCCGCAGGCGGGAAACGCTTCTTTGGTAGGCCTGGTAGACCGATGAGGTAGGCTAGAGCTTGACAACTCGCTACGAGCCGGTCAGGAGGCCCCGAGGAGGCAGCCCCTCCACCTGACTCGGGGGCAGTGGGCTAATAATCCTTAAACACTTATCATTATGAAACCTCTAAAATAAAAGAGGAGGCCCAGTCTCGGTGACGGGATGTAGAGCCAGCCATGCATGTATGTATTTCTAAGTTGATGCTCGTCTGCCCGTTGTGCCCTCCACAGAAAAACCCTGGAACCAGCCTTTATTTTTTTATACATATATTTATTTACATTTGAGATTACATATGCACACGTTCGTTGTTTAACTTGGTTGTTTGCATAATTATTATTCGCATACTTCTGTGTGTGTATCTACATATACAGAAATATATGATATAAAGCGTGTCTTTCAGTACTAATACAAATTGCCATTACGTGTGGCAGGTTGTAATATTTCGCAATCAAAACTTTCATCTAAAAAAAAGAGCAAATTACAAAATAAAGGTTTTAATTAGTTATAAATAACAGTTACATTTCACATTACACTTCGTATTTTTTACAAATAATTAAATATATTTAATATATTTAGAGGAGCAAAACTTCAACCCGATACATAAATAAAGTTGGAATATAAAGGAAGGTTCCAATTAAATCATATTAATTCTTTTGTTTTACAATATTTTATATAATCCTAGTTTAATGTTTGTAATAATCCAGACAATGTTATCTGATAATCTTTTTTAAACATACGGTGCATTGAAGAGTGAAGTTTGTATGATAGTATTGTAGAAATACTCTTTGTATTTATTTCTTGCCATTCCTACCATTTCTCTTGTTATAACAAGTTATATATTATTTGGTACTTGTTTGTTTGTATAGTTTTTCTGTTTTATTTTATTCTATAATTATTAATCTTAATCTCACACTTCTAGGAGATTTGGCCCGAACCGGATATCAATCCCTTCGTGAAAAACTCTTATTCTCAGCCCTGATGATTTCCTAAAACTTAGGCCGAAAAATTAGTACAAATAAAATAAGTTAAACTTGTGTTGTGTATCATATATTGGATGCACCCCTAAACTGTTCACAATCTTCGAAAACTATATATTTATATACATGGTGAATGATGACTTGCCAAATTTAATTATCTGTGTTAGTGATGTTGGGATCTATGGTCGGATCTGGTACATATGGTACTGGATGGTTTTGGAACTGGACCAATACTGCCAGGTAAGTAGATGCTGCTGCAATAACCTAGGAAGGAAAATTACAATAGACCAATTAATTTTGGCTATTAAAGAAACTATAACTTGGTTACTTGTTCTAAGCTAAACTGTTTAACTTTACTAATAGTAAATATGGAGTTGTCAAGAAAGTAGTTTCAATTATTTAGAGAGCGATAAAACCCATCCTTTAATAAGGTCCTCTTGACTCCTCTGGAACAAATCCGATACTTAAGACTGCATCTTGACAAACATTTAACTTGGAAATCACATACTAGACTGGAAAGACAAGAAACCGCTCTTTCAGGATACTGCAACACTTATTAGACTAACACGCTGAGCTCTCAATTAATTACAAAAGACTCATATACATGACTATTATAAGACCAATTAGGAATTACGTAGTAGAGCTTTGGGGTTCCACTAAGCCATCGAATTCATCTCGGATCAAACCTTTACAATCCAAACGGATGTAGTCGGTGAAATATATATTTAAAAAACCTGTACCACTACAACCCGTGAAAGGGTCTGGAGTTCAGTACATGTACTGTTTCATGGACAACGGTTCTGCAAGGAGGTGACTTGTCCTAGGCCACGCTCAACCGTCAGATTTTCCCTCCTTATTCTGGGTACCCTATTTCTATAATTTATTATATTATACGGTGAGCCCCATGAGGGTCCTAGATCCTATATGATCCATCTCCGGCTGCAAATAGACTAAAAAAAAGTCTTAGCCTACAGCAGGATTTGAGAAATATAGATTATAGTCGGACTTATTCAGTTATTATCGCTACAATTGGTAACAGTTCTTACCGAATGAACTAAGGTGAAGTCCAAGTCAAAGAAACCACCAGCAGAGAAAACAACTTCTCTCTTCACCGAAATATGAAGCTGCAGCTTTTGCTGCAAAAAAAACAAAACGAGCATCATCATTTCCTCTATGGCAACGCAAAAAACTTCTTAAATTGATCGAACTTTATCGATTAATGACAATACTTACATTATGCAACAATCTCTTCGATTTATCGCTAATCATCAGCTTGTACAGTATCTCATTAAATTCTTTCGACTGTAAAAAAAATCTGATTTATTTCTAATATATTCTAATAACTATTCATAAATTTAATTTGAATTCCAACAACAATAAATCTTTTGGTAGTTTTGAAATAAAAGATACGTATTTGAGATTAGAATACGTTAAGATGAAACGCTAATCACTAAATCACTAACTCACTTTAATGTATTCGCTATTCAGGAAAAACTCTAAATTAGACTTAAGACAGAAATTAAACACGTACACTTACTTACTAAAACCAGTTCGGAAATGGGCATTACAAATTCATGGCATCGCTAAACAGACTCACAGAAAACGACTATAAACTTTCCAATCAAAAGTACTCAGATTTGTCACAAAAGCACCCAGGTATGTCAATAACAAAACTCTACATACGGACTTAAAAATACCAACTGTTGACGAACATACTACAAACGCTTTCAAGGAAAACTACACGGACACCCAAACCCACTAATAGAACAAATGGCCACTACTCTCGTGCCTGAGAACACTAGGAGGACACTAAAAAGAACGTGGATGAGGGATCTATTACTATAGAAAATTGAATCAAGGCAAGGGAGAGGTACCGCTGGGCACTGTTCTTCTTCATGCCTCTCATGTCATTGTGTATTACTTTACTGTCAGCCAATCTGCTGATTGTCATTGTTTTCATTTGACAGGTGTGGATAAATATATAAAGAGAGAAAAAAAAAGATTAGAATAAAACCAAAAAAAATTATTAATAGATATTGAAAGAATTTAAAAAATAATCAAACAAAAGTTTAGCTGATTATACTTTTTTTAAAAGAACATTCTCTGCTCACGTTTACTAGATTGACACCGATTTCTTGCCAGATCATTGGAATCTTTCAAAAACAAACTGTTGTACTCTGATTTGATAAAAATCTTCGATAGAAGATAGAATTCTTTACTGCAAATAATGGCTGTATCTAGACAAATCCATTCAACAAAGATGAGATACTTGAAAAACGTTGAAGACCAGGCAGTAGAGAATTCGTAACGAAACAATCAGGTCAAACCTGGAACATCCTGTATAAATCATTCGACAAAAGATGAAACTAAGAAGGTGTGGGTACTTCTTCGGATGAATATGGAAATAACGGCTGGAATGACATGTGATATACGAATGAAGGAAAGACGTCGACGGATCACCTAGAAGGAAGGCGTGAGGAAAACATTTAGAAAGCGTGAGTTGTACTGGAACAGAAGAGCGCTGGTACAGTAGAGCGACACTTGGTCAAGACTCTACAGAAGGTATCCCCACGTCAGATGGATCTGATTATGATGATCATGGTTACCCTAATCTACTGGTTCAGTTTCAAATAACATGATAGCACAGCATTTACCATAACCTCCGAGTGCCCTCCCGTAATGTGCCAATTATCCCAATAGAAATGACGAAGGATGACAGAATTTTTCCAGATCTTAGGCTATGAGAACGTATAAGTATTTGACGATTTAAAACGACCATCTGTATGAAACCATTGACCTTTAAAAAACATTCATCTTACCTTGCTTGCAATTGTTGCGCTGCAGTGGACAACTCTTAGAAATATAATCCAATAAAAAACCAAGCCATTTGCTCTGTAGACAAAATCGATTTTTCCTACATCTCTTTTGTTGTAAGCAACATGAAGCCTGGCTACTGTGCAAAATAATACCGTAAGAGTGAGGAGTGCTAATCGGGGCGAATAGACATAATTCAAATCCTTCTGAGTACTGCATAGCCGGGTGAATGCGGAAACACCAATGTTCAGTTTCTTTTCTTCATTGTCTAAAGTTGGTAGGACGGAGACGCACTCGATGGAAGTTTTGAAGCGATTCAACATATACTTACCGAAAATCAAGAACTCAGCAGATATTAAAGCTAAGTAAGTCCCACTTAAAGCGAACAGAAAACTGTCCGTGTTGTTAAATCCAGTATGAAATCCGCTGTTTATCCAGTAAAAGACAATGAGAATTAACTCCAACCACTTGTCTAGTCTAGAGCGCCGATGACATTCAGTGACTGATGATTCGGACAAGATAGCATCGATTTCTCGCATTTTCTTCATCGCGGTGTTCAATATTCTAATCGTCCAACAGCTGAAATATACATTTACCACATGAGTGGCACAGTATGCCAGTATGATAAGTGTCATAAATGCGTCTACTGAATGGTTCTTCAACCTTTGTGCGACAGATATTTTGCTGGCATATCCGAGCAGAAAAGTTGCCGAAATTGCGGCGATACAATAGCAGAGAAGGAAATACCCGGTTCTAAATTTACCATTTATGATAACCAAAGGCGATAATCCAAAAACGGATGAGAGAAAAAATACTGCGTCAGTAGACCAATCGTTGATTGGGTTGTTGTCCCTTTGGCCAAACATACTTAAAGGATTCTCCACTAATAGATCTTTGGCTGAATATGATTGCTATAGATTTATCGATTTCCACGAATTACTGCTTAATAACGTTATTGATGGCATTGTAACAGCTGTCAGTATACATAATTATTCCGATCACTATAATGAGCAGATAACTACAGTAAAAAAGAATTCATAAAAGTATATTTGTTCACAAAATTAATATTAAATACTAAACCTATAAACATAGCATATAATGGTCGCCATAGATATATAAATAGAGAAGGAAATACTGCACAATTTTGTTTACTGAAGATAGAGTTGATCGTTTCTTTGTTCATTTAACGCCACTTAATGCTGCTATGGCTAATCGGCCGATGTTGTCTACAGCGGGAGTCCTAAATTTTATCTAACCAGGTTTTATTAGGATAGAGATTTTTAACGAGTATCTAACATCGTACGTGCTTGGGACCCATGTATAACGTCCCTTCCAAAGGACGGCATAACCAAGGATTTTTTACTCCCATTAAAAAATCCTAGGGCCACATGCCGGGCTACGAACCCACGATCTTAGGCTTAGTAGTTTGTTATGCTAACCACTAGACCACAGGTCATACCCTAGAGTTGATCGTATTTTGGCAGCATTTAGCAGAAATGGACCAATTCAAAAAAAGAAAAAAAATTTTGAATATTATTAGCCCTTAATATTTAAATAGATAACAACTATTGCTTAGTTTAGAAATCTGCATAAGAAAATCGAAGGTAGTTAATGGATAGAAACACTACCTATTCAAATTATAATTATTTTCAAAAAACATCTTCTCAATTGATTTTATGTATTGATTATTATAAGCTCATTGATAAGAAACTGGAAGAAGGGTTCAGTGAGTTTCTTCGCTTATTCATTTAACGTCACTTTGTACTGCTGTTGCTTCGAACGATGCTACAGCAAGTCCTAAGGTTGTGTATTTAGGTAAAATTAGGAAAAGAATCTTTGACGAGCACCTGATACCGCACAGGCTCGGGACGATCATTTTACATCCCCTCCGAAGGAAGTCATAAGCAAGAATTTTTTGTTCCCATTGAAAAATCCTAAGACCAACTGCCTTGCTGTGAACCTACGATCTTGAACATAGTAGGTTGTTGACTTTTGTGTTTTTTAAACTTGCTATTTATTCTTTATTAATTAATTAATGATTTATTCTTTATTACTTTTACGAGTAAAAGTAAGCGAAATAAGCAAATACAATTATTCAATCATTATACTATCCATTACCTTATTCGAACTATCTGAAGTAGATCTAATAAGCCGAAGGAATATAATCCAATAATAAAACACATAACAAAACCTTGTATAACTTACCTATGTTAAAATAATGTCTGAGTAAGAACGTGACACAATGACGCGATAAAGATCAAAGTAAGAAAATCGTGGTAGTAATGACAAATTTTGTACAAAAGGAGTTACAAATATTCTCTTGGGCCAAAAAAAGTTCATTATGGATATTAATAAAAGTCTCGATATCATCTTTTTTTATGTTATATGGATCGATTTTGTTAAAAAGGCAATCGAATCAACCTGATTCGACAAATACACCACAATTGAATATAACCACAAATAGACCATATAGAAATATCAAAATAACTTCTAAAGAACCGTCTAACCAGCTTCTTTGGCAAAATTGGACATCGTATGGTTCAAGCATTTTCATCAATCTATTTTCCTATTACATCAATCTATTTCCTTTAACCTTTCCAACATTTTGTTCAGGTGTTCAGCGTCTAATTTCTATCTCACTCTTGCTTTGAGTAGACTAAGAATTCTGGTCGTATTACAGAAGTACATAAATGATTTCACACTGATACCACGTAATAGAGGATACCATTTGCCTTATGCTTATTTAGTTGACGACTGTTTTAAATGGCTTTCAACACCCTATCAACAGCACATTATTGTACCTGTCAGCTATAATTGGAAGAGGGTAAAATAGAGTTGAGTGCTTTTAAATTAGTCAGAAAAATTACCTTATTCGGTTTGAATAACCACTGATAGAAGCATTTAAACCAGGTGTTCAGAGCACTGCAAGTGGCCATAGGATTTTTTAAAGGGGTTAAAATATCCAAAGTTATCTTTGGCAGAGATGTTAAGTGGGGGTCCTGAGCCTGTATAAAACAATACAGGTACTCATTAATGATCCCTATCCTAATTATACCTGGATAGGCAAACTTTAGGGCTCCCACTGTAGCCATAGCCAGCATAAAAGTACGTTAAATTAATAAACAAAGGAACGCACTGAAACCTTCTACCAGTTTCTTATTAATAAGTTTATGGTAATCAATACATCAAATCAATTTAGAACATTTCTGGCAGTTGACCTCAGGCAAATCACATCACTGACCAACTGTTATCTTAGAAACAATGTAGTCTCTATCTCTGAACCCAAGACCCTACATGGGTTGTAGTAGGAAAACTTAGTGATGGGAAAGAAGAAATTTTAACATATATTCTACTAATCCATTGTTCTAAAAATATATTTCAACTGTAATATTCACTTTTCATTTATCTTTTTATTTTATACGTTTTTCAATTCACTATGGAGACCAGGATAGCTCAGTATGTAGAGCGCTGAGTTACTGTGCCGGAGATACCAATTTCGACTTTTGTTATGAGCGATAGATTATTTTAATCTTTTAATATAAAAAATTAAATCTTGTAAGGCTTGAAGAATGTCCCTGGGTAAAAGGATTAAATGAATAAAAATGATTATAAAAAATACTTTATTCAAAATTTAATTAAATTAACTTTAAAATTATAACAAAATATAAAGTATTCCAAAAAGTAATAACAAATTAGAATATAATCTCTAATCATTACAAAATATAAAATAGTACAATAAGTATGTGAAAATTAAAAAGTAATGTTTTCTAAAAATAGTATTTTTTTTTAATAAATAAATCCAATTAACAAACAGGCAAATAAAACAATATCAAATAATTGTTAGTTTTTCATTTAAATATTGCCTAAATTAAAATTAAATTATTTTTTTTAAAACTCATAGCAACATAATCTTAAAACTTGCAAAACGTTCAAGTAATGAAAACAAAATTATAATAATCAAACTGGTAACCTGTTTTATGTAGATACTGATCATGACTTTCTGAAATGATTCAACCTGAGAATTCTTAAAACAAGATATGGCTAACTTTCTTTTTTAAATGTGAAATTAAAATGATTTTGATTGGAGAATTAGCAAGTTAAACATTAAAAATATGAAAAAATACAGATCTATAATAATTTTGTGTCCGCACTTCAACAGAGGATTGAAACAATGTAGCGTGTATATTAATTCCATAAGGCATGATGAAAATAATTTAAACTTAATCTCTTATGATTATAACTATATTGGAAATAATCCTCTGTAGATATTTCTACATTTGCCAGGAAGGCAAAATATCCTCTTTTTTCTTATTGCCACGATTTTGCAAACCGTATCATTTAAAGTTTCTGTAGTAGTCCATGGAATTAAAACCTTTGACTCATAGATCTACAGATAACAGAAGAGAAAAGAAAATTTGAAGTTTTAATTTTCTTTTATTAATTTTAGCTTTTGTTTATCTTAAGCCATATCACTGTGCTTAGACAATATATGTCGTTTTACATTGCTTCGTTGTGTAGACTTATAATCACAGAAGGTGCATTCGTGTTTTTTACCTGAATGTCTTGTCGCCATATGCCTTTCAAAGTACTGCGGGTAGACTGTCTTATAATCACATAACGTGCACTGAAAGAATTTCCTATCAGTATGCATTTTTCTAATGTGATTCGTAACTTTGAATTCAAACACAGATTTATATTGACAAAATGTACATTGGTAAGGCTTTTCGTCTGAATGCTTAGCACGAGTGTGTAATTTCAAGCTGCATGGCTGAGCAGTTTTGAAATCACACATTGTACATTGGTAAGGTTTAGCGTTCGTATGACGAGCTACAATGTGGGCTTTCAAGGCAGCAGCTTGAGCAGCTTTATAGTCGCAAAAGGTGCAACAATAAGGCCTGTTATTCGTGTGCTTGCACAATATATGCCTCTGTAGATTACTTTTGAGAATGGCTTTGTAATCACAGAGATCACAATGATAAGGTTTCTCACCTGTATGCTGGGACCACACATGCTTTTTCAATAAGTTCGAATAAACAGCAGAATAGTCACAAAATGTACAAAGGAATGGTTTGACTTTGGTATGTTTGTGTAATGTGTGTTGTTTCAAATTGCATGGGTTGGCAGTACTGTAATTACACTGGGAACATTTGTAAGGTTTGTCGACTTTGTCCTTCTCAATTATCGCAACTTTTACTTCACTCAACTGTTGAAAATGGTTTTCAATATGTTGTTTGAGAGCTTCAAAGGAGTTGTAGGATTTACCACAGTGAAAACAAGAAACAACTATTCCTAAAAAAAAGTTGTAATTAAACCATAATCATAATTATTTAAATAAATAACTAAGAGAATATACTATTTTAATAAAAAACTTTTTTGCAAATAGTCAAGCTTTATGTTCTTAATTAAACTTATGTCGCTGGTTGCTATAGTGATCAATCAAAAGAGAGTTTTTGAAATTTCACACGTCCTGATGGATTTTATGAATCTATAAATATACATACTCATATAAAGTTAAACATTGAAAATTTTAAAGGTGCCCCTATATTTTCATGGTTTATTAATTTTTTCTATTTCCAAATCCAAAATAAGCCATTTATAGGCAATCAAAATAAATAAAAATTGATTTCAAGATAAAAATAACTCAGTTTTGTTTGTTTTAAATTACATATGGTTCATAATTGATTATAGAATTTACTAAGGCACAGTTAATTTCATTTTTAATTTAAACTTAATTTTAATCAAAAGCCCTCATTTTGAAACAAACATACGATCCATCATTAGAGCAAAACTTAAACAGAAAATACAAGAAGCATGGCAAGTGCAAAAGAAAAACATTTTTTTGTCCTCATCCCTGACGATGAACAAAAAAATTAGGCTGAAATGTTGGGACAAATAAAATAAGTTATTTGTTAAAAATGTATTGACTACACCTCCCCCCCATTATCAACATTTCTCAAAGCCTACTTAAAAAAAAATAAAATGCAACTACATTCCCTAGGTTCAAAATCACTCATGATTTTGTTCTGTACTATTCTGATAGTGGAACTATTTCTCAAACCATTCTCCCATCAGATAATGTTAAGTAAAAAAATATTAAAAGTAAAAAACTAAAAATATGGAAGATAAAAAAGATTACCTTTATCTATTTTAGCGGGTTCTTCCACGATGATACATTCCTGTTTTATATTACCTGTAACCACTATAAACAGAAAAGTAGGGGTAAAAAAAATATACAAAATAAAAATATATTGTAATTTATTTTTATTTATGGTTCTTTTGATGGTGATTATTTTTATTTTGAAGAGGAAAGATTTGTCCTGGCCGGGAATCGAACCCGGGTTGTCAATTTTGAAGAAAATCCCAGCCAGGATAAATCTTTTCTCCTCAAAATAAAAATATTTAAAAATATATTGTATTTATCCAAATACAATCTTCTTGTTTGTTAGAAATAACCTACATTTTAAAATGATAAAAAAAAAACACCACTTAGCTCCCTTCAAGCCAAAAAAATAATAAAAAAAGTTAGACAAATTAATTAATGTTAGTGAAAAATTGTAGGCTACTTCAGTGATTTTTAGGGACTTATATTTACAGCCCCACAGTGGCTATTACTTACTCCACAGTGGTTTAGTAGAATTTTCTCCAAAATGAGCTTCTTGAACTGAAGGAAACAGAAACATGTTATATTTGTAGCAAAAATTGAGCTACAAAAGTCAGGCATTGGCTTGAAAAGGAGTTTTTGCTTATAATACAACTCCATTTCAAGCTAAATAATAGGAGATTGACACGATTCTGCTTCCCTTATTATAGCTAAATGATCTCTGGACGAAATTTGACTTATTCACCTGGTATATAAATATAATGAAGGTTATAATCAACGAAACTCAGTTAAGTTAGAATGACAACACTGTTTACGATGACATTTTTTTTTTTTCAAATACAATATTGTTTGTAAAGAACAAAATATAACAAATATGTTACCATAAACAAAAATTATTCGAGTGCCTGTTACCCAGAGAAAGGCAGGGTTGACATTTTTTTCTTTAATTATTTCCTAAATATATCAATTTTGAGTAAAAGTATGTTACTCATAGATATTTTCTATCAGGATCCCAAAACAACTGTTTCATTATATTTATCATATTTATTATATGATAAAAATGTGAAAAATTAAAAAAAAAACTAACCATTTATGTCTACTTCTTTCTCTTCCTCCCCTTCTTCTTCTTCATCTTCATGAATAGATGTTTCAACAAAACCATCTAGGCAGAAATCAATTAATTAAGTTAAAATTAGAAATTTATTTGTTAAAACATTTTCACTAAATATGATAAAAAAATAATAATGAATAAAAAAAGAAAAAAAGAAAGTTTCAATGCCTGTTTATAAGATAAAACCAGAATGCAATATATTATTTCTATTGGTATGAAACTGTTGAATATTAAATTTTTAAATTAAATTATTATTAAAGAATAAATAATTTTTAATAAACATCTAGTAAGACCTTCAAGTGCATTACATACAAATGAAGTATGATTTTATGTTTTTCTTAGAATTAAATCCAAACGCAATGCTTTAAACTCCTTAAAAATTTAAAATTAGATGTTAATGTGAAAAAAGGAAGGTAGTACTTCTCACCAACCTTCATCAATAGATTCTTCTTTGACTTCTACCTTAAGGACACTAGCTATGGCCGCATCTGAAATAAAAATATATGTAATATTAAGATTAATTTAAATTATACAAAAGATGGAGTCAAATGATTAGCAATAAAACAATGTTAATTATTCTGCAGATTATCGCTTCGAGTTGAGTTACAATACGTTTTAACTGTTTATTCATTTCATTTTTAATATTTTCCAAAAATATAAGTTATCATGAATTGTAGTATGGAAAAGAGAATGTAATTGTGGGTAATAAGTAGATTTTGGTAACCATTTCATCAAGAAAGAACAGTTTCAACTAATATATCGAAGCACAGATGATACATGTTTGTTCCAATGTTCATAACTAGATGAAATGATTACCGAAGTATACACATTCCCCATAATTACACTTTCTTTTCCATACAAAAAATCATGATAACTTGTATTATTTAAAAATATTAAAAGGGAAACGAATGAAAAGTTAAAACTGGATGTGATTCAACTTGAAGTGACAATCTTCGGAATAATTATCAAAAATTCAATTGACTTTTGTTGGGCATATTGTTATAACTATGATACAACTCTCATCATTTAAGAGATGGATAAATGACCATGCATGAGAGGAATAAATGACTTTCCTAGAAACAATCCATTTTCGACTTTTGATCTTAGCGACTTGGGGTGTAAAATACTTTTCGACAAAATAGAAATTAGAATTACTTAAAGCTTTTTAATATATTATTATTATACTTAAAAAATAATATGTTTGCATAATATTTATGATATATTTTGCATAAATTGAATGTCTAGTCCAGTTTCTAAATAACTGGAAAGAATTGCTAACAGTAGGCACTAATCTCTAGGCTGATTTGACTTAATGATGTTCTGAAACGTCAGGATAGAATAAATAAATTTCTTATTTTGTATTATTTCTCATCAATCGCACCTGTAGTCAAACTTCTCTGAAATTTACTTTACTTTCACCATTATGAATGATAAATAATTTTTTTATTTCGATTTAATATTTCACTAAATAATCAAGACAGGAGAACCCATTTATTAATCCTTAATGTCTTAAGAGTGAACCGACTTAAATATTTTTGATTTCCAAACAGGAACCAGCAGATAACAAAGTGGGTAATTTACACGATTCTACCCTTCATTCCATGCTATTACATTAACTCAATTGTTTACATTACATAACCATGACAATAATTTTGTGTGTACTTCAATTTTAACCAACATATTAAAGAAGAAAATTATATATTATTCAGTAGATTATACATAGTAGTTTCATGTAAGTATGGTACAGTTCAAAAACTCAACAAGTATTTTCCACTTATTCAAACTCAATGTAATTTCCCCACCTGAAACTTCCATTTAGCAAATCTAGGACGTTTAATGTCAAATGAGTATAAGCACAGAGAAACTGGCTATCGATTTCACTTCTAACAATACCAAGCATTATTTAAGAAAACAAACTATTTTAACACTGATTTCATAAGTCAAACTTGTCAAACCATGTATGACAATCAGGAAGGTTGACAAAAGTTGGGATAATCGATTATTATTCCATTTTCGGTAATTGTTTAGGAAAGATCTTCCTTCAGAATATGTCACTCTGATTTATAGCAATTATAAAAAAAATGTTATTTATCTGTAAACAAATTAAAAATAACCATACCAAAAAGTAATTTAATCCTAAGGCCACCTGATGGGCTACGAACCCGCGATCTCAATGATTGGGGCTCACTTGTGGTGTAGTGGTTAGCATAACAACCTACTCCGTCCAAGATCGCAGCCCGGCTTGTGGCCTTAGGATTTTATAAAGGAAGTAAAAAACCCTTGGTTATGCAGTCCTTCGGAGGAGCTGTAAAATGTGGTACCGCGCTAGGCGGTGTCAGGTAGTCTTTAAAGATTTTTTACAATTTAAATAACGGTATTCAAAATTTAGAAAATATATGCATGAGGATGATTTCAGTTTGGTTTAGTTTAGTTTCATTAAGGTGTTATTAAAATAATCAACACTTATGTAGGTTGGAGTTAGAAATATTGTCTATATTAAGCTACGTCCACACTACTAGACCATTGCTGAGTCCGTTGCTGAGACCAAAATCGCTAGTCTAAGGTCTCCCGATACGAATGGGAGACTTCATGCAACGAGACGAGGTACGGCCAAATCTGAGCAGTATTCAACATTATTGTCATTAGTCCCTCTTCTCACGACCCAACCCTAACACAGTCTTGGCCGAAAATTCCTACAATAAATAGTTAGATTAAAGTGTTGTGTATCTGAGGAATACGTAAATTCAAGTAGTTTTTTATACCTCAGTTTTAATATGCAATATGTTAAGTTATAATATGTAAAATTTTTAATTCATTGGTAATTTAAACAAGCAAATAAATTGAATCTTCAGCTGATCCAAACTATTAAAGGCCATACTATTACTATTAGCTTTTTTTTATTTGTCAGATAAGCGACCTTTAATCATTGCGTCAGTCTTTTTATTTTCTACTTCTTGCAAATTTGTATTTTATTTCAGTGTGTTATCTTATTTTCTATTATATTCCACAAAGATATTTTTAATTTGAACAATGCTTTGGACTTAAAAGCTGTGCAAAATGCAATTATCTGTGATAAAGACGATGAAATTGATCAAGATATCGCGACTTTCCTGGAAATAATTGTTATGTATAATTTGACGTTTTTAAAATGTAAATTTGTATTTTTTCCAAGTTCCTTGAAAATAAACTTTTATTTCTCTCTTCTTTTGATGCAACTCTACGACAGTCTTGACCGAATATTCCTACAAAAAATAGTTAAATAAGCGCGACCTTTAATCATTGCATCAGTTTTTACTTTTCTATTTCTTGCATATATTTATTTTATTTCAGTGTGCTATCTTATTTTATGTCATTATAGCCCAAAAAAAGTTTTTTTAATTAGAATAATGGTTTGGACGTGAAAGCTATGCTAAATGCAATTATGCGTGACACGGATTATGAGATTGTTCAATATAAAGCGGCATTCCTAGAAATAATTTTTTGACAGAGGCGGACTAAGGTTTGTCTCGTCTATTGACTAGCAAATGTCTCATAGTGTGGACGTAGCATTAGAGAGTCAAAACAATAAATATGAATAGGAATGGTTAAGTTTATAAACTCTGTGAATAGAATTCAATAATGGATTGATTAATCCACCATTATCTATGCTGATACACAGTGACGTGATGGGCATTAGATATGACATAATTTATTGCAACAAAATGTTATAAATCACAAGAAGGTACCTTTTATTTACCACAGTACCGAAACTAGTTATTCAATATATCTTGGCATTTGTTAAAATTAATATTCCGCACAAATCTTCTGAAAACGTAATCCTCTACATGATTGCATATTTCAATGGAAAATATAGCAAGTCCCTCCAGACAATAGTCTCCTATTAGGGCTAGTGCCATCTTTTTGGAATTCGTGGTAACTAACAACTATGAATTCAAGTTTAAAATTTGTAATGATTAAAATAATCGTTGTCGATTTTCGTTGTAATTTACAAAGTAATAATTTAAAATAACAGTTGGGGGTGAATGGCATGTGGAGGTGAGAGCCCATTGCCAGGTTTAATTATGGCAGACAGTCTGGCAGCAGACTGGCCCCTAGGCAGGGAAACAGTACAGTGATGCTTAGACAACTAAACTAATTACAGCACACTACACACTCTAGGATCGAAAACTAGGGTTTTGTTTATCTCTTAAGCAAGGGGAAGTACACAGCTATGATATTAAGTGTTTCACCTTAAACTCAGAAATGAGCTAATCGATTACATCATAATTAAATCAGACCGCCCCTAAACTCATGGATGGAAACAATATTTTCACCAATGATAGATTCCATCATTTGGAATAACGATTACAACTTCAGTCAACCTCGATGGAGTTAAATGTATTTTTATAACCAACAACTGCAGGATAAATTATTGGTAATATACATAAATTGTCTATCAACAGTGATAAGAAAATGTCTGCCTTAGTCATATACCAATAGCAAATTTATAATTTTTGTTTGTTATGCACAAAGGGTGAATTTGGCCTCTATTTTATTGCAATGAGTAATGTAATTACAAACTTTTAAAATAATTAATTTTCATTGCAATACACTAGTTCAAGACTCATTTTTTTTATTTATCTAAGTTTGTTCCTAGTGTTCATAAATTTATGTGGTTACATATTAATATCTTAGCTCATAATAAATAAAGGGATATCTTTAGGGTGATAACCTTTCCGCTTAGTCTAATATGGTGTTTCCAATCTCAGCACAGCTGCAAATAATGCAATCGATGAAATTATACAGTTTAGAAACTTATCCAAAATATCTTGCATCATATGATATATGAGTAATAATTGTTATAATTTTACATTAAAATAACTGTTTGTTAAAAACTAGAAGAAAATTTGATGCTCATTAAAATAGTACTAATACTTACTTTTATATTATTATATTCTTATTGAAAATCTTGATTTGTAACATCTTTGACTAGGAAAAATGAAGTATTTAAACATACTGAATAACGTTTAGATTAGAATTTTAAAACATCCAGAAATCACTTTATAAAGTGAATGCATTCAGCAAGTTGATAGATAATTGCATAAATGGATATACACAAAATATAGATAACCTATAAACACGAGTTTTTTTTTATGTATAACCAGTTCATATCTACACAATTCACATTTTTTTCCAATCCAATTAAGAAGCTAAAGCGATTATTTACAAATTATGTATACAGAAATATACAGCTCTGGTATTGCTCTGGGTGCATTTTAATAAGAGTTTGAGAATCTGAATCAAAAGGATGTCATTGATAATAGATTAAATCCCACCGTGGATAGGTTGGAGACCCAGGTCTGAGTACCGGTCCTGGTCATATATTTTTTTTCAAATAAAATATTTAAAAATTATAACACCTAACTATAAAATAAAATAAATTGATAATAGTTTAGTATGATAGGGTTCTAGAGATGGGGCTCTCTTGCTGATTTGAAAATTGGGAGCAATTCACAAAAAAACAAAAGTCCATTAATATACTTTTTTTTCAATTAGCAAAAAAAAATGTCAAATTAAGCTGAATAGTACTTGAAGATGGTCAGTTTATCTATATTTTTGCCTAAGATTATACTAATTTTTCATAGAATATATTGATTTATATAAAAAAAATATTTCATTGAAGTAAATAAAACTAATTATAAAAGAAGATTTGTTTTTATCTCATTTATTTTTGTTTTCAAGGTTTTATTTTAAGTGATTTGATTATCTCTTAGTCACTTTTGAGGCTACTAGAATGCACTGTTGTAGATTAGCAAGATACAGTGGATTTAAAGAAATATTTTGATTACATGTTATTTAGAAATAGAATTGAAGTAAAGTTAGTAAGATTTTTACATGTTAAGAAAATCTCATATATCCCTATTATCCTTTAATGTATGCAATAGGAAATTTTTCTGTTAATTATAAAATAGAATTAATACGCCTCTTAGAATGTTTTAAAAGCATTACTTTTCACTATATATACTCAAGATATTTGAGGTATCAATGTGGGGGTCTGATACACTCCTGTGTCAAGATTTTGAACGAACCATCAACTACTTTAAACAAGGCCCGTTAATTCCCTACACAGAGAGGGTGGATTTGGCTTCCATTTTATTGCAATAAATTATTGAATAACATTTTTGAATAATTATTGTTAGCTGTAATGCATTAATTAATGGCTTATTGTTTTAAACATTTAAATTCTATTAATTTTTTTTAAATATACTAAAAACCTCCAATATCTTAAATTTATTTATTCTTTTATAGATAATAATTCGTGCTTTGAGAAAGCATTTATTGAATTATATCTCTATAAGTAGAACAATTATAGCAACTACATTTCTACAATTCTAGTTTATATATATATATATATATATATATATATATATATAAACTTTTTAATTTAATATTAGCCATCCGTAGTGACCTTAATGTCCCATTTGCTGCTGATTTGGCCCGAGCATCAATCATTTTATGACAAACTTTATTCCCGCTCAAACCAAATAGTTTCAAACCTGGCAACCTCTTCAATTCCCTATAATCAGCCAAGGCATCTGAAAAGAAGATGGCCTCATGACCTTTTAAGTTGAATTTGTTATTTGAATACTATCACTGGGTAGTGTCTCCACTTGCATATATCTTATGCCATTATTATTTATTCTATTTACTTGTATTATAATACAATTACCCATTTCAATAAATAAATGTTCAAAAATACAAAAAAAACGTTAAGGTGTGTTTGAAACCCATACAACCTATCCTGACCTTTTAATAATTTATTAAGATTGTTGTTGTTACTTTTATAAATATAATTTTTTTTTATAATTTATTTAATTGTTATATGATATAATTTTTTTTTTAAATTATATAATTTTTGTCAAATAAAATAATGTTTTTAAATTTAACTTATAGATTACGAATATGACCTATGTTTCTTTCATCGACACATGATTGTGATGGTATTTTTTATGGTAGTAGTGTAGAAATATACGTACATAAAAATAAACAAAAAAATCAGAAATAACTTAAAAACAACAAAATAAAGGAAAGTAATTCTTATAAAACATTATAATGCAATTAGAAATAAAAATAACAAGGAAAGAAAAGCAAATTATTTTAAATAAAAGCTTTAATTTGATTTTACATTTTATTGATAACTTTCATTATATAATTCTAATATTTTACAGAAATACAAGCCAGAAAAATAGCACATTCATGAGGGATACAATACCAGCACGTATTAAATTAGAAATTACTTTAAATTTTCTGGCCACAGGCAATAATTGTAATCGTAGATTACAAGCACCTAGAAAGACACACTATCCTTTGCTAAACTTGCGTTTGTTTTCATTGGTGTAGTTAACAATCAAACCAGTAGAGTAGAGTAAGATAGTGGAAGTTGGTATGGGTTAGTCGAGTGTAGTATTCCACGGGTGCTATCCACTTTACTATCTGTAGTGCTCTGCTGTCACTAGCACAACCTGTTTACATTATTCTAGTATGGAAATAATAAGCACTCTACGACCAAACTCTACTACTAATTATACCACTATAACCCAGGCTTTATGCATGGAGATGATTAAGCCACGATCATGCTCAACCATTAGGATTTCCTCCCAATCTTATAGAGGCTGAGTGAGGACCTGGAGAGATACAGATTACACCTGTCCATAAACAATAATAATTAATAATAACAATAATAAAACATACAGATTACTACAGATCCCACAGGGTACATTTATTTTAGGATACAATAGAAAAAAATCTTACAGATTTAATTATAAGATTTAAAAAATCTATTAAAAAAAAATTAAGTTGAATGAAAAAAAAATTGTTTTTCTAGCCGCAAATATACAGTCGTGTTCATAGAAATTGCATCACTTAAAAATATTGGAGGATTTCCTTAAGCCAATGTTATTCTTACCTTTTGATAATTTTAAATTGTTTTGCAAAGGAAAAGAGTATGTTATTAGGCACATTAACGTGACTTGACTCATGGGGGGGGTTAACCCCCCACCAGTTCACCACTCCTACATAAAAAGATGCCTCGTAATATAGGTATAATTTATATTATACTATAATCATGTAGCTTCAAATTAAATAAATAGATTATAATTTTTTATAAATGTTATTTTGGAAGTTATAAATATTATATTCATTATAAATGTTATTTTTGGAAGGGCAATCAAGAAATAGCTTTTAAATACAAGTAACCTTATTTATTGGTCACGATAACTTACTATAGTTAATTGCATAGGGAACTTTCTAGACCCATCCAGACTTTACTTCTAGGTTCTAAGAATCGTCTAAACTGTTCTTCTCACATTTGCGATCTTATTGTTACCGCTATAATAATATAATTAATTGTAAATAAACCGTATTACGTTTTGGTTTTCTCGTTTTAGTGTACCTTTTATTCATTAAAATAACTGTGTTTGCACTTTCTTTGTTGTGTTTTTGACATTATTGGCCCTTACTTCTGTAATCCCACAATAATAACTTTGAAAAAGTAAAATCCTTCAAATTTTTATTTCATTTAAATTGTTACTTCCTCAAAGTAGTATCCTTGGCCCAATCCTTTATACAGTTTTTACAGCTGACAGCCCAACTCATCCTAATACTATCCTTACCACGTAAGCTGATGATACATGTGTATTATCAGTCAACACCAATCCAAAAAAAAAAAAATAAATAAAAAAAAAATACAGCTGACATCCCAACTCATCCTTATACTATCCTTACCACGTAAGCTGATGATACATGTGTATTATCAGTCAACACCAATCCAGTTATTGCATCCCAAAGCCTCCAATCCCATATCACTGATCTTGAAGAATGGTGTCAAACATGGAGAATTAAAATAAATTCTCAAAAATCGCATCAAATCACTTTTACTTTACGTCGTAAACCAATGAATTCCTGCCCTTCAGTGTCCTTTAATAATATCCCACTGGTGCCTGTAGAACAGATCGGATACTTAGGGTTGCACCTCGACAAACGATTAACCTGAAATCCTCATACAAGACTGAAAAGACAAGAAACCGCTCGGCGTTTCAGGCTACTTCAATACTTACTAGACAAACGCTCTAAGCTCTCAATTAACTACAAAAGACTCATCTACATGACCATCATACGACCTATTTGGAGTTATGGAATAGAGCTTTGGGGCTCCACTAAGCCATCAAATTCCTCTCGTATCCAATCCTTACAATCCAAAATTCTTCGTAAAATCCTCAATGCTCCTTATTTTGTTAAGAATAAAGTCATCCATAACGACCTTAATGTCCCTTTTGTTGCTGATTTGGCCCGAACCCAGTATCTATCCTTTCATAGCAAACTTCATTCCCACTCAAACCCTCTAGTTTCAAATCTAGCTTCCTCTTCAATTCCCGATAATCCTCCGAGACATCTGAAAAGAAGATGGCCACGTGACCTTCTTATTTGAACTTTGATTTGAGTACTACCAGTGGGTAGTTTCTCTACTTGTCATTCTCATGTCATTATGTAACACGCATTCTATTTGCTTGTTGTATAATTGTAATACAGTTGTAAATATCAATAAATAAATTTAAAAAAAAAACTTGTTACTTACATTTTTTTTTAAATTTCTACTAAGCAATGGGGGCTATATCCCCAATAACCCCCCCCCCTCGTTACGCGTATGATTAGGCGTGAAAAATGGTTAAAAAACCCATACAAAAAATAAATAATATTCATAAAGTGATAAATAACGTTTTTAGTGTTAACGAGGAATATGAGAAAAACTGTTTTTTACGTACTCATATGAATTTATTTGCAAAAATTGTATAAAAACATTAAAAATATGTTTATTGAAATATTAGATAATATAAACTAGTATTTTGTCGAACCGCCATTAGCCCTGATAACTGAACCTATCCTGTTTGGTATCGAGTAGATCAAATTTCTTATGATTTCGTTACTAATCTCATCTTTATTCTTAGTTTTAGCTCATCTTTATTCCTAGTCTTAGCAATGTGTATTAGTTTGTTTTTTCATGATCAACTACAAGTTTTCTATAGGATTTAAATCAGGGCTATTGCCTGGCCATGGCAGCGTGGAGTATTTTCAGAAATAATTTCTCCTAAATATTTAAAGTATGCTCGTACAATTATAATATATGAAAGTGGTTCTATAGTACGATTATATTATATTTAATATTTTAGTAGTCGTGTACTTCTTTTTTAATAAATTTTGTATTATTCTTTAAAAAGAGATAATTTAATAATATACTTAAACTTAAATAGTCTTACAAGGATTTCCTTATTTAGTAATATTTATTTTGTTATTTAGAATACAAATCTTTGTATATTTTTGCTTTCTCACCGACTGACCTGCCTACCTGTAGACCTTAGCCTTATCTTTATTGCACTGCAAATGAGAACAATGCAGCAATTCTCTGGGAAGGGTTCTTAAACCCATTTCCTAACGGTACAACGTCTCTTGAAATTTATGACACTTGTTATTGCCTTAACTTTTACCTTGCTGTCATCTAAATATTCCTAGCTCTCAACTAATATAGATATAGATAGAGTAAAAACTACTGTAAATATAATTTTTGATTGCATATTCTATAATTTAATTATTTTTTTACAGTTTTTATAGGCACGATTAACTACGTACTATTTTTTCAATAAAGTAAAGTATTGTTCATTCGTTAACCATATTATTAACTATATCAAGTCGTGGTCATATAATCACTTAAAAATAATGGTGTATCTCCTTAAACCAATTTTGTTCTTACCTTTTGGTAATTTTAAAATGTTTTGAAAATAAAAAGAGTTTGATCTTAGGCGTGAAAAATGGTTAAAACCCAAACAAAAAATAAATAATATTCATAAAGTGATAAATAAAGTTTTTAGTGTTAACGAGAAATTTAAGAAGAAAACTTATTTACGTACTCAAGTGAATTTATTTGGAAAAATTGTATAAAAACGTTAAAAATATATTTATTGAAATATTAGATAATATAAACTAGTATTTTGTCGAACCACCATTAGCCCTGATAACTGAACCTATCCTGTTTGGCATCGAGTCGATCAAAGTTTTCATGATTTCGTCACTAATCTCCTCATTCCACACTTTTTCGATTTCATGTTTTAGCTCCTGTTTATTCTTAGGCTTTGCAATATTAATTTGTTCTTTCATGATCATCCACAAGTTTTCTATAGGATTTAAATCCTATATTTTATTTTTCTGCATTAACCGCCCCATCTATGAAGTTTATTTTGCCAATCCCGAAGTAGGAAAAACATTACCAGAACATCACTGTTTCCGGATCTTTCATTGTGTTAGGATTCGTCAAATCTTTCATGTGGCCAACGTCTTACATATGGAGCACTGTCAGAACTGAAGATATTGAATTTACTCTCATCTGAAAGCCTCAAATTCCTCCAGTCATCAGATGTCCAATTTTTAAAATTTTGCGCCCAATTTAGGCGAGATTGTTTCATTTTTTTTGTTAAGAAACGGCTTTTTGGCTGGTTTTCTTGCCCCTAAACCTTTTTCTCTTAATCTTCTGCCAACTGTTTCTCGACTTATTTCTACTAAGTTGCTATTTGCTAGATCTCTAGATATTTCTTTAGCAGTTTTGAAGCGATTTTCTAAGGATAATCTCATCATCATGCGATCTAAACGCTCATCTGTCTTCCTTTTCCTTCCAGTCACTTTCTTTCGCCCGGTAGATCCCTGGGAAAGATTTTTGTTTATTATTCTTACCACAGTGGGTTGGTTGCACCTCACCATCCTTGCTATCTCACGCGAAGAAAGTCCAGCTTCAGCAAACGTCACTGTTTGAAACTCAGTCTATTGGCAAGAAAATACGTGCTTAATATTGGATACTCTGGGCAAAACTTAACTATGAGTCGCTGATTCCATCTCACTCTTATACCAGTAGGTGAACAAATACAATCCTACTATTTGTTTACACAAAAGGGTAACAATTATAGGCGATGCAATTTCTATGACCACGACTGTACATATATAAAAATAAACCAATAAAGGAATGTAATTCTTATGAGACTTTATAATGCAATTAGATATAAAAATAACAAGGAGAGAAAAGCAAATTATTAAATTATATGCTTTAATTTGATTTTACATTTTATTGATAACTTTAATTTTATAATTCTAATATTTTAACAAATACAAGCCAGAAAAATAGTATTGAAGTGGTATATTAAAAAAAAAAAAGACCTGTGCTACAACTGTTTCATGGGTTCAGATAGAAGTTGTTGAGAGTGGTGATTTGGCAATGATCTCACTCAGCCATCAAGTGTTTATCAATATATAAGTGTACTCACTTAATAGAGGATGGGTGAGCCCGGGAGGGACAATACAAATCCCGCACGATCCATTAATGGCTACTAACTGATCGAACCGGGATCTTCAGAACAGCTACTCAGCACTCTACACATTCAGCTAGCACTCTCCCTTTCTTAAAAGAAATTAGAAATATTTAAAAGTTCCACGAAATAATTAACACATACATTACATAAACCACCTCTTTTGGTGGTACACATTTGGAATTAATCACTACCAGTTTTCCAATTGCTCTAGATTCGTTTGTATGCAGGACTGTCTTGAGCGATTTCTCTGTGTCCCAATGTAGGGCGTGTTAGCGATGCATTGTGTTCTGTCACATTTTTAGCTTCTTCTTATGAAATAATATGCAATAATAATATAGGAAATACGATACTTATATAATATAGAAAAAAGTAATGGTCTCAAAACGTAATATGCCAAATAATTTACATGCTAAAAATATAGACAATGTTTCAGTTAAAACAAGAAGGTAGATAAAACAAGGAATACAGTCTATTGCTTGTTAAGAGGTTACCAGGAGTTGTAAGAAGAGGAAGGAGTGTAAAGTAGCTCCTACTTCCTTATCAGCTCCTGTTACTCAAAGGCGCCATTTTCTCAGGTTGTTAAAGTCACCAGCACACCAGAGCCCTCGCTGAACCTTCTTAGCAGGAGGAGGCTTCAGAGCTGATTGTGTGTCATATTTTCTTTTTTAGAAAAATTCTATCAATATTGCAATACAAAACTCAAATTTTATAAATAATAATTAAAAACAAAACAAGAACAGAACTGTTTTTCAGAGGATTTAAAATAACAATAATGAAGTAAGAGCAGTATATATATAAATTATATAACAGATTTAAATTTATCATTCTATTTTATTCATAAAAACACGTTCTGTCGCCTGTAACAACTGGCAATTATTATATTGATACAAGTCTAAGAACTCGGAACGTAGGGCAATTAATTACTGATCTTTAGTTCCAGATTCTGTGTCTGGCTATTACATATAAATTATACATTATACTAAAATTCGTGAGTTTTCTCTGTGGGATCGAGAAACTCTACTAAGGCTCGTCGAGGTTCTATAAAATAACTACGCTTAGTTGGGGAAAAACCTGAAAAAAGTCTTAATATGGATAATCATACTGTTACAAGATAATTATATAATATTTTTACTAGCCATCTTGGAATGTATGTGCCATAATCGTGGTATTTATAACAATGAATTATATTCAGGCAAAACATTTTTTTTCAAAGATTTTTGCTATTGTATGTATTTTTGATTGCCTTTTTCTAAAAATAATGAATCATTCAATCTTATAATAACATAATTTACTTTCTGGGTTTTTCGATTTGGAAATAATTCATGATTTTATTCTCTTCAAGAAAGGCCTAACACAGTTCATGTTTATAGTATACCTATTTCCGGTTTTGGTATATTATCGTATTCGACGTCCTACTGAGGTCCAGGCTTCCGTATAGCTTTTTCTACATAATCTACGGAGGCATATGAAAATAAGGTGGCCTCGAGACCTTCAAAGTTGAAGTTTTTATTCGAGTATTAGCACTGGGTGGTTTCGTTAACTGTGTTTACCTCATACCATTACATATCGTTCATTCTATTTACTTTGATGTATTATTATTATATAGTTGTAAATTTTAATAAATAAATTAACAAAAAAAATCTTTTTGAAAATCAGTGTTTAATTTTATTTATAAACCTATTCAGCATTGAGTAATAAAGCCTTTCTTATTACTCAACGATAATCAGGTCTAACATAAACTAAAAATATAATAACAGTTATAGAACTCATCCCACCGACTCGCTATGATGACATTTTATGTACCGATTTATGCATTTTATGATTTATGCACCGATCAAATCAGTGATGAGCCATCAGATACAATCAAATATAACCGCATTATAACCTTCATGTTGTTCTTGTTTTCTAAATTCGCGACTACTTGTTACTTACATAATTATTGATACAATTATTGATCATTGACAAGAAAATGTATACCTTTTTTATGTCTACCAAAATTATATTTTTAATTTTTGTTGTTGATGCCTTAGTTACGAACAAACATGAGCAGAAAGGCTTCGAAATTGAGCAAGGAGACAATGGCTGAGCATCACAAGTGTGGTGAGGCAACTTCTTGCAGTCGTATATAAGCGGCAGCTACTGTCTACCAAAGCATTCTTCTGCCAGTCAGAGCATCATCATCATCAACATGAACACCCTATCAGCAGTAAGTATCGTTTTAAATCAATATTTTTTTCAAATTTAAATTTAATATTTATAAATAGAGCAATCAACAAGTTGTTGTAAAATGTATATACCCTTCGCCCCGGACTTCGTTGGTATTTGGGCCTCGTTTCGGCCAAGTTTGAACTTGTAAAACAAAATTATGCGAAAATCACGCCTTGACATCTTAATAAATATTGAATTATTCCATGTAGCAAAATATTAGAGAGGTGAACATATATTTTGGTTAATAAGTGTTTACTTTTTGTAAAGGCAAAAGTCTAACAAACAAAAGCATTTCACTATTTAGATGGGTATTTTAAGGAAACATTTTTTCTTTCATTGTATATTATGATTCTGAGTAGGTACATTTTAATTTGTCCAATGATAATTGTTTTTAAGTTTGAGACCGGTCTATTTTGCACTATATTTTTGTATTTTTGTGAATTGTAGCAAATTATATAAGAAATAAATATTTAAAAAAATATAAAGAAAACATAAAACGGTGCTTCATTTTCCGGATAACCCAATAGTATGAAAAAAAGAGGGGTGTTTTATGGAATATGAGAGTAACATCGTTTCAACAAACATTATGTAGTACAGAAGGCGATATAGCCTAAACAATACATTTAAGTCGGTTTTTAAATTTATATAGGCAGATCTAATAACTATAGATTAACACCCCTTCTACACGGTCGGGACCGACCGCCAACCATCGTGACCTTGGTTTCCCGAGAGGCTGCGTCCGTGGTTGGCCCCGACCGTCTGGAACGCTGTCGGCCGGCGCACAGTGTTTAGTAGGATCTGGTTGGACAAAATTCATGTTTAAAATTGTAAAACATTTTATTGAAATATTGTAAACAATTGTTCAAAACCTAGAAATCTAATATTTATTTATGCCTGGCACACTTCATCTCTTCGTTGTTTATATCTAATGTATTTCATAGCTGCCACTGTTTCATCCATTTTCTTTTTTTTTCTTCTTCACTCAGTCGTAAAAAAGTTATTGCCAAACCGATCTTCTGTTGCTTTGAAAGGCAAGGAGCCATCGCGAATACCGAAGAAGAACTAACAAGTTGCGTCAACCACCGACCGTGTAGAAGGAATACAAAAATTGGTCGACCCGTCCAAGGTCACGATGGTCGGCGGTCGGTCCTGACCGTGTAGAAGGGATTGAAGTATGTATTACGAAATAAAAAGAATAGTAGGTAGTACTACATAATGAATTAATATTGAACAACTAGTAATAAGGTTATAAAAGTTAAGTGACTGAATAAAAAACTATCGATTGCTGGAAGCTTCTAGGCCTCTCAGTGGTTGCCATGGATACATAGAGTGTGGACTATTATATTTTAGGGATATGACACTAAGCACAGTTATTATTATTTTCGAGAATATTAAAAAGAAAACGATGAAAAGTTGTTGGGACTTAGCTCTAAGCGACAACCTTCGGATAACTGGAGCTGTTTTTAAAATGTTATTTTAAATTAATATTGTTGTTTGAATGGATTTCGATTATCGAACTGATTGCGATGTATCGATTGATTGCAGACTATCCTACTGGTGACAGTGAGCTGCGCCGCCGCTAGCGTCTATCCGATCGCCAACATCGGGTCCTCCTACGCGGCGCACGCCATCGATCACAGCCTGGCCCTGCCGGCCGCCCCCCTGGTCGCTGCACCAGCACCATTACCAGTACCAGCACCTGCACCACTAGTACCAGCACCTGCTCCACTGCTACCAGCACCAGCACGGTTGGTACCAGCACCTGCACCACTAGTACCAGCACCTGCTCCACTAGTACCTGCACCTGCGCCTCTGTTCGCCGCCGCACGGGCACCCCTGTTCGCCGCTCCTCCAGCCCGCTTCCTCGCCCCTGGACCGGCCGTCTTCCCGGCACCAGCGCCTTTCCTTCCTCAGCCTGGTCCCTACTTCGCACCCGCTCCATATCTAGTCTGATGTCTTTTATAACAAAATAAATTTTATTTTTGTATAAAACGTTTTTTTTATTATTATTATAAATTCCATCATTTGTGTTTATAACATCTCCGTTAATGATATGAGAAAACTTTGATAAGTTTCAACTATAACCCATAAAAGTCTTGGGTTCAGTGGATGGTAGAGGCTGAACTGTTTCTAGGACTGAACTGAAAGGTTAATATGGTCAAAGAAATATTGATGCAGGGAAAATGTATTCTTAGGTCTTCAGGTAGGATAATAAGGTAAAATTGGAAAGGAAGGATGCAAAATATCTGATGTTTATAACGTATGTGTTTCATGTAGAATAATTAAACTAAGAATATGTGGCTCTAGAAGTGATCTAAAATCAAAATATTACTAAAATATCACATATAAAAGAAAAAATACAAAATATAAAAAACACCTGCATCACTACAACCCTCGAAAAGTATTGCGATCCAGTCAACAATTGTGGAAGGAGGTGATTTGGGCAAGATAATGCGTAGCTGCCATATTTTTCCTACAAGTTCTGCATCAAGCATTACTATGTTTTAAAGAATAACAACTAAATATAATAAATAATAAAGAACGTCTGTATCCCTACAACCCATGAAGGGCATTGGGTTCCAGCCAACGATTGTGCAAGGGAACGATCACGCACAACCGCCAGATTTTTCCTACAATTTAGAGTAATAACAGTAAATTTGTGAGATCTGAATCAAGCATTACCAATGTATCACTTATAATGGAAATGAATTTTACTGTATTAGAATACAGTAATGTAATAGGTACGATTACTAAAGAAAATATAGAGGTTGGTTGAGACCCAGAAGGATCTGCCGATCCCACAGTGTCTATCCTATTAACAGATTATATAATGTAGCTGCCAGAGCCGAATTTGAACCTAGAATCTTCAGCTCAGTAATTCCGTTCTCTACTAACTGAGCCTCCTCACTGAATTTTGTTACTATATATAATATTAATAAATATTAAGTATTTTAGTCCATTTCCAATACATTTTTTTAATCTTGGATTAGAACAGTACCTATTTTCGATCCGGATTCTAAAAATTCACAAATAGCTTAGATTTTGAAATTATGACTGTAATCCCTAAGAAATATATAAAACATCAACAGTTTTTTTTTGGAGATCCTCAGATCTATAATGATAAGTAGTAGTCAAAATAAACAAAAAATTGTTAAAAAAAGAAAGACCAAGAGCTTACATTTTTCATATGTCATTGAACAATTAGAGTAAAAATCAATAAAATAATAGTGTTTACAGTAGTTTTACTGTATTTAAGTTTCCTAGGAGATACTAAATACTTAATAACCTTTCTGTTGTGCGTCTAAAATATTTGATCATCCATTTTAGTTTTACTTCTTCCTCTCCATATAACATTCTCAGCTCTATACTGTCCTCCTGCTAACTCTTATAACCTCCTCGAATCCTTATACCGATCCTTCGGACCGCGTTTTATTGCCGGAGGAGACTACAACGCCAAATATCAACAATGGAGTTGTCGAACATCCAATTCCCGTGGTAGCATCTTTTCCCGAATTTCAACCTCTACTAGTTTCTCTATCCTCGCACCCATAAACCCTACTTATTGGCCTACATCGCTAAAAAAACGTCCAGATATTCTTGATATATTTGTTTTCTCACAGATTTCCTACAATCAAACAACTGCAAAACCCCTGGATGACCTTTCCTCTGATGACAGTCCAGTTCTACTTCAAGTACATTCAATTCCCATTCCTAAGCTCTCTCATCCCACACTGATTACCGGACGTGTAGAATAAATTTCGATCGAATCTAGAAAATAAATTACAACTCCGCTTAAAACAAAAGGAGACATCTATTCTGCAATAGACAAACTTATAGAAGCAATACAAACCAATATAAAAGATAACATCTTACCAATTAAAAATCATTATCAACAGAATAACTGGCCACTTCATATTCGCGAGTTATTCAAAGAAAAACGACGGGCAAGAGCGAAGTGGCACCGCACCAGATATCAACATTGTCAGTCATTATTGAATTAAAATCAGAAATCAGAACTTTCAAAATCCAAAATTAATATTACCGTACAGAAAATCTCAGTACTACTGACAAATACTTATCGAATACCACTAAATAACTCCTAAAATATAAAAATTTCAACCATCCACTTTTAACCGAATCCCAAACCTGGTCAAGATCTGGTGAAGAAAAATCACAAATTTTCGGACAGCACCTATTCAAAACATTTAAGCCTCGTCCAGATATCCTTAATACAACCCACTTTGAATGCATTGAAGCAGAAATAAGTATTCCACTTCAGCTGTCCCCTCCTCCTAAAGCATTCCATCATTCCGAAATATCAAACATTATTCACAGATTACCCTGGGCACGACCTAATCACATCCCACATTCTAAAACGCCTTCCTAGGAAAGCGATCCTACTCCTTACATATATATATATATATATATATATATATATATATATATATATATATATACATTACATATATATAATTATCCATAGTTAAGATGATACCAAAACCTAAAAAACACCAGAACTTCCATCTTCTTACCGTCCTATATTTCTCCTGCCCATAAATGACAAAATACTTGAAAAACTCATTCTGAAACGTCTTTATCCTATCATAGAATCCAACCAAATAATCCCAGATCACCAATTTGGTTTCCGAACATCGCACTCCACAATCCAGCAATGCCATCGTGTGCTGAACGTTGTCTCATCCGCATTAGAGCGCGGAATGTACTGCACGGCAGCTTTTCTCGATGTAGAGCAGGCTTTTGATCGAGTCTGGCATCCGGGTCTGCTGTACAAATTCCGTAAATTCTTACCTTCTACTTACTTCCTTATTATCAGTTTCTACCTCAGTATTAGCACTTTTAAAGTAAACCATAACTTTTCCTACTCTTCCCTCTTTACCCAGTCTGCAGGTGTTCCTAAAGGTAGTATCCTAGGTCCCATCCTATTTTTAATGTCTATGTTATTTTTAATGACTCACTATTGATCGTGATTTCACGAAAAGGGTTATAAGCGGTGATTTTCGGACCTGTGTTACATGAAAGTGATAGCAGGAAAATGAAATTTATTATCAATTTGATTTTAATAACTCTCAATGATAGCACTTATTATTTAAAAAATATATGCTTTTTCTATCTGGACAAACGTCTCACTTGGAATCCTCATTCAACACTGAAAAGACAAACTGCTCGACGTTTTCGCCTACTTCAAAATTTACTGGACAAACGCTCTAAGCTCCCAATTAATTACAAAAGACTCGTTTACATGACAGTTATCAGACCTATTTGGACATAGGGAGTTGAGCTTTGGGGCTCTCCTAAACCATCCAATTCATCTCGTATCCAATCCTTATAATCCAAAATCCTTCGTAAAATCCTCAATACTCCTTATTATGTCACAAACAAACTCATCCATCAACATCTTAACATCCCGTATGTTGCTTTTTTGGCCCAAACTAGATACCTATCCTTCCATGACAAGCTCCATACAAACTTGAATCCACTAGACTCTCAACTTGCTTCCCATACTATTCCTGATACCCCTCCGAGGCGTCTGAAAAGAAGATGGCCTCGAGACCTACTACTTCTAGTAATCTTAGGTTTGAACTTTGATATTCTGTTTCTACGAAGGGGTTTTGAAGTGTTCTCTTCCTCTATATTTCGTTCATTCCAAGAGATGGATATGGAGGTGAAGTAGGTATAGTTTTTTTTCTTTCCAAAACCCCTAAAATAATTAGGTTGAGGGTTAGGGTTTTCGGTAAGGCGCTTTAACTGCACGGTTTTTTACGCCATTTTCTTATTTTTATATATGTACATACACAGGCACACACGTACTTGTTAATGATGAAATTATGAAATAAGAATTTGGTAGTATTTCTCTAATGTAGTTATAAGTAAATACATAGAGATAACCTAAATAAATTGAAATACAAGCTTAAATTATTTACACTGTTATATATTAATTATATATAACAACGCCACATTCACAACCCCTCACGACAGCCGAGCGTTCTAAACCTAAAATAATTAGTTATGAAGTACTTCTTATTGTGTTGCCTTGTATAGGTAAAATACAGTAATTTTTAAAAATTAATTGCTAATACATTATTGAATGTGAAAGTGGATGATTGGTTCTAATGTTTGTTTAGAAAATAGGCTACGCCCTACTTCCCTACCTACCCTTAGACCATACCTCAGTACTTGTCCGACTTCGTTGATTTTTTTCAAGGTAAGCTTTCATTTAATGTTTTATATTTATTAGTTAATATTAATCAGTGATACGTTTAAATTTAAAATATTATCAAACTATTAACCGTTTTTCTTATTATTTTTGAATTTATACAATTATTTCATTCTATTTTTTAATTCTGTTAACATTATCTAACCCCATTCTTGCAAATCAGAAGTAGTGATTAGGAATGATGACACGATGATTTTTGACAAAATATGCTGCTTGAAAAGCATTGTTACATATACCAAAAAAATGAGGAAAACATCTTTTCTTTGTTATATATTCAAATACCAATACAATTAGAGTGTTTCAAGAAACTGTGTATCAATCGCTTGGAATATTGTTAGTTTTAATGTTAAAAAGTATTTTTATTTTTATTACTAGGTTTTTAATTGTTTAAAATAAAATTAAATATAGGTATTAATTAATTTGACATTAATTATAATTAAAGTAATTAATTTTTTATTAATGCGCAAGTTTTAAAATATGTATGTTTTCGATTTTCACCATTTCCTTCATTGATCTTATTTGTTATTTGTTTACAGAAATTTGAAAAAATATATATTCGTTGATTGTGGGGAAAGCAAAAACTATTTTATTTTGTATTTATTAATGAATTATTAAATCAGATGCTCCGTGGGACCAAGTGTCAGTGCATAAGGAATGTCAGTACTTGAGGATTAACGTGGTATGGAGCTAATGGGTGAACAAAATTTTACTTTTTATATTAGTAATTTTATTTAGTACTAATAAAAACTATAAACAAATAAATTAAAGTATAGAATATGTAACAAAGAATAGTATTTACGGAAGTGTTTAATGAATTTGGATTCTGGACTGAGTTGATAGTTGAGGAATGTTTTGGCGACACAAAGGAAAAAAGCAAGGCAATGAAAAGTATCATAAAATATTTGAGACGTTGTAAAAATTGCACTTTAAGGTTTGAAACTAGTTTACCTGCGGAACGTCTCAGACAGTCCCGAAGGTTTGGTGAACTCTTCAGGTCTGAAGGCCTCATAAGGTCAAGGCATAGGGTGACAGGAAAAGGTCTTCTAAGATCTACAGGTAGACTGGGTAGGAAACATGAAAAATATCTCATGTTTATGAAAAATATCTCATGTTTATAACAAAGGAATTTCTTATGCCACGATTAAAATTAAAATAAGTGGCTCAAGAAGTGATCCTCAATCAATCACTATAGTATTGCTAAATTATCATACATTAAAGAATAATTACAAAATATAAAAACACCTGTACCACTACAACCTTTGAAGGATATTCTAGCCAACGATTATGCAACGAGGTTTTTTTTCGGGAAGATCACGGTCAACCCTCAGATTGTTCCTACAATTAATTTAAATAAAATATTTTTATCTGTTCCACAGATTGTCGCTTCGAGTTATAATGTAAATAGTTATAACAAGTTTTAATATTTTCGTTTTTAATATTTTCTAAAAATCAAAAAATACAAATTATCGTGAGCTTTAGTATGAAAAAGAGAATGTAATAGCGGGTAGTGAGTAGATTTCGATAATCATTTCATCAAGAAATAACAGCTTCAACTAGCATTTCGAAAATATAAATGATGTGTTTTTCGAAACGTTCATTTATAAATGAAATGATTACCGAAGTACACACATTTCTTCTTTTTCCCATACTAAAGCTCATGAAAATATGTATTTTTGGAAATCATTAAAAGGGATACAAATAAACAGTTAAAACTTATTGTAACTCAACTCGAAGCAACAACCTGCGGAACTGATACCTCGAAAAAAATAATAAATAACAAAAAGTACCAATACCAGTACTACCCATGATTCCAGTACCAGCCAACGACTGTGCAAGATGGTGATTTGGACAAGATCGAGCTTTCTCCAACAAATACGGAAAGTAAAATAAAATTTAAATTTGAGAGTTTTGCATTAAGTATTACTAAGGGATCACTTATTAAAGAATAACAAAAAAATATAATAAAAAACGCCTGTACCACTACAACCCATCAAGGGAGCTCAGTTTCAACAACGATTCTGCAAAGTGGCGATTTGGGTATGATCACGCTTCGACGCCAGATCAAGGGCAATAAAGTAAAATCAAGGGCTGTAAAGTAAAACTTAAATTTGCGAGTTCTGCATAAAGAATTACTATGTTATTACTTACTATAGAATACTACAAAATGTAAACAAATACTAGTAGTTAGTAATCGTAATATCGAAGAAAATATTGATAGATGATTTTTAGCACCATTTCTTCACATTTATTTCTTTTTTACATTTTCCAAAATTTTATTTATGTATAATTATAATATACAATACTTATGTATGGACTGTTTATACAATTTTAATATCTCCTATTGTTATCCAAAGGCATTTTAAGGTTTAAGTAATCTTACCAATAAGTAAGTTTATAAGACAATTGGGAAATTGAATTAAAATATTATTTCTGGCTTATCAACTATAATCAAAAATTGGTGTCTTATTTATTTTTTATACAATTTTATTTAATATATCTATATATAATATATGTAGATATATTATATATAATATTATAATTATTTAGATATTACATAAAGATGAATAGTATATTTAGATCATCCTGGTATTTCCCTTATTTTACCCCTAGCAATATTTATCCTATATATTTGGAATATATTTATTGTTATGAATCTTTGGAATATCAAGATTTAAATGAAATTCATTTTTCGGTAAGAAATAACTTTTAAACTTAAAGGTATTTCTTCAAGTATCACTTCCAATTTCGCTATAGCACTAACTTTTATCTAGAATTAAATATCTATTTTCTACTGACATGAGACTGTTGAATATTGACAGCACAAAAATCACAACTATAAAAAAAATAATTTTTCAGAAAGAAATAATTTTTGAAAAAAACCTACGAACAAAGAATCACTTCCGATTTATCAACTGAACCGAGAATTACAAATTAACACAGATTTAAACATTACACGGACACACCAATTACGTAGATTTCACATAATTAATAATGATATATGTGCACTGTGCAGAAAATATTAAACATTGAAATACACAATATACGATTGCCATATGTATTAAAGGCAAAGGTCAGAATTTAATATTATAGTAATGTTTTAAGAAAATATTGTTCAATGCCATACGAGTTTATAACAAATAAAGTAAAAAGGTACGGCAGATTTTCATAAAATTCGCTAAAAAAATAGTGTTAGGTTTCCTTCAGGTTCATGATCATAAATTAATTATTTGTTACGAAAAACCTACGATAAAATGCTCTACTTCCACTAATTATAAGTTACTGTTGCCCAGTAAGAAATGTCCAGAGAGATCTCATAAAATTGTTCATTTGATTTAATGATACCTAATATAGAATTTTTTTGTTTTGCTGATGTTAGTACTGATAGGTTTTAAACGATGGAGCACTATTTTATTATAGGTACACAAAAAGATTTTGTTTTTATTTTTATTAATGGAACACCTTCGACAGCTGTAAAAAATTTGGTTCCCCATCAGTGGAGAACATTTTCCAAATTAAGAGGTACACAAAAAGTTATTTTATTTCACATTAAACATCTTTGACAGCAGTACTTCAGACTCCTTTCCTTTTTCTTAGCAACTATTTTTATTTTTTTGTTTATTGTGAAGACCAAGATGCCTTCCCTTCTCTCACTACCTTCTTCTTTTATATATTCATTTTAATTTTGTATTCTTTTTATTTTTTTAATAGTTTTTTTTTTTTAGACTTTGTTGTCTTATGAAGAGGTTCTCGTATATGCTTATATTTTCTTTCTTATATTCTGAATAGCTGGAATCATTTAGTCAACCTCTTAATTTAATCTTTGTTGTATAATATATGAATTCTAGTAATTTAGGACATTCGACCATTCTTATATGATGGTTCCAACTATTTTAAAATATTTGTATATTTTCGCTTTCTCACCGACTTACCTGCCTACCTGTAGACCTTAGCCTTATCTTTATTGCACTGAAATTCTGAACAATACAGCAATTCTCTGGGAAAGGTTCTTAAACCCATTTCCTAACGGTACAACGTCTCTTGAAATTTATTACACTTGTTATTGCCTTAACTTTTACCTGGATGTCGTCTAAATATTCCTAGCTCTCAACTAATTCCAGAACATAGAGTAAAACCTACCGTAAATATAATTTTTGATTGCATATCCTATACATTAATTATTTCTTTATAGTTTTTATGGGCACGATTGCCTACATAATATTTTTTCAATAAAGTAAAATATTGTTCATTCATTAACTATATATATATACCATGCTAACATTTATTTCTCTAGAGAAGTAGTTATTCCTAAAAAAATTTAAAAATAATTTGTTTCATTAACTTTTTTAAATTTTAATTCTAAATATCAGATAGTAAGCCGTCATATTTATTATATTATCACATAAGATATAAAAGGTAATTATTTGTATATACTTTTTATTAGAAGGATTACCTAAGCAGTATTTTCTCGATAAAATTACTGACTAATGAAGTGAAATATTGTTCATACGCTAAATGTAAATAATATTAACACTCAATTCATGATAGAAATAGTTGTTCCTAACAAGAATAATTAGAATAAAATTCAAAATAAAATACGAATAATAAATAAAAGGAAAATTATTATTATGAAACATTAGAATAGAATCACTAATAAATAAAACAAGGAATCAAAAATTGGGTTTTGTAGATTGGGCATTTTAATTTATTTATGGGGATACATAGCTGTTTGATTTACTTTAGGTTAATATTGTTCTTTTTTTTATTAATTAAAATTGACAACAGTATAATGATAATACATCAAATCAATAGAATAGAAAATGAAAAAGATATGTTAGCATGAGATGAAGGCAGGTAGACAAACTACCCTCTGGTAGTACTCAAATAATATTGATTAAATTTGTAATAAAGAGGATAAATATTCAAGACAAAAACAGAGTTCAGAATTAAATAAATAGTAAAAGTTTTGAAAACCTTGCCTGACCCCAATTTCCCCTTAAATCTCCCCAATAAGGAACTGTCACACCTGCTACCTGAAGAAGAAAAAGAAGTTGAAGTGTTCCGGCAGGTTCCCTCGGGACGATTTACAACAAGGACGATTGTCAATATTATACTATATTCCCAAGTAAGTAAAGAAAAAATATATGTCAATTTTAGAAATATAGATAATAAATTAAATATTTGTTTATTTATAAATAAAATCCAATATTTTGAATTTTGTTTATTAAGTTTCATAGAACCGTGTGTGATGTCACAAACTATTAAAAAACAGTACAAGAAACATCTGTTAATAAAATCAGCTGTTTTTTTTAATTCCATATGTTGTTAGATGTTATTATATTTTTTTTTGGAACATTAAATTCTTTACGTTTAATTTATATTCTGGAACACATTTAAAATATTTTTTTACTTTTAAAAATCTTGTGGGAGCGGGGTAGATCTATATAGCTAGTTTATAATATATGCAAAATATTTAAGTGACGGTGTATAAATAATATCTGAATTAATATTAAAAGGTTTTGTTTAAAGTAATTTGTTTTTCTCTTTGGATTTGCCGTTTTTTGTAACATCTTGTATAACTCTAAGTGTTCCATTCTAATCGCGTGCCTACTAGAGGGGACCTGGGCCACGACTGCACACGACGCAACATGGGCTAGAGCCGGCGCTACATAAAAAGCTAAATTTAATATTAACATCTTGGGATTCCTCTATGTTTTATGGAAAGTAAAAATACTGTTTTCTGTTCAACGTATAAAATTTCCTCGTTTAAAACAGAAAACTAATCGTCTTCCATTTTTAAACTTTAATATTTCAAAATTGTTTACATACCGGCGTAAATTTTCCGATTCTTAGAACAAAATTTTAATTCAAACCCATAATCAGATTTTTCAGTTCAGACCATTTATGGATTAGCTGGATGAACTTTAAATTACTTCTATTTTCCTTCTCTCGATTTTCTATTCGGATTGATTTTTTTTATTGTACTAAAATAGATGACTATTATTTTAGTCAGAAAGAGTCATATAAGACTTGATATATAGTTAATGTTCGTTAATATCGGAATTTTAGCTTTTCAAATAAGCATTTTTTTGTTATAAATGTTACGAAATTTGAAAAAAGTTCTTTTTTACATGTTATTCGCTTTTTAGTTATTGCATTTGGGGTTATAATATCTACTATAATACTTTATAAATTTTGATTTCATTAAATAAGTTTCGGGATGGAGGATTAGAGAATGATATCGTTTAAATTACGTTATAATAAAAAAAATAAATAAATCAGTAAGATTCAAGTTCTTTCTTTCTTAATTGAACTATATATCAGTCAATGACAAATGCAGTATGATTTTTACTATTAGGTTAATTTAATGTATAAATGACAATTGGAATTAAGTTAACTAGAAAAGAATAAGTTGTTTTGAGCAGGGAATGAAACAGTTATTTTTTAACAAAAGATTTCGACTTTAACCCTTTTAAAAATGATTTTTGTCAATAAGTGGTTAGTCCTAACAGTTTTTTATTAATAATTAAATAAAAAATCTTGGATAAGTTTTAACTTTTTAAATATCTATATACCTAACCATCCCCAAAAAGATTTTGTTAAACGTTTTCATATTTATTCTGCAAATGTATCACAACATTGGCAATTACTTTAATTATTACTTTTTCATTTAAAACTTTTTGAGTAAATGGTTTATAATAACAGTTTTTAAAAAACGTGCATAATTCCAGTTAGTAAATTATCTGCTTAAATTAATGAGTATTCAATAATCGATCTTGTTGCCTAGGTGTTTTGTTTATTTTTCCCAAAGAAGATATAGGCTACGTAAATATTTCATTGCATGCTATCCCATCCATTTATTTTATTTAGTAATTTGCTATTAAGTATTTTATTAATTTTGCTTATTATTATTTTGTGGGTACTAATATGTTTATTTTCGACATTCAGTAAGAATTCGGTCAATTTTCGTAGTTTTTAGTTATTTATTTTCTATTTTTATTATGTTTTTGTCACTTTTAATTACTTCATGATTCGTATTATTATGTAGCCTTCTGGCCGGATGTATATTATGTTCATTTTTTTTGCTCATGATTGTTATTCTAAAGGGACTTGGTCCCAAAATAAAGTTTGTTTTCTATTCTATCCTATTCTAATCATTGGCGTAAGAGTTGACTCATGGGGGAAGGGTTAACCCCCACCAGTCAACAACTCCAACATATTACTCCCTTCAAAAAATATGTCTCGTAATATAGGTATAATATGTATTATACTATAATAATGTAGCTTAAAATTAAATAAATAGATTATAATTTTTTATAAATGTTATTTTGAAACTTATAAATGTTATTTTTGGAAGGGCAATCAAGAAGTAGCTTTCAAATAGAAGTAACCCTATTTATTGGTTACAGTAACTTACTATACTTAATTGCATAGGGAACTTTCTAGACCCATCCAGACTTTACTTCTAGATTCTAAGAATTGTCTAAACTGTTCTTCTTGCATTTGCGATCTTATTGTTGCTTCTAGATGCTACTACTGCTGCTATAATAATCTAATTAATTGTAAATAAACAGTATTACGTTTTGGTTTGTCATTTTAGTGTACTTTTTATTCATTAAAATAACTGTGTTTGCACTTTCTTTGTTGTTTTTTAGGCATTAATGACCCTTACTTCTGTAATCCCACAATAATAACTTTGAAAAAGTAAAATCCTACAAAGTTTTATTATTTTTTAAATTTTTACTTACAATTTTTTTTAAATTTCTTCTAAGCAATGGGGGGGGGTACATCCCCAATACCCCCCTCGTTACGCCTATAATTCTAAATAAGGTTTTAGAAGTAACTGTTGTTTAAATTACTTCTTTAGACAAAAGTAAAAGTTAAATGAACCCTTTTATACATCTACATATAAATATAGGAATATAGGTTAAACATTTTATTTTAATTATAAAATTTATCTATTTTACATGATTATAATTGTAAACATAAAAAAAAGTTATCTGTTTCATTTGATCTCTGGTTTCGATCAATATTTAATTTTCCCTGAAAACGTAAAAAATATTTAAATATTGTCATAATAAATACAAGCTAGTGTTGAAGTCACAAGTTATTAAATGTAAAAACAAGAGAGAAAAATCAGCTGTTTTTATATTTATTTATATCTGTTTTATTATTTATTGTATATTTTAATAATAGTAATAATAAAACAGCTGATTTTTGCCCAACTTCGTTAGATGTTATCAACAAATTATTTTAAATAATTTTGATTCTAAATAAATCATTTCTGAGAATTCCTAAAATATTAAACGATTAATCAATAATTATTAAATAATTAAGCTAAAACGTTTTCTAAGGAACAAGAAAAGAAAAATAATAGATAGCTTTAATATTAACAAAGAACTTATGCTCTTTAAATTATTTTAAATTTAAAAACAAGTTGTTTTTTTTTAACTTTATGGTCAAATCGAACAAAAGGTTTCCATTTTTGGCCGCCATCGCAACCCCCTCCAATTTACTTCAACCCCCTCCAATTTACCGCAAACCCCTCCAACTTCACCCCAAGCCACTCCCACTTTACCCCTACTCCCTCCAACTTTACGCCAAGCTCCTCCTCCATCCCTCCCCCAGCAGGGATGGTCCTTAAGCTCTGCCTTGTCAGTTCCTATCGGGTCGTGGTTGGTTAAGGTTCTATTTTATAGTGTCTTGTTCTTTGATGGCTGTCTTTATGTCTTGTCGGTTGGACATTCGAAGTAAATCAGAAAGTTGCTGAGCAGTCCCGATCCTCCATGAAGCCATCGATCTGGTAAGTCTTAGAATTTAATTGTTTACTAAACCCTCTTATAATTATGTACTACCATATAGCTGATTACATTGTATGATATTATAGTATAAGTTTCACAGGTTGTCGCTTCGACTTAAATCACATGTTTTAATTTTTAACTCGTTTTGTTTTTAATATTCTCTAAAATAAAAATAATTGTATTACTGATTGTATATAGATTAAGGACTCTGGTTTTATCACCATCAATACTTATTTATTTTACATATTATACTTAATTTTACATATATTATTTTTACCTTATGCACAATAGCTTAATCATGAGTCATAGCTTTAATGGGAAGTGAACAATTCGTGAATTAAATGCTTATCTAATCGGTACAATCTTTAGAAAAAAATATTGGAATGACTAAACATAACTCTACCTGCTAAATTCTGACGGCAGAAATTAATTTTCAATAACTTGAGTGTTGGCTTGATTATAAAATTTAGAAAACGGTATTTCTTAAATTTTAGAATTGGGTCCTAATTTTTAGATGTACGTACCTATGTACCTGATGTACCTATACTATAAGGTTCGGCGAAAACTTACTCTTCCGTAGGACGATCATCTTTCTTGGCCGGATTTCCCGGGGTTTTTGGATGCTATAGCTCGTTTATTATTTATTAGAATTTCTCAGCTTACCGTTTTAAATACTGGCTAGAATTTCCTAGAAGAGAGGTTTCCAAGATGCGGACTTCAGTTACTATCGACATTTTCATGTTGAATTTTTAATATATATATTTTTTGAAAATGGTTTTGAATTAACATTTTATTTGGCAAGGAAAAACATGCAATATTGATGAAGAGCGTAATATAGTTTATTTAAATATATCAGATGACCGAGTTGATGAAACGAGATTAAAATGAATTATTTAATAGTGTATGAGTAATGTATTGGTGCATGATTTTATATTAATAATTAAATACTTAGAAGCAGAGAAGTAATTTGAATGCATTGATTTAGTATTAAAGATTTTAGAAGTTAAATATATTTCAAAGTAATCCTTTAATGTCCTTGAAACCGTTAGTGTAGGAAGTGCTTGATTTTTATAAGTTTCAGCTAAAATACACAAAAGTCTACAAATCAGGAAATCATTATCATATTGTTGTTTGATATAATTAGGCCGCTGGAACAACCTTTTAACATATCTCTGGACACTATGAATTAACACTTGAAATGAGAGCACCTCATATATTCATTCATTTATTGCCAAGTAAATATGAACCAAATTACCAAAAGTCTCATTATTCTTTTAAGCATTCGCAGCGAAGAGTACAATTGTGTCCAAAAACGTATTTACCATTTCAATAATACCATAATAACTTGAAGGTTCATTGTTTGTAAGTAAAGTTAATGTTAATAATATATTGTAAAAAGAAAATATTAATCGAATTGCCAATTAGTTTAAATTAATAATTTATTGACTTATTTTTAAAGTATGACTAATTTGAAATTAACACTAAACCTTCATTGCCGTTTATGTTTTCACTACTGTAGTTGTCAGCTAATTTAAATAAGCTATTAGTCTTGGTCTATTAAACTTGGCCTTATTTACTTGTTTCTTACAGATTAAACTTTTTTTCAGTTGTATTGATCTAATGTCCAATTAGTTTCAATTAATCAGTTATTCACTTTAAAAAATTATTTAAAAAGGATGGCTAATTTCAAGTTAACACTACACCATGAATGTCGTTCATGTTTTCACTACTCGAGAGATAAGCTAATTTAAAGCATTAGTCTTGATTAGGAATTATTGTTAAGGATGATAAGATCGGAATCGAACATAGGTTGCCATAGTGACGACTTAGACAAGATAAGATATTTAATTTGTCAACAAAGGGTGTTCGCCTTTCAGAAGTTCCATGGCTGTCTTGATCATTTCTTCATGAAACTACAATTTAAACTTGGCCTGATTTACTTGTTTCTTACAGATTTAACTTTTTTTCAGTTGTATTGTTCTAATTAACATTTTTCCCTGGATAAATGTCCAGTTAGTTTCAATTATTCAATTATTCACTTTAAACAATTACTTAAACATCTTGATTAGTATTGTTAAGGATGATAAGATCGGATTCGAACCAAGGTTGTCATGGTGACGCCTTTAAGCTTTCAGACAAGTCTTCAATCTCGTTCATTGTTCGTAAGATAGGGGGGGGACTAGTTGGCAGTCTTGATGACTACTAAATTGATGCCTTTTAGTTGAACTCCACGAATTGCAAGATAGAAATTAAGTGTTGCAAATTTAAACACTTATCAATTATTGTATGATGTTCATGATTAGATATTTAATTTAAAATAAAGACAGTGTTCACCTCTTAGTAGTTCCACTGCTGTCTTGATCATTTCCTGCATTGTAAGATAAAAACTTCGATTTCAACCTGGAATACTTTAAGGCTTTTACATTTTGTTCTGGTGAATTCTTTTTAATAGCATTTTACTCTGAATAAATGTTGATGTGTAAGAGAAAGGAGTCAATTAATTTATCTATTATTGACTTATTAAGCTTAGGCAGTTTATTTCTTTATCAGGCGGTATTTTCATCAACATCCTCCAGTTCCATCATGACTAGGTTGATGTACATAATTAAAAAGTATTTATTAATTTAATTATTAACTAATTATTAAATTAAACATTAAAGAAATGGCTTCATGTTTCATAAAATTATGTAAAATTTTCTATTCAATGTTCTGTGGTCTTGATCACTCCCACATTGATGTCTGGTTTCATTCTCAGTTTCAACTTGAAATTTTACTCTAAAGGAATTTTACCATTTAGAATGTAAAGTGTTTTATAAAATCCATCTGCTAGTAACATATAAATGTCAGCACCTTTTAATGTAATGATACCATAGTTATCTTGCGGTAATATAAATTACCTAATACTGGATACAAATTAAACGTTGAAAATCTAAGCAATTATGCACTACTGTGCAATTGTTATAATTACTGAATAATAAAGATAAGATATTTAATTTGTCAACAAAGGGTGTTCGCCTTTCAGAAGTTCCATGGCTGTCTTGATCATTTCTTCATGAAACTTCAATTTAAACTTGGCCTGATTTACTTGTTTCTTACAGATTTAACTTTTTTTCAGTTGTATTGTTCTAATTAACATTTTTCCCTGGATAAATGTCCAGTTAGTTTCAATTATTCAATTATTCACTTTAAACAATTACTTAAAAATCTTGATTAGTATTGTTAAGGATGATAAGATCGGATTCGAACCAAGGTTGTCATGGTGACGCCTTTAAGCTTTCAGACAAGTCTTCAATCTCGTTCATTGTTCGTAAGATAGGGGGGGGGGACTAGTTGGCAGTCTTGATGACTACTAAATTGATGCCTTTTAGTTGAACTCCACGAATTGCAAGATAGAAATTAAGTGTTGCAAATTTAAACACTTATCAATTATTGTATGATGTTCATGATTAGATATTTAATTTAAAATAAAGACAGTGTTCACCTCTTAGTAGTTCCACTGCTGTCTTGATCATTTCCTGCATTGTAAGATAAAAAATTCGATTTCAACTTGGAATACTTTAAGGCTTTTACATTTTGTTCTGGTGAATTCTTTTTAATAGCATTTTACTCTGGATAAATGCTGATGTGTAAGAGAAAGGAGTCAATAAATTTATTTATTATTGACATATTCAGCTTAGGAAGTATTTCTTCATCAGGCAGTATTTTCATCAATATCCTCCAGTTCCATCATGACTAGGTTGATGTACATAATTAAAATGTATTTATTAATTTAATTATTAAATTAAACATTAAAGAAATGGCTTCACGTTTCATAAAATTTTGTAGAAGTAAAGACAGATTTCAATTCTTCCTCATGAAGGTATAATTACATCACTAAATTAGAGTTCTTTAATATTTCTATTAATATCTGTCTGAAACTTAATTATTAAAAAGTGTACCATAATGGTTTTGGTTAAGTTATGTTCCTAATTACAATTAAAACCATTAAAGATAAATCAATGTTATTTGCAAGTAATAATTATAATTAAATTTAAAAAAAAAATATCTAATTAGAAACAGCTTATCATTTGTTGTAAGAAAATACTCTTGGGTATCAGCTCCGCAGTTTGTTACTAAAGGTTAAATTCCATCATTAAATTCTGATCCTTTAAATATTTTATTGATATCGGTCTGAAAATTAATTATTTAAAAGTGTACTTTAATGGTTTGATAATGTTATAATTCTAATTCTAATAAAAATCATTAGAGATAAAGCAAGTTAATTATCAATTTAAAAGCCTACAGATCCATCCAGAAAGGATCGATCCATCATGGTCATCTGATTACCATATGAATTGAAAGATCTACAAAAGAAAATATTTGGATGGATAGGCAAATGATTCATGTGCACTCAAGATAGCTTCCACAAAAAAATCATCCATCATATTTATCTGAATAAAAGACAAATTAATACCTCTACAAAAAAATTATTATAGCTGACTGGCATATAAAGAAGGTGAACACAAGATGAAATCTCATTGAAAACATCTTTTAAAGGTAAGTGCGACTAATGAAAAATACTTTCTTGTTTAATCCTAAGATAAGATAATTTAATGTTTGAAGCCATGTTCTTAATATTTATTAAAGTATTCTTAGAAAAATCTTTCGGTTGTTGTTACTGGCTACTAAACTTCTCGAAAGATGTACAAATGAAGATATGGAACCGAAATAGAGCCTACAGAACCATCCAGAAGGATCGATACATCATGGTCGTCTGATTAACAGATAAATTGATAGGTCAACAAAAAAAAATATTGTGGTGGACAAGCATATTATTGATGTGAAGTGAAGATACTTTCCATAAAACACCATCCCATCATGTTCAAGTGATTAACAGATGACTGATAGATCTACAAAAAAATAATTATTGCTGACTGGCATATAAAGAAGGTCTTATCTCATTGAAAACATCTTTTAACGGTAAGTGCGACTAATGAAAAATACTTTCTCGTTTAATCCTAAGATAAGTTAATTTAATGTTTGAAGGCATGTTCTTAATTTTTATTAAAGTATTCTTAGAAATATCTTTCGGTTGTTAATACCGGCTACTGAATTTCTAGAAAGATGTACAAATGAAGATATGGAATCCAAATACAGCCAACAAAACCATCCAGAAGGATCGATACATCATGGTCGTCTGATTAACAGATAAATTGATAGGTCTACAAAAAAAAATATTGTGGTGGACAACCATACTATTGATGTGAAGAGAAGATACTTTCCAGAAAACACCATCCCATCATGTTCAAGTGATTAACAGATGATCTGATACCTCTACAAAAAAATTATAATTGCTGACTGGCATATAAAGAAGGTGAACACAAGATGAAATCTCATTGAAAACATCTTTTAACAGTAAGTGCGACTAATGAAAAATACTATCTTGTTTAATCCTAAAATAAGTTAATTTAATAAAAAAAAGTAATTAATACTGACTATAAAGAAGGTCTCATCTCATTGAAAACATCTTTTAACGGTAAGTGCGACTAACGAAAAATACTTTCTTGTTTAATCCTAAGATAAGTTAATATAATGTTTAAAGCCATGTTCTTAATATTAATTTAAGTATTCTTAGAAATATATTTCGGTTGTTGTTACTGGCTACTGAATTTCTCGGAAAATGTACAAATGAAGATATGGAATCCAACTAGAGCCTACAGAACCATCCAGAATTATCGATACATCATGGTCGTCTGAATAACAGATAAATTGATAGGTCTACAAAAAAAATATTGTGGTGGACAAGCATATTATTGATGTGAACAGAAGATACTTTCCAGAAAACACTATCCCACCATGTTCAAGTGATTAACAGATGACTGATATCTCTACAAAAAAATAATTATTGCTGACTGGCATATAAAGAAGGTCTCATCTCATTGAAAACATCTTTTAACGGTAAGTGCGACTAATGAAAAATACTTTCTTGTTTAATCCTAAGATAAGATAATTTAATGTTTAAAGCCTTGTTCTTAATATTTATTAAAGTATTCTTAGAAATATATTTCGGTTGTTGTTACCGGCTACTGAATTTCTCGAAAGATGAAAAAATGAAGATATGGAACCCAAATAGAGCATACAGAACCATCCAGATTTATCGATAAATCATAGTCGTCTGATTAACAGATAAATTGATAGGTCTACAAAACAAAATTATTGTGGTGGACAAGCATATTATTGATGTGAAGAGAAGATATATTCCAGAAAACACCATCCCATCATGTTCAAGTGATTAACAGATGACCTGATACCTCTACATAAAAATTATAATAGCTGACTGGCATATAAAGAAGGTGAACACAAGATGAAATCTCATTGAAAACATCTTTTAACGGTAAGTGCGACTAATGAAAAATACTATCTTATTTAATCCTAAAATAAGTTAATTTAATAAAAAAAAGTAATTAATACTGACTATAAAGAAGGTCTCATCTCATTGAAAACATCATTTAACGGTAAGTGCGACTAACGAAAAATACTTTCTTGTTTAATCCTAAGATAAGTTAACTTAATGTTTGAAGCCATGTTCTTAATATTTATTAAAGTATTCTTAGAAATATCTTTTGGTTGTTGTTACCGGCTACTGAATTTCTAGAAAGATGTACAAATGAAGATATGGAACACAAATAGAGCCTACAAAACCGACCAGAAGGATCGATACATCATGATTGTCTGATTAACAGATACATTGATAGGTCTACAAAAAAAATATTGTGGTGGACAAGCATATTATTGATGTGAAGAGAAGATATTTTCCAGAAAACACCATTCGATCATGTTCAAGTGATTAACAGATGACCTGATACCTCTACATAAAAATTATAATTGCTGACTGGCATATAAAAAAGGTGAACACAAGATGAAATCTCATTGAAAACATCTTTTAACGGTAAGTGCGACTAATGAAAAATACTTTCTTGTTTAATCCTAAGATAAGATAATTTAATGTTTGAAGCCTTGTTCTTAATATTTATTAAAGTATTCTTAGAAATATATTTCGGTTGTTGTTACCAGCTACTGAATTTCTCGAAAGATGTACAAATGAAGATATGGAACCCAAATAGAGCCTACAGAACCATCCAGAATTATCAATAAATCATGGTCGTCTGATTAACAGATATATTGATAGGTCTACAAAACGAAATTATTGTTGTGGACAAGCAAATTATTGATGTGAACAGGAAATATTTTCCAGAAAACATCATCCCATCATGTTCAAGTGATTAACAGATGACTGATATCTCTACAAAAAAATAATTATTTCTGACTGGTATTTAAAGAAGGTCTCATCTTATTGAAAACATCTTTTAACGGTAATTGCGACTAATGAAAAATACTTTCTTGTTTAATCCTAAGATAAGTTAACTTAATGTTTGAAGCCATGTTCTTAATATTTATTAAAGTATTCTTAGAAATATATTTCGGTTGTTGTTACCGGCTACTGAATTTCTCGAAAGATGTATAAATGAAGATATGGAACCCAAATAGAGCCTACATAACCATCCCGAAGGATCAATACATCATGGTCGTCTGATTAACAGATAAATTGATAGGTCTACAAAAAAAAATATTGTGGTGGACAAGCAAATTATTAATGTGAACAGAAAATATTTACCAGAAAACATCATCCCATCATGTTCAAGTGATTAACAGATGACTGACATCTCTACAAAAAAATAATTATTGCTGACTGGCATATATAGAAGGTCTCATTTCATTGAAAACATCTTTTAATGGTAAGTGCGACTAATGAAAAATACTTTCTTTTTTAATTCTAAGATAAGATAATTTAATGTTTGAAGCCATGTTCTTAATATTAATAAAGTATTCTTAGAAATATATTTCGGTTGTTGTTACCAGCTATTGAATTTCTCGAAAGATGTACAAATGAAGATATGGAACCCAAATAGAGCCTACAGAACCATCCAGAATTATCAATAAATCATGGTCGTCTGATTAACAGATATATTGATAGGTCTACAAAACGAAATTATTGTTGTGGACAAGCAAATTATTGATGTGAACAGGAAATATTTTCCAGAAAACATCATCCCATCATGTTCAAGTGATTAACAGATGACTGATATCTCTACAAAAAAATAATTATTTCTGACTGGCATTTAAAGAAGGTCTCATCTCATTGAAAACATCTTTTAACGGTAAGTGCGACTAATGAAAAATACTTTCTTGTTTAATCCTAAGATAAGATAATTTAATGTTTGAAGCCTTGTTCTTAATATTTATTAAAGTATTCTTAGAAATATATTTCGGTTGTTGTTACCGGCTACTGAATTTCTCGAAAGATGTACAAATGAAGATATGGAACCGAAATAGAGCCTACAGAACCATCGAGAATTATCGATAAATCATGGTCGTCTCATTAACAGATAAATTGATAGGTCTACAAAAAAAAATATTGTGGTGGACAAGCAAATTATTCATGTGAACAGAAAATATTTACCAGAAAACATCATCCCATCATGTTCAAGTGATTAACAGATGACTTATATCTCTACAAAAAATAATTATTGCTGGCTGGCATATAAAGAAGGTCTCATCTCATTGAAAACATCTTTTAACGGTAAGTGCGACTAATGAAAAATACTTTCTTGTTTAATCCTAAGATAAGATAATTTAATGTTTGAAGCCTTGTTCTTAATATTTATTAAAGTATTCTAAGAAATATATTTCGGTTGTTGTTACCGGCTACTGAATTTCTCGAAAGATGTACAAATGAAGATATAGAACCCAAATAGAGCATACAGAACCATCCAGATTTATCGATAAATCATAGTCGTCTGATTAACAGATAAATTGATAGGTCTACAAAACAAAATTATTGTTGTGGACAAGCAAATTATTGATGTGAACAGGAAATATTTTCTAGAAAACATCATCCCATCATGTTCAAGTGATTAACAGATGACTGATATCTCTACAAAAAAATAATTATTGCTGACTGGCATATAAAGAAGGTCTCATCTCATTGAAAACATCTTTTAACGGTAAGTGCGACTAATGCAAAATACTTTCTTGTTTAATCCAAAGATAAGTTAACTTAATGTTTGAAGCCATGTTCTTAATATTTATTAAAGTATTCTTAGAAATATCTTTCGGTTGTTGTTACCGGCTACTGAATTTCTAGAAAGATGTACAAATGAAGATATGGAACACAAATAGAGCCTACAAAACCAACCAGAAGGATCGATACATCATGGTTGTCTGATTAACAGATACATTGATAGGTCTACAAAAAAAATATTGTGGTGGACAAGCATATTATTGATGTGAAGAGAAGATACTTTCCAGAAAACACCATCCGATCATGTTCAAGTGATTAACAGATGACCTGATACCTCTACATAAAAATTATAATTGCTGACTGGCATATAAAGAAGGTGAACACAAGATGAAATCTCATTGAAAACATCTTTTAACGGTAAGTGCGAAACAATGAACAAAAACACATGTAAGTGCGACTAATGAAAAATACTTTCTTGTTTAATCCTAAGATAAGATAATTTAATGTTTGAAGCCTTGTTCTTAATATTTATTAAAGTATTCTTAGAAATATATTTCGGTTGTTGTTACCGGCTACTGAATTTCTCGAAAGATGTACAAATGAAGATATGGAACACAAATAGAGCCTACAAAACTAACCAGAAGGATCGATACATCATGGTTGTCTGATTAACAGATAAATTGATAGGTCTACAAAAAAAAATATTGTGGTGGACAAGCAAATTATTGATGTGAACAGAATATATTTACCAGAAAACATCATCCCATCATGTTCAAGTGATTAACAGATGACTGACATCTCTACAAAAAAATAATTATTGCTGACTGGCATATAAAGAAGGTCTCATTTCATTGAAAACATCTTTTAATGGTAAGTGCGACTAATGAAAAATACTTTCTTGTTTAATCCTAAGATAAGATAATTTAATGTTTGAAGCCTTGTTCTTAATATTTATTAAAGTATTCTTAGAAATATATTTCGGTTGTTGTTACCGGCTACTGAATTTCTCGAAAGATGTACAAATGAGGATATGGAACCCAAATAGAGCCTACATAACCATCCCGAAGGATCGATACATCATGGTCGTCTGATTAACAGATAAATTGATAGGTCTACAAAAAAAAATATTGTGGTTGACAAGCAAATTATTAATGTGAACAGAAAATATTTACCAGAAAACATCATCCCATCATGTTCAAGTGATTAACAGATGACTGACATCTCTACAAAAAAAATAATTATTGCTGACTGGCATATAAAGAAGGTCTCATCTCATTGAAAACATCTTTTAATGGTAAGTGCGACTAATGAAAAATACTTTCTTTTTTAATCCTAAGATAAGTTAACTTAATGTTTGAAGCCATGTTCTTAATATTTATTAAAGTATTTTTAGAAATATCTTTCGGTTGTTGTTACCGGCTACTGAATTTCTAGAAAGATGTACAAATGAAGATATGGAACACAAATAGAGCCTACAAAACCAACCAGAAGGATCGATACATCATGGTTGTCTGATTAACAGATAAATCGATAGGTCTACAAAAAAAAATATTGTTGTGGACAAGGAAATTATTGATGTGAACACAAAATATTTCCAAAAAACATCATCCCATCATGTTCAAGTGATTAACAGATGACTGATACCTCTACAAAAAAATAATTATTGCTGACTTGCATATAAAGAAGGTGAACACAAGATGAAATCTCAATGAAAACATCTTTCGACGGTAAGTGCGACTAATGAAAAATACTTTCTTGTTTAATCCTAAGATAGTTAATTTAATGTTGAAAGCCATGTTCTTAATATTTATTAAAGTATTCTTAGAAATATATTTCGGTTGTTGTTACCGGCTACTGAATTTTTCGAAAGATGTACAAATGAAGATATGGAACCCAAATAGAGCCTACATAACCATCCCGAAGGATCGATACATCATGGTCGTCTGATTAACAGATAAATTGATAAGTCTAAAAAAAAAATATTGTGGTGGACAAGCAAATTATTAATGTGAACAGAAAATATTTACCAGAAAACATCATCCCATCATGTTCAAGTGATTAACAGATGACCTGATACCTCTACAAAAAAATAATTATTTCTGACTGGTATTTAAAGAAGGTCTCATCTTATTGAAAACATCTTTTAACGGTAATTGCGACTAATGAAAAATACTTTCTTGTTTAATCCTAAGATAAGTTAACTTAATGTTTGAAGCCATGTTCTTAATATTTATTAAAGTATTCTTAGAAATATATTTCGGTTGTTGTTACCGGCTACTGAATTTCTCGAAAGATGTACAAATGAAGATATGGAACACAAATAGAGCCTACAAAACCAACCAGAAGGATCGATACATCATGATTGTCTGATTAACAGATACATTGATAGGTCTACAAAAAAAATATTGTGGTGGACAAGCATATTATTGATGTGAAGAGAAGATATTTTCCAGAAAACACCATCCGATCATGTTCAAGTGATTAACAGATGACCTGATACCTCTACATAAAAATTATAATTGCTGACTGGCATATAAAAAAGGTGAACACAAGATGAAATCTCATTGAAAACATCTTTTAACGGTAAGTGCGACTAATGAAAAATACTTTCTTGTTTAATCCTAAGATAAGATAATTTAATGTTTGAAGCCTTGTTCTTAATATTTATTAAAGTATTCTTAGAAATATATTTCGGTTGTTGTTACCAGCTACTGAATTTCTCGAAAGATGTACAAATGAAGATATGGAACCCAAATAGAGCCTACAGAACCATCCAGAATTATCAATAAATCATGGTCGTCTGATTAACAGATATATTGATAGGTCTACAAAACGAAATTATTGTTGTGGACAAGCAAATTATTGATGTGAACAGGAAATATTTTCCAGAAAACATCATCCCATCATGTTCAAGTGATTAACAGATGACTGATATCTCTACAAAAAAATAATTATTTCTGACTGGTATTTAAAGAAGGTCTCATCTTATTGAAAACATCTTTTAACGGTAATTGCGACTAATGAAAAATACTTTCTTGTTTAATCCTAAGATAAGTTAACTTAATGTTTGAAGCCATGTTCTTAATATTTATTAAAGTATTCTTAGAAATATATTTCGGTTGTTGTTACCGGCTACTGAATTTCTCGAAAGATGTATAAATGAAGATATGGAACCCAAATAGAGCCTACATAACCATCCCGAAGGATCAATACATCATGGTCGTCTGATTAACAGATAAATTGATAGGTCTACAAAAAAAAATATTGTGGTGGACAAGCAAATTATTAATGTGAACAGAAAATATTTACCAGAAAACATCATCCCATCATGTTCAAGTGATTAACAGATGACTGACATCTCTACAAAAAAATAATTATTGCTGACTGGCATATATAGAAGGTCTCATTTCATTGAAAACATCTTTTAATGGTAAGTGCGACTAATGAAAAATACTTTCTTTTTTAATTCTAAGATAAGATAATTTAATGTTTGAAGCCATGTTCTTAATATTAATAAAGTATTCTTAGAAATATATTTCGGTTGTTGTTACCAGCTATTGAATTTCTCGAAAGATGTACAAATGAAGATATGGAACCCAAATAGAGCCTACAGAACCATCCAGAATTATCAATAAATCATGGTCGTCTGATTAACAGATATATTGATAGGTCTACAAAACGAAATTATTGTTGTGGACAAGCAAATTATTGATGTGAACAGGAAATATTTTCCAGAAAACATCATCCCATCATGTTCAAGTGATTAACAGATGACTGATATCTCTACAAAAAAATAATTATTTCTGACTGGCATTTAAAGAAGGTCTCATCTCATTGAAAACATCTTTTAACGGTAAGTGCGACTAATGAAAAATACTTTCTTGTTTAATCCTAAGATAAGATAATTTAATGTTTGAAGCCTTGTTCTTAATATTTATTAAAGTATTCTTAGAAATATATTTCGGTTGTTGTTACCGGCTACTGAATTTCTCGAAAGATGTACAAATGAAGATATGGAACCGAAATAGAGCCTACAGAACCATCGAGAATTATCGATAAATCATGGTCGTCTCATTAACAGATAAATTGATAGGTCTACAAAAAAAAATATTGTGGTGGACAAGCAAATTATTCATGTGAACAGAAAATATTTACCAGAAAACATCATCCCATCATGTTCAAGTGATTAACAGATGACTTATATCTCTACAAAAAATAATTATTGCTGACTGGCATATAAAGAAGGTCTCATCTCATTGAAAACATCTTTTAACGGTAAGTGCGACTAATGAAAAATACTTTCTTGTTTAATCCTAAGATAAGATAATTTAATGTTTGAAGCCTTGTTCTTAATATTTATTAAAGTATTCTAAGAAATATATTTCGGTTGTTGTTACCGGCTACTGAATTTCTCGAAAGATGTACAAATGAAGATATAGAACCCAAATAGAGCATACAGAACCATCCAGATTTATCGATAAATCATAGTCGTCTGATTAACAGATAAATTGATAGGTCTACAAAACAAAATTATTGTTGTGGACAAGCAAATTATTGATGTGAACAGGAAATATTTTCTAGAAAACATCATCCCATCATGTTCAAGTGATTAACAGATGACTGATATCTCTACAAAAAAATAATTATTGCTGACTGGCATATAAAGAAGGTCTCATCTCATTGAAAACATCTTTTAACGGTAAGTGCGACTAATGCAAAATACTTTCTTGTTTAATCCAAAGATAAGTTAACTTAATGTTTGAAGCCATGTTCTTAATATTTATTAAAGTATTCTTAGAAATATCTTTCGGTTGTTGTTACCGGCTACTGAATTTCTAGAAAGATGTACAAATGAAGATATGGAACACAAATAGAGCCTACAAAACCAACCAGAAGGATCGATACATCATGGTTGTCTGATTAACAGATACATTGATAGGTCTACAAAAAAAATATTGTGGTGGACAAGCATATTATTGATGTGAAGAGAAGATACTTTCCAGAAAACACCATCCGATCATGTTCAAGTGATTAACAGATGACCTGATACCTCTACATAAAAATTATAATTGCTGACTGGCATATAAAGAAGGTGAACACAAGATGAAATCTCATTGAAAACATCTTTTAACGGTAAGTGCGAAACAATGAACAAAAACACATGTAAGTGCGACTAATGAAAAATACTTTCTTGTTTAATCCTAAGATAAGATAATTTAATGTTTGAAGCCTTGTTCTTAATATTTATTAAAGTATTCTTAGAAATATATTTCGGTTGTTGTTACCGGCTACTGAATTTCTCGAAAGATGTACAAATGAAGATATGGAACACAAATAGAGCCTACAAAACTAACCAGAAGGATCGATACATCATGGTTGTCTGATTAACAGATAAATTGATAGGTCTACAAAAAAAAATATTGTGGTGGACAAGCAAATTATTGATGTGAACAGAATATATTTACCAGAAAACATCATCCCATCATGTTCAAGTGATTAACAGATGACTGACATCTCTACAAAAAAATAATTATTGCTGACTGGCATATAAAGAAGGTCTCATTTCATTGAAAACATCTTTTAATGGTAAGTGCGACTAATGAAAAATACTTTCTTGTTTAATCCTAAGATAAGATAATTTAATGTTTGAAGCCTTGTTCTTAATATTTATTAAAGTATTCTTAGAAATATATTTCGGTTGTTGTTACCGGCTACTGAATTTCTCGAAAGATGTACAAATGAGGATATGGAACCCAAATAGAGCCTACATAACCATCCCGAAGGATCGATACATCATGGTCGTCTGATTAACAGATAAATTGATAGGTCTACAAAAAAAAATATTGTGGTTGACAAGCAAATTATTAATGTGAACAGAAAATATTTACCAGAAAACATCATCCCATCATGTTCAAGTGATTAACAGATGACTGACATCTCTACAAAAAAAATAATTATTGCTGACTGGCATATAAAGAAGGTCTCATCTCATTGAAAACATCTTTTAATGGTAAGTGCGACTAATGAAAAATACTTTCTTTTTTAATCCTAAGATAAGTTAACTTAATGTTTGAAGCCATGTTCTTAATATTTATTAAAGTATTTTTAGAAATATCTTTCGGTTGTTGTTACCGGCTACTGAATTTCTAGAAAGATGTACAAATGAAGATATGGAACACAAATAGAGCCTACAAAACCAACCAGAAGGATCGATACATCATGGTTGTCTGATTAACAGATAAATCGATAGGTATACAAAAAAAAATATTGTTGTGGACAAGGAAATTATTGATGTGAACACAAAATATTTCCAAAAAACATCATCCCATCATGTTCAAGTGATTAACAGATGACTGATACCTCTACAAAAAAATAATTATTGCTGACTTGCATATAAAGAAGGTGAACACAAGATGAAATCTCAATGAAAACATCTTTCGACGGTAAGTGCGACTAATGAAAAATACTTTCTTGTTTAATCCTAAGATAGTTAATTTAATGTTGAAAGCCATGTTCTTAATATTTATTAAAGTATTCTTAGAAATATATTTCGGTTGTTGTTACCGGCTACTGAATTTTTCGAAAGATGTACAAATGAAGATATGGAACCCAAATAGAGCCTACATAACCATCCCGAAGGATCGATACATCATGGTCGTCTGATTAACAGATAAATTGATAAGTCTAAAAAAAAAATATTGTGGTGGACAAGCAAATTATTAATGTGAACAGAAAATATTTACCAGAAAACATCATCCCATCATGTTCAAGTGATTAACAGATGACCTGATACCTCTACATAAAAATTATAATAGCTGACTGGCATATAAAGAAGGTGAACACAAGATGAAATCTCATTGAAAACATCTTTTAACGGTAAGTGCGACTAATGAAAAATACTATCTTATTTAATCCTAAAATAAGTTAATTTAATAAAAAAAAGTAATTAATACTGACTATCAAGAAGGTCTCATCTCATTGAAAACATCATTTAACGGTAAGTGCGACTAACGAAAAATACTTTCTTGTTTAATCCTAAGATAAGTTAACTTAATGTTTGAAGCCATGTTCTTAATATTTATTAAAGTATTCTTAGAAATATCTTTTGGTTGTTGTTACCGGCTACTGAATTTCTAGAAAGATGTACAAATGAAGATATGGAACACAAATAGAGCCTACAAAACCAACCAGAAGGATCGATACATCATGATTGTCTGATTAACAGATACATTGATAGGTCAAAAAAAAAAATATTGTGGTGGACAAGCATATTATTGATGTGAAGAGAAGATATTTTCCAGAAAACACCATCCGATCATGTTCAAGTGATTAACAGATGACCTGATACCTCTACATAAAAATTATAATTGCTGACTGGCATATAAAGAAGGTGAAATCAAAAGATGAAATCTCATTGAAAACATCTTTTAACGGTAATTGCGACTAATGAAAAATACTTTCTTGTTTAATCCTAAGATAAGTTAACTTAATGTTTGAAGCCATGTTCTTAATATTTATTAAAGTATTCTTAGAAATATATTTCGGTTGTTGTTACCGGCTACTGAATTTCTCGAAAGATGTATAAATGAAGATATGGAACCCAAATAGAGCCTACATAACCATCCCGAAGGATCAATACATCATGGTCGTCTGATTAACAGATAAATTGATAGGTCTACAAAAAAAAATATTGTGGTGGACAAGCAAATTATTAATGTGAACAGAAAATATTTACCAGAAAACATCATCCCATCATGTTCAAGTGATTAACAGATGACTGACATCTCTACAAAAAAATAATTATTGCTGACTGGCATATATAGAAGGTCTCATTTCATTGAAAACATCTTTTAATGGTAAGTGCGACTAATGAAAAATACTTTCTTTTTTAATTCTAAGATAAGATAATTTAATGTTTGAAGCCATGTTCTTAATATTAATAAAGTATTCTTAGAAATATATTTCGGTTGTTGTTACCAGCTACTGAATTTCTCGAAAGATGTACAAATGAAGATATGGAACCCAAATAGAGCCTACAGAACCATCCAGAATTATCAATAAATCATGGTCGTCTGATTAACAGATATATTGATAGGTCTACAAAACGAAATTATTGTTGTGGACAAGCAAATTATTGATGTGAACAGGAAATATTTTCCAGAAAACATCATCCCATCATGTTCAAGTGATTAACAGATGACTGATATCTCTACAAAAAAATAATTATTTCTGACTGGCATTTAAAGAAGGTCTCATCTCATTGAAAATATCTTTTAACGGTAAGTGCGACTAATGAAAAATACTTTCTTGTTTAATCCTAAGATAAGTTAACTTAATGTTTGAAGCCATGTTCTTAATATTTATTAAAGTATTCTTAGAAATATCTTTCGGTTGTTGTTACCGGCTACTGAATTTCTAGAAAGATGTACAAAGGAAGATATGGAACACAAATAGAGCCTACAAAACCAACCAGAAGGATCGATACATCATGGTTGTCTGTTTAGCAGATACATTGATAGGTCTACAAAAAACATATTGTGGTGGACAAGCATATTATTGATGTGAAGAGAAGATACTTTCCAGAAAACACCATCCGATCATGTTCAAGTGATTAACAGATGACCTGATACCTCTACATAAAAATTATAATTGCTGACTGGTATATAAAGAAGGTGAACACAAGATGAAATCTCATTGAAAACATCTTTTAACGGTAAGTGCGACTAATGAAAAATACTTTCTTGTTTAATCCTAAGATAAGATAATTTAATGTTTGAAGCCTTGTTCTTAATATTTATTAAAGTATTCTTAGAAATATATTTCGGTTGTTGTTACCGGCTACTGAATTTCTCGAAAGATGTACAAATGAAGATATGGAACCGAAATAGAGCCTACAGAACCATCGAGAATTATCGATAAATCATGGTCGTCTCATTAACAGATAAATTGATAGGTCTACAAAAAAAAATATTGTGGTGGACAAGCAAATTATTCATGTGAACAGAAAATATTTACCAGAAAACATCATCCCATCATGTTCAAGTGATTAACAGATGACTTATATCTCTACAAAAAATAATTATTGCTGACTGGCATATAAAGAAGGTCTCATCTCATTGAAAACATCTTTTAACGGTAAGTGCGACTAATGAAAAATACTTTCTTGTTTAATCCTAAGATAAGTTAACTTAATGTTTGAAGCCATGTTCTTAATACTTATTAAAGTATTCTTAGAAATATATTTTGGTTGTTGTTACCGGCTACTGAATTTCTCGAAAGATGTATAAATGATGATATGGAATCCAAATAGAGCCTACATAACCATCCCGAAGGATCGATACATCATGGTCGTCTGATTAACAGATAAATTGATAGGTCTACAAAAAAAAATATTGTGGTGGACAAGCAAATTATTCATGTGAACAGAAAATATTTACCAGAAAACATCATCCCATCATGTTCATGTGATTAACAGATGACTTATATCTCTACAAAAAATAATTATTGCTGACTGGCATATAAAGAAGGTCTCACCTCATTGAAAACATCTTTTAACGGTAAGTGCGACTAATGAAAAATACTTTCTTGTTTAATCCAAAGATAAGTTAACTTAATGTTTGAAGCCATGTTCTTAATATTTATTAAAGTATTCTTAGAAATATCTTTCGGTTGTTGTTACCGGCTACTGAATTTCTAGAAAGATGTACAAATGAAGATATGGAACACAAATAGAGCCTACAAAACCAACCAGAAGGATCGATACATCATGGTTGTCTGATTAACAGATACATTGATAGGTCTACAAAAAAAATATTGTGGTGGACAAGCATATTATTGATGTGAAGAGAAGATACTTTCCAGAAAACACCATCCGATCATGTTCAAGTGATTAACAGATGACCTGATACCTCTACATAAAAATTATAATTGCTGACTGGCATATAAAGAAGGTGAACACAAGATGAAATCTCATTGAAAACATCTTTTAACGGTAAGTGCGAAACAATGAACAAAAACACATGTAAGTGCGACTAATGAAAAATACTTTCTTGTTTAATCCTAAGATAAGATAATTTAATGTTTGAAGCCTTGTTCTTAATATTTATTAAAGTATTCTTAGAAATATATTTCGGTTGTTGTTACCGGCTACTGAATTTCTCGAAAGATGTACAAATGAAGATATGGAACCCAAATAGAGCCTACAGAACCATCCAGAAGGATCGATACATCATGGTCGTCTGATTAACAGATAAATTGATAGGTCTACAAAAAAAAATATTGTTGTGGACAAGGAAATTATTGATGTGAACACAAAATATTTCCAAAAAACATCATCCCATCATGTTCAAGTGATTAACAGATGACTGATACCTCTACAAAAAAATAATTATTGCTGACTTGCATATAAAGAAGGTGAACACAAGATGAAATCTCAATGAAAACATCTTTCGACGGTAAGTGCGACTAATGAAAAATACTTTCTTGTTTAATCCTAAGATAGTTAATTTAATGTTGAAAGCCATGTTCTTAATATTTATTAAAGTATTCTTAGAAATATATTTCGGTTGTTGTTACCGGCTACTGAATTTTTCGAAAGATGTACAAATGAAGATATGGAACCCAAATAGAGCCTACATAACCATCCCGAAGGATCGATACATCATGGTCGTCTGATTAACAGATAAATTGATAAGTCTAAAAAAAAAATATTGTGGTGGACAAGCAAATTATTAATGTGAACAGAAAATATTTACCAGAAAACATCATCCCATCATGTTCAAGTGATTAACAGATGACCTGATACCTCTACATAAAAATTATAATAGCTGACTGGCATATAAAGAAGGTGAACACAAGATGAAATCTCATTGAAAACATCTTTTAACGGTAAGTGCGACTAATGAAAAATACTATCTTATTTAATCCTAAAATAAGTTAATTTAATAAAAAAAAGTAATTAATACTGACTATAAAGAAGGTCTCATCTCATTGAAAACATCATTTAACGGTAAGTGCGACTAACGAAAAATACTTTCTTGTTTAATCCTAAGATAAGTTAACTTAATGTTTGAAGCCATGTTCTTAATATTGATTAAAGTATTCTTAGAAATATCTTTTGGTTGTTGTTACCGGCTACTGAATTTCTAGAAAGATGTACAAATGAAGATATGGAACACAAATAGAGCCTACAAAACCAACCAGAAGGATCGATACATCATGATTGTCTGATTAACAGATACATTGATAGGTCTACAAAAAAAATATTGTGGTGGACAAGCATATTATTGATGTGAAGAGAAGATATTTTCCAAAAAACACCATCCGATCATGTTCAAGTGATTAACAGATGACCTGATACCTCTACATAAAAATTATAATTGCTGACTGGCATATAAAGAAGGTGAAATCAAAAGATGAAATCTCATTGAAAACATCTTTTAACGGTAAGTGCGACTAATGAAAAATACTTTCTTGTTTAATCCTAAGATAAGATAATTTAATGTTTGAAGCCGTGTTCTTAATATTTATTAAAGTATTTTTAGAAATATCTTTCGGTTGTTGTTACCGGCTACTGAATTTCTAGAAAGATGTACAAAGGAAGATATGGAACACAAATAGAGCCTACAAAACCAACCAGAAGGATCGATACATCATGGTTGTCTGATTAGCAGATACATTGATAGGTCTACAAAAAACATATTGTGGTGGACAAGCATATTATTGATGTGAAGAGAAGATACTTTCCAGAAAACACCATCCGATCATGTTCAAGTGATTAACAGATGACCTGATACCTCTACATAAAAATTATAATTGCTGACTGGTATATAAAGAAGGTGAACACAAGATGAAATCTCATTGAAAACATCTTTTAACGGTAAGTGCGACTAATGAAAAATACTTTCTTGTTTAATCCTAAGATAAGATAATTTAATGTTTGAAGCCTTGTTCTTAATATTTATTAAAGTATTCTTAGAAATATATTTCGGTTGTTGTTACCGGCTACTGAATTTCTCGAAAGATGTACAAATGAAGATATGGAACCGAAATAGAGCCTACAGAACCATCGAGAATTATCGATAAATCATGGTCGTCTCATTAACAGATAAATTGATAGGTCTACAAAAAAAAATATTGTGGTGGACAAGCAAATTATTCATGTGAACAGAAAATATTTACCAGAAAACATCATCCCATCATGTTCAAGTGATTAACAGATGACTTATATCTCTACAAAAAATAATTATTGCTGACTGGCATATAAAGAAGGTCTCATCTCATTGAAAACATCTTTTAACGGTAAGTGCGACTAATGAAAAATACTTTCTTGTTTAATCCTAAGATAAGATAATTTAATGTTTGAAGCCTTGTTCTTAATATTTATTAAAGTATTCTAAGAAATATATTTCGGTTGTTGTTACCGGCTACTGAATTTCTCGAAAGATGTACAAATGAAGATATAGAACCCAAATAGAGCATACAGAACCATCCAGATTTATCGATAAATCATAGTCGTCTGATTAACAGATAAATTGATAGGTCTACAAAACAAAATTATTGTTGTGGACAAGCAAATTATTGATGTGAACAGGAAATATTTTCTAGAAAACATCATCCCATCATGTTCAAGTGATTAACAGATGACTGATATCTCTACAAAAAAATAATTATTGCTGACTGGCATATAAAGAAGGTCTCATCTCATTGAAAACATCTTTTAACGGTAAGTGCGACTAATGCAAAATACTTTCTTGTTTAATCCAAAGATAAGTTAACTTAATGTTTGAAGCCATGTTCTTAATATTTATTAAAGTATTCTTAGAAATATCTTTCGGTTGTTGTTACCGGCTACTGAATTTCTAGAAAGATGTACAAATGAAGATATGGAACACAAATAGAGCCTACAAAACCAACCAGAAGGATCGATACATCATGGTTGTCTGATTAACAGATACATTGATAGGTCTACAAAAAAAATATTGTGGTGGACAAGCATATTATTGATGTGAAGAGAAGATACTTTCCAGAAAACACCATCCGATCATGTTCAAGTGATTAACAGATGACCTGATACCTCTACATAAAAATTATAATTGCTGACTGGCATATAAAGAAGGTGAACACAAGATGAAATCTCATTGAAAACATCTTTTAACGGTAAGTGCGAAACAATGAACAAAAACACATGTAAGTGCGACTAATGAAAAATACTTTCTTGTTTAATCCTAAGATAAGATAATTTAATGTTTGAAGCCTTGTTCTTAATATTTATTAAAGTATTCTTAGAAATATATTTCGGTTGTTGTTACCGGCTACTGAATTTCTCGAAAGATGTACAAATGAAGATATGGAACCCAAATAGAGCCTACAGAACCATCCAGAATTATCGATAAATCATGGTCGTCGCATTAACAGATAATTTGATAGGTCTACAAAACAAAATTATATTTGTGGACAAGCAAATTATTGATGTGAACAGAAAATATTTTCCAGAAAACATCATCCCATCATGTTCAAGTGATTAACAGATGACTGATATCTCTACATAAAAATAATTATTGCTGACTGGCATATAAAGAAGGTCTCATGTCATTAAAAACATCTTTTAACGGTAAGTGCGACTAATGAAAAATACTTTCTTGTTTAATCCTAAGATAAGTTAACTTAATGTTTGAAGCCATGTTCTTAATATTTATTAAAGTATTCTTAGAAATATATTTCGGTTGTTGTTACCGGCTACTGAATTTCTCGAAAGATGTACAAATGAAGATATGGAACCGAAATAGAGCCTACAGAACCATCGAGAATTATCGATAAATCATGGTCGTCTCATTAACAGATAAATTGATAGGTCTACAAAAAAAAATATTGTGGTGGACAAGCAAATTATTCATGTGAACAGAAAATATTTACCAGAAAACATCATCCCATCATGTTCAAGTGATTAACAGATGACTTATATCTCTACAAAAAATAATTATTGCTGACTGGCATATAAAGAAGGTCTCATCTCATTGAAAACATCTTTTAACGGTAAGTGCGACTAATGAAAAATACTTTCTTGTTTAATCCTAAGATAAGATAATTTAATGTTTGAAGCCTTGTTCTTAATATTTATTAAAGTATTCTAAGAAATATATTTCGGTTGTTGTTACCGGCTACTGAATTTCTCGAAAGATGTACAAATGAAGATATAGAACCCAAATAGAGCATACAGAACCATCCAGATTTATCGATAAATCATAGTCGTCTGATTAACAGATAAATTGATAGGTCTACAAAACAAAATTATTGTTGTGGACAAGCAAATTATTGATGTGAACAGGAAATATTTTCTAGAAAACATCATCCCATCATGTTCAAGTGATTAACAGATGACTGATATCTCTACAAAAAAATAATTATTGCTGACTGGCATATAAAGAAGGTCTCATCTCATTGAAAACATCTTTTAACGGTAAGTGCGACTAATGCAAAATACTTTCTTGTTTAATCCAAAGATAAGTTAACTTAATGTTTGAAGCCATGTTCTTAATATTTATTAAAGTATTCTTAGAAATATCTTTCGGTTGTTGTTACCGGCTACTGAATTTCTAGAAAGATGTACAAATGAAGATATGGAACACAAATAGAGCCTACAAAACCAACCAGAAGGATCGATACATCATGGTTGTCTGATTAACAGATACATTGATAGGTCTACAAAAAAAATATTGTGGTGGACAAGCATATTATTGATGTGAAGAGAAGATACTTTCCAGAAAACACCATCCGATCATGTTCAAGTGATTAACAGATGACCTGATACCTCTACATAAAAATTATAATTGCTGACTGGCATATAAAGAAGGTGAACACAAGATGAAATCTCATTGAAAACATCTTTTAACGGTAAGTGCGAAACAATGAACAAAAACACATGTAAGTGCGACTAATGAAAAATACTTTCTTGTTTAATCCTAAGATAAGATAATTTAATGTTTGAAGCCTTGTTCTTAATATTTATTAAAGTATTCTTAGAAATATATTTCGGTTGTTGTTACCGGCTACTGAATTTCTCGAAAGATGTACAAATGAAGATATGGAACCCAAATAGAGCCTACAGAACCATCCAGAATTATCGATAAATCATGGTCGTCGCATTAACAGATAATTTGATAGGTCTACAAAACAAAATTATATTTGTGGACAAGCAAATTATTGATGTGAACAGAAAATATTTTCCAGAAAACATCATCCCATCATGTTCAAGTGATTAACAGATGACTGATATCTCTACATAAAAATAATTATTGCTGACTGGCATATAAAGAAGGTCTCATGTCATTAAAAACATCTTTTAACGGTAAGTGCGACTAATGAAAAATACTTTCTTGTTTAATCCTAAGATAAGTTAACTTAATGTTTGAAGCCATGTTCTTAATATTTATTAAAGTATTCTTAGAAATATCTTTCGGTTGTTGTTACCGGCTACTGAATTTCTAGAAAGATGTACAAATGAAGATATGGAACACAAATAGAGCCTACAAAACTAACCAGAAGGATCGATACATCATGGTTGTCTGATTAACAGATAAATTGATAGGTCTACAAAAAAAAATATTGTGGTGGACAAGCAAATTATTAATGTGAACAGAATATATTTACCAGAAAACATCATCCCATCATGTTCAAGTGATTAACAGATGACTGACATCTCTACAAAAAAATAATTATTGCTGACTGGCATATAAAGAAGGTCTCATTTCATTGAAAACATCTTTTAATGGTAAGTGCGACTAATGAAAAATACTTTCTTGTTTAATCCTAAGATAAGATAATTTAATGTTTGAAGCCTTGTTCTTAATATTTATTAAAGTATTCTTAGAAATATATTTCGGTTGTTGTTACCGGCTACTGAATTTCTCGAAAGATGTACAAATGAGGATATGGAACCCAAATAGAGCCTACATAACCATCCCGAAGGATCGATACATCATGGTCGTCTGATTAACAGATAAATTGATAGGTCTACAAAAAAAAATATTGTGGTTGACAAGCAAATTATTAATGTGAACAGAAAATATTTACCAGAAAACATCATCCCATCATGTTCAAGTGATTAACAGATGACTGACATCTCTACAAAAAAAATAATTATTGCTGACTGGCATATAAAGAAGGTCTCATCTCATTGAAAACATCTTTTAATGGTAAGTGCGACTAATGAAAAATACTTTCTTTTTTAATCCTAAGATAAGTTAACTTAATGTTTGAAGCCATGTTCTTAATATTTATTAAAGTATTTTTAGAAATATCTTTCGGTTGTTGTTACCGGCTACTGAATTTCTAGAAAGATGTACAAATGAAGATATGGAACACAAATAGAGCCTACAAAACCAACCAGAAGGATCGATACATCATGGTTGTCTGATTAACAGATAAATTGATAGGTCTACAAAAAAAAATATTGTTGTGGACAAGGAAATTATTGATGTGAACACAAAATATTTCCAATAAACATCATCCCATCATGTTCAAGTGATTAACAGATGACTGATACCTCTACAAAAAAATAATTATTGGTGACTTGCATATAAAGAAGGTGAACACAAGATGAAATCTCAATGAAAACATCTTTCGACGGTAAGTGCGACTAATGAAAAATACTTTCTTGTTTAATCCTAAGATAGTTAATTTAATGTTGAAAGCCATGTTCTTAATATTTATTAAAGTATTCTTAGAAATATATTTCGGTTGTTGTTACCGGCTACTGAATTTTTCGAAAGATGTACAAATGAAGATATGGAACCCAAATAGAGCCTACATAACCATCCCGAAGGATCGATACATCATGGTCGTCTGATTAACAGATAAATTGATAAGTCTAAAAAAAAAATATTGTGGTGGACAAGCAAATTATTAATGTGAACAGAAAATATTTACCAGAAAACATCATCCCATCATGTTCAAGTGATTAACAGATGACCTGATACCTCTACATAAAAATTATAATAGCTGACTGGCATATAAAGAAAGTGAACACAAGATGAAATCTCATTGAAAACATCTTTTAACGGTAAGTGCGACTAATGAAAAATACTATCTTATTTAATCCTAAAATAAGTTAATTTAATAAAAAAAAGTAATTAATACTGACTATAAAGAAGGTCTCATCTCATTGAAAACATCATTTAACGGTAAGTGCGACTAACGAAAAATACTTTCTTGTTTAATCCTAAGATAAGTTAACTTAATGTTTGAAGCCATGTTCTTAATATTTATTAAAGTATTCTTAGAAATATCTTTTGGTTGTTGTTACCGGCTACTGAATTTCTAGAAAGATGTACAAATGAAGATATGGAACACAAATAGAGCCTACAAAACCAACCAGAAGGATCGATACATCATGATTGTCTGATTAACAGATACATTGATAGGTCTACAAAAAAAATATTGTGGTGGACAAGCATATTATTGATGTGAAGAGAAGATATTTTCCAAAAAACACCATCCGATCATGTTCAAGTGATTAACAGATGACCTGATACCTCTACATAAAAATTATAATTGCTGACTGGCATATAAAGAAGGTGAAATCAAAAGATGAAATCTCATTGAAAACATCTTTTAACGGTAAGTGCGACTAATGAAAAATACTTTCTTGTTTAATCCTAAGATAAGATAATTTAATGTTTGAAGCCTTGTTCTTAATATTTATTAAAGTATTCTTAGAAATATATTTCGGTTGTTGTTACCAGCTACTGAATTTCTCGAAAGATGTACAAATGAAGATATGGAACCCAAATAGAGCCTACAGAACCATCCAGAATTATCAATAAATCATGGTCGTCTGATTAACAGATATATTGATAGGTCTACAAAACGAAATTATTGTTGTGGACAAGCAAATTATTGATGTGAACAGGAAATATTTTCCAGAAAACATCATCCCATCATGTTCAAGTGATTAACAGATGACTGATATCTCTACAAAAAAATAATTATTTCTGACTGGTATTTAAAGAAGGTCTCATCTTATTGAAAACATCTTTTAACGGTAATTGCGACTAATGAAAAATACTTTCTTGTTTAATCCTAAGATAAGTTAACTTAATGTTTGAAGCCATGTTCTTAATATTTATTAAAGTATTCTTAGAAATATATTTCGGTTGTTGTTACCGGCTACTGAATTTCTCGAAAGATGTATAAATGAAGATATGGAACCCAAATAGAGCCTACATAACCATCCCGAAGGATCAATACATCATGGTCGTCTGATTAACAGATAAATTGATAGGTCTACAAAAAAAAATATTGTGGTGGACAAGCAAATTATTAATGTGAACAGAAAATATTTACCAGAAAACATCATCCCATCATGTTCAAGTGATTAACAGATGACTGACATCTCTACAAAAAAATAATTATTGCTGACTGGCATATATAGAAGGTCTCATTTCATTGAAAACATCTTTTAATGGTAAGTGCGACTAATGAAAAATACTTTCTTTTTTAATTCTAAGATAAGATAATTTAATGTTTGAAGCCATGTTCTTAATATTAATAAAGTATTCTTAGAAATATATTTCGGTTGTTGTTACCAGCTACTGAATTTCTCGAAAGATGTACAAATGAAGATATGGAACCCAAATAGAGCCTACAGAACCATCCAGAATTATCAATAAATCATGGTCATCTGATTAACAGATATATTGATAGGTCTACAAAACGAAATTATTGTTGTGGACAAGCAAATTATTGATGTGAACAGGAAATATTTTCCAGAAAACATCATCCCATCATGTTCAAGTGATTAACAGATGACTGATATCTCTACAAAAAAATAATTATTTCTGACTGGCATTTAAAGAAGGTCTCATCTCATTGAAAACATCTTTTAACGGTAAGTGCGACTAATGAAAAATACTTTCTTGTTTAATCCTAAGATAAGTTAACTTAATGTTTGAAGCCATGTTCTTAATATTTATTAAAGTATTCTTAGAAATATCTTTCGGTTGTTGTTACCGGCTACTGAATTTCTAGAAAGATGTACAAAGGAAGATATGGAACACAAATAGAGCCTACAAAACCAACCAGAAGGATCGATACATCATGGTTGTCTGATTAGCAGATACATTGATAGGTCTACAAAAAACATATTGTGGTGGACAAGCATATTATTGATGTGAAGAGAAGATACTTTCCAGAAAACACCATCCGATCATGTTCAAGTGATTAACAGATGACCTGATACCTCTACATAAAAATTATAATTGCTGACTGGTATATAAAGAAGGTGAACACAAGATGAAATCTCATTGAAAACATCTTTTAACGGTAAGTGCGACTAATGAAAAATACTTTCTTGTTTAATCCTAAGATAAGATAATTTAATGTTTGAAGCCTTGTTCTTAATATTTATTAAAGTATTCTTAGAAATATATTTCGGTTGTTGTTACCGGCTACTGAATTTCTCGAAAGATGTACAAATGAAGATATGGAACCGAAATAGAGCCTACAGAACCATCGAGAATTATCGATAAATCATGGTCGTCTCATTAACAGATAATTTGATAGGTCTACAAAACAAAATTATATTTGTGGACAAGCAAATTATTCATGTGAACAGAAAATATTTTCCAGAAAACATCATCCCATCATGTTCAAGTGATTAACAGATGACTGATATCTCTACATAAAAATAATTATTGCTGACTGGCATATAAAGAAGGTCTCATGTCATTAAAAACATCTTTTAACGGTAAGTGCGACTAATGAAAAATACTTTCTTGTTTAATCCTAAGATAAGTTAACTTAATGTTTGAAGCCATGTTCTTAATATTTATTAAAGTATTCTTAGAAATATCTTTCGGTTGTTGTTACCGGCTACTGAATTTCTAGAAAGATGTACAAATGAAGATATGGAACACAAATAGAGCCTACAAAACCAACCAGAAGGATCGATACATCATGGTTGTCTGATTAACAGATAAATTGATAGGTCTACAAAAAAAAATATTGTGGTGGACAAGCAAATTATTAATGTGAACAGAATATATTTACCAGAAAACATCATCCCATCATGTTCAAGTGATTAACAGATGACTGACATCTCTACAAAAAAATAATTATTGCTGACTGGCATATAAAGAAGGTCTCATTTCATTGAAAACATCTTTTAATGGTAAGTGCGACTAATGAAAAATACTTTCTTGTTTAATCCTAAGATAAGATAATTTAATGTTTGAAGCCTTGTTCTTAATATTTATTAAAGTATTCTTAGAAATATATTTCGGTTGTTGTTACCGGCTACTGAATTTCTCGAAAGATGTACAAATGAGGATATGGAACCCAAATAGAGCCTACATAACCATCCCGAAGGATCGATACATCATGGTCGTCTGATTAACAGATAAATTGATAGGTCTACAAAAAAAAATATTGTGGTTGACAAGCAAATTATTAATGTGAACAGAAAATATTTACCAGAAAACATCATCCCATCATGTTCAAGTGATTAACAGATGACTGACATCTCTACAAAAAAAATAATTATTGCTGACTGGCATATAAAGAAGGTCTCATCTCATTGAAAACATCTTTTAATGGTAAGTGCGACTAATGAAAAATACTTTCTTGTTTAATCCTAAGATAAGTTAACTTAATGTTTGAAGCCATGTTCTTAATATTTATTAAAGTATTTTTAGAAATATCTTTCGGTTGTTGTTATCGGCTACTGAATTTCTAGAAAGATGTACAAATGAAGATATGGAACACAAATAGAGCCTACAAAACCAACCAGAAGGATCGATACATCATGGTTGTCTGATTAACAGATAAATTGATAGGTCTACAAAACAAAATTATTGTTGTGGACAAGCAAATTATTGATGTGAACAGGAAATATTTTCCAGAAAACATCATCCCATCATGTTCAAGTGATTAAGAGATGACTGATATCTCTACAAAAAAATAATTATTGCTGACTGGCATATAAAGAAGGTCTCATCTCATTGAAAACATCTTTTAATGGTAAGTGCGACTAATGAAAAATACTTTCTTGTTTAATCCTAAGATAAGATAATTTAATGTTTGAAGCCTTGTTCTTAATATTTATTAAAGTATTCTAAGAAATATATTTCGGTTGTTGTTACCGGCTACTGAATTTCTCGAAAGATGTATAAATGATGAAATGGAATCCAAATAGAGCGTACATAACCATCCCGAAGGATCGATACATCATGGTCGTCTGATTAACAGATAAATTGATAGGTCTACAAAAAAAAATATTGTGGTGGACAAGCAAATTATTCATGTGAACAGAAAATATTTACCAGAAAACATCATCCCATCATGTTCATGTGATTAACAGATGACTTATATCTCTACAAAAAATAATTATTGCTGACTGGCATATAAAGAAGGTCTCACCTCATTGAAAACATCTTTTAACGGTAAGTGCGACTAATGAAAAATACTTTCTTGTTTAATCCTAAGATAAGATAATTTAATGTTTGAAGCCTTGTTCTTAATATTTATTAAAGTATTCTTAGAAATATATTTCGGTTGTTGTTACCGGCTACTGAATTTCTCGAAAGATGTACAAATGAAGATATGGAACCCAAATAGAGCCTACAGAACCATCCAGAATTATCGATAAATCATGGTCGTCGCATTAACAGATAATTTGATAGGTCTACAAAACAAAATTATATTTGTGGACAAGCAAATTATTGATGTGAACAGAAAATATTTTCCAGAAAACATCATCCCATCATGTTCAAGTGATTAACAGATGACTGATATCTCTACATAAAAATAATTATTGCTGACTGGCATATAAAGAAGGTCTCATGTCATTAAAAACATCTTTTAACGGTAAGTGCGACTAATGAAAAATACTTTCTTGTTTAATCCTAAGATAAGTTAACTTAATGTTTGAAGCCATGTTCTTAATATTTATTAAAGTATTCTTAGAAATATCTTTCGGTTGTTGTTACCGGCTACTGAATTTCTAGAAAGATGTACAAATGAAGATATGGAACACAAATAGAGCCTACAAAACCAACCAGAAGGATCGATACATCATGGTTGTCTGATTAACAGATAAATTGATAGGTCTACAAAAAAAAATATTGTGGTGGACAAGCAAATTATTAATGTGAACAGAATATATTTACCAGAAAACATCATCCCATCATGTTCAAGTGATTAACAGATGACTGACATCTCTACAAAAAAATAATTATTGCTGACTGGCATATAAAGAAGGTCTCATTTCATTGAAAACATCTTTTAATGGTAAGTGCGACTAATGAAAAATACTTTCTTGTTTAATCCTAAGATAAGATAATTTAATGTTTGAAGCCTTGTTCTTAATATTTATTAAAGTATTCTTAGAAATATATTTCGGTTGTTGTTACCGGCTACTGAATTTCTCGAAAGATGTACAAATGACGATATGGAACCCAAATAGAGCCTACATAACCATCCCGAAGGATCGATACATCATGGTCGTCTGATTAACAGATAAATTGATAGGTCTACAAAAAAAAATATTGTGGTTGACAAGCAAATTATTAATGTGAACAGAAAATATTTACCAGAAAACATCATCCCATCATGTTCAAGTGATTAACAGATGACTGACATCTCTACAAAAAAAATAATTATTGCTGACTGGCATATAAAGAAGGTCTCATCTCATTGAAAACATCTTTAAACGGTAAGTGCGACTAATGAAAAATACTTTCTTGTTTAATCCTAAGATAAGTTACCTTAATGTTTGAAGCCATGTTCTTAATATTTATTAAAGTATTCTTAGAAATATATTTCGGTTGTTGTTACCGGCTACTGAATTTCTCGAAAGATGTACAAATGAAGATATGGAACCCAAATAGAGCCTACATAGCCATCCAGAAGGATTGATACATCATGGTCGTCTGATTAACAGATAAATTGATAGGTCTACAAAACAAAATTATTGTTGTGGACAAGCAAATTATTGATGTGAACAGGAAATATTTTCCAGAAAACATCATCCCATCATGTTCAAGTGATTAAGAGATGACTGATATCTCTACAAAAAAATAATTATTGCTGACTGGCATATAAAGAAGGTCTCATCTCATTGAAAACATCTTTTAATGGTAAGTGCGACTAATGAAAAATACTTTCTTGTTTAATCCTAAGATAAGATAATTTAATGTTTGAAGCCTTGTTCTTAATATTTATTAAAGTATTCTTAGAAATATCTTTCGGTTGTTGTTACCGGCTACTGAATTTCTAGAAAGATGTACAAATGAAGATATGGAACACAAATAGAGCCTACAAAACCAACCAGAAGGATTGATACATCATGGTTGTCTGATTATCAGATAAATTGATAGGTCTACAAAAAAAAATATTGTTGTGGACAAGGAAATTATTGATGTGAACACAAAATATTTCCAAAAAACATCATCCCATCATGTTCAAGTGATTAACAGATGACTGATACCTCTACAAAAAAATAATTATTGCTGACTGGCATATAAAGAAGGTCTCATTTCATTGAAAACATCTTTTAAAGGTAAGTGCGACTAATGAAAAATACTTTCTTGTTTAATCCTAAGATAAGATAATTTAATGTTTGAAGCCTTGTTCTTAATATTTATTAAAGTATTCTTTGAAATATATTTCGGTTGTTGTTACCGGCTACTGAATTTCTAGAAAGATGTACTAATGAAGATATGGAACCCAAATAGAGCCTACATAGCCATCCAGAAGGATCGATACATCATGGTCGTCTGATTAACAGATAAATTTTAGGTCTACAAAAAAAAATATTGTGGTGGACAAACAAATTATTAATATGAACAGAAAATATTTACCAGAAAACATCATCCCATCATGTTCAAGTGATTAATAGATGACTGATATCTCTACAAAAAATAATTATTGCTGACTGGCATATAAAGAAGAACTCATCTCATTGAAAACATCTTTTAAAGGTAAGTGCGACTAATGAAAAATACTTTCTTGTTTAATCCTAAGATAAGATAATTTAATGTTTGAAGCCTTGTTCTTAATATTTATTAAAGTATTCTTTGAAATATATTTCGGTTGTTGTTACCGGCTACTGAATTTCTAGAAAGATGTACTAATGAAGATATGGAAACCAAATAGAGCCTACATAGCCATCCAGAAGGATCGATACATCATGGTCGTCTGATTAACAGATAAATTGATAGGTCTACAAAAAAAATATTGTGGTGGACAAGCATATTATTGATGTGAAGAGAAGATACTTTCCAGAAAACACCATCCGATCATGTTCAAGTGATTAACAGATGACCTGATACCTCTACATAAAAATTAGAAGTGCTGACTGGCATATAAAGAAGGTGAACACAAGATGAAATCTCATTGAAAACATTTTTTAACGGTAAGTGCGACTAATGAAAAATACTTTCTTGTTTAATCCTAAGATAAGATAATTTAATGTTTGAAGTCATGTTCTTAATATTTATTAAAGTATTCTTAGAAATATATATCGGTTGTTGTTACCGGCTACTGAATTTCTCGAAAGATGTACTAATGAAGATATGGAACCCAAATAGAGCCTACATAGCCATCCAGAAGGATCGATACATCATGGTCGTCTGATTAACAGATAAATTGATAGGTCTACAAAAAAAATTATTGTGGTGGACAAGCAAATTATTAATGTGAACACAAAATATTTCCAGAAAACATCATCCCATCATGTTCAAGTGATTAACAGATGACTGATATCTCTACAAAAAAATAATTATTGCTGACTTGCATATAAAGAAGGTGAACACAAGATGAAATCTCAATGAAAACCTCCTTCGACGGTAAGTGCGACTAATGAAAAATACTTTCTTGTTAAACCTAAGATAGTTAATTTAATGTTTAAAGCCATGTTCTTAATATTTATTAAAGTATTCCTAGAAATATCTTTCGGTTGTTGTTACCGGCTACTGAATTTCTCGAAAGATGTACAAATGAAGATATGGAACCCAAATAGAGCATACAGAACCATCCAGATTTATCGATAAATCATAGTCGTCTGATTAACAGATAAATTGATAGGTCTACAAAACAAAATTATTGTGGTGGACAAGCATATTATTGATGTGAAGAGAAGATATTTTCCAGAAAACACCATCCCATCATGTTCAAGTGATTAACAGATGACTGATATCTCTACATAAAAATAATTATTGCTGACTGGCATATAAAGAAGGTCTCATCTCATTGAAAACATCTTTTAACGGTAAGTGCGACTAATGAAAAATACTTTCTTGTTTAATCCTAAGATAAGTTACCTTAATGTTTGAAGCCATGTTCTTAATATTTATTAAAGTATTCTTAGAAATATATTTCGGTTGTTGTTACGGGCTACTGAATTTCTCGAAAGATGTACAAATGAAGATATGGAACCTAAATAGAGCCTACAGAACCATACAGAATTATCAATAAATCATGGTCGTCTGATTAACAGATATATTGATAGGTCTACAAAACGAAATTATTGTTGTGGACAAGCAAATTATTGATGTGAACAGGAAATATTTTCCAGAAAACATCATCCCATCATGTTCAAGTGATTAACTGATAAATTGATAGGTCTACAAAACAAAATTATTGTGGTGGACAAGCAAATTATTGATGTGAAGAGAAGATATTTTCCAGAAAACACCATCCCATCATGTTCAAGTGATTAACAGATGACTGATATCTCTACATAAAAATAATTATTGCTGACTGGCATATAAAGAAGGTCTCATCTCATTGAAAACATCATTTAACGGTAAGTGCGACTAACGAAAAATACTATCTTGTTTAATCCTAAGATAAGTTAATTTAATGTTTGAAGCCATGTTCTTAATATTTATTTAAGTATTCTTAGAAATATATTTCGGTTGTTGTTACCGGCTACTGAATTTCTCGAAAGATGTACAAATGAAGATATAGAACCCAAATAGAGCCTACAGAACCATCCAGAATTATCGATAAATCATGGTCGTCTCATTAACAGATGATTTGATAGGTCTACAAAACAAAATTATTGTTGTGGACAAGCAAATTATTGATGTGAACCGAAAATATTTTCCAGAAAACATCATCCCATCATGTTCAAGTGATTAACAGATGACTGATATCTCTACATAAAAATAATTATTGCTGACTGGCATATAAAGAAGGTCTCATCTCATTGAAAACATCTTTTAACGGTAAGTGCGACTAATGAAAAATACTTTCTTGTTTAATCCTAAGATAAGTTAACTTAATGTTTGAAGCCTTGTTCTTAATATTTATTAAAGTATTCTTAGAAATATATTTCGGTTGTTGTTACCGGCTACTGAATTTCTCGAAAGATGTACAAATGAAGATATGGAACCCAAATAGAGCATACAGAACCATCCAGATTTATCGATAAATCATAGTCGTCTGATTAACAGATAAATTGATAGGTCTACAAAACAAAATTATTGTGGTGGACAAGCAAATTATTGATGTGAAGAGAAGATATTTTCCAGAAAACACCATCCCATCATGTTCAAGTGATTAACAGATGACTGATATCTCTACATAAAAATAATTATTGCTGACTGGCATATAAAGAAGGTCTCATCTCATTGAAAACATCTTTTAACGGTAAGTGCGACTAATGAAAAATACTTTCTTGTTTAATCCTAAGATAAGTTACCTTAATGTTTGAAGCCATGTTCTTAATATTTATTAAAGTATTCTTAGAAATATATTTCGGTTGTTGTTACGGGCTACCGAATTTCTCGAAAGATGTACAAATGAAGATATGGAACCTAAATAGAGCCTACAGAACCATACAGAATTATCAATAAATCATGGTCGTCTGATTAACAGATATATTGATAGGTCTACAAAACGAAATTATTGTTGTGGACAAGCAAATTATTGATGTGAACAGGAAATATTTTCCAGAAAACATCATCCCATCATGTTCAAGTGATTAACTGATAAATTGATAGGTCTACAAAAAAAAAATATTGTGGTGGACAAGCATATTATTGATTTGAACATAGATTACTTTCCAGAAAACATCATCCCATCATGTTCAAGTGATTAACAGATGACTGATATCTCTACAAAAAAATAATTATTGCTGACTGTCATATAAAGAAGGTCTCATCTCATTGAAAATATCTTTTAACGGTAAGTGCGACTAATGAAAAATACTTTCTTGTTTAATCCTAAGATAAGTTAACTTAATGTTTGAAGCCATGTTCTTAATATTTATTAAAGTATTCTTAGAAATATATTTCGGTTGTTGTTACCGGCTACTGAATTTCTCGAAAGATGTATAAATGAAGATATGGAACACAAATAGAGCCTACATAACCATCCCGAAGGATCAATACATCATGGTCGTCTGATTAACAGATAAATTGATAGGTCTACAAAAAAAAATATTGTGGTGGACAAGCAAATTATTAATGTGAACAGAAAATATTTACCAGAAAACATCATCCCATCATGTTCAAGTGATTAACAGATGACTGACATCTCTACAAAAAAATAATTATTGCTGACTGGCATATAAAGAAGGTCTCATTTCATTGAAAACATCTTTTAATGGTAAGTGCGACTAATGAAAAATACTTTCTTGTTTAATCCTAAGATAAGATAATTTAATGTTTGAAGCCATGTTCTTAATATTTATTAAAGTATTCTTAGAAATATATTTCGGTTGTTGTTACCAGCTACTGAATTTCTCGAAAGATGTACAAATGAAGATATGGAACACAAATAGAGCCTACAGAACCATCCAGAATTATCAATAAATCATGGTCGTCTGATTAACAGATATATTGATAGGTCTACAAAACGAAATTATTGTTGTGGACAAGCAAATTATTGATGTGAACAGGAAATATTTTCCAGAAAACAATCCCATCATGTTCAAGTGATTAACAGATGACTGATATCTCTACAAAAAAATAATTATTTCTGACTGGCATTTAAAGAAGGTCTCATCTCATTGAAAACATCTTTTAATGGTAAGTGCGACTAATGAAAAATACTTTCTTGTTTAATCCTAAGATAAGTTAACTTAATGTTTGAAGCCATGTTCTTAATATTTATTAAAGTATTCTTAGAAATATCTTTCGGTTGTTGTTACCGGCTACTGAATTTCTAGAAAGATGTACAAATGAAGATATGGAACACAAATAGAGCCTACAAAACCAACCAGAAGGATCGATACATCATGGTTGTCTGATTAGCAGATACAATGATAGGTCTACAAAAAACATATTGTGGTGGACAAGCATATTATTAATGTGAAGAGAAGATACTTTCCAGAAAACACCATCTGATCATGTTCAAGTGATTAACAGATGACCTGATACCTCTACATAAAAATTATAATTGCTGACTGGCATATAAAGAAGGTGAACACAAGATGAAATCTCATTGAAAACATCTTTTAACGGTAAGTGCGACTAATGAAAAATACTATCTTATTTAATCCTAAAATAAGTAAATTTAATAAAAAAAAGTAATTAATACTGACTATAAAGATGGTCTCATCTCATTGAAAACATCATTTAACGGTAAGTGCGACTAACGAAAAATACTATCTTGTTTAATCCTAAGATAAGTTAATTTAATGTTTGAAGCCATGTTTTTAATATTTATTTAAGTATTCTTAGAAATATATTTCGGTTGTTGTTACCGGCTACTGAATTTCTCGAAAGATGTACAAATGAAGATATAGAACCCAAATAGAGGCTACAGAACCATCCAGAATTATCGATAAATCATGGTCGTCTCATTAACAGATGATTTGATAGGTCTACAAAACAAAATTACTGTTGTGGACAAGCAAATTATTGATGTGAACCGAAAATATTTTCCAAAAAACATCATCCCATCATGTTCAAGTGATTAACAGATGACTGATATCTCTACATAAAAATAATTATTGCTGACTGGCATAAAAAGAAGGTCTCATGTCATTGAAAACATCTTTTAACGGTAAGTGCGACTAATGAAAAATACTTTCTTAATTAATCCTAAGATAAGTTAACTTAATGTTTGAAGCCATGTTCTTAATATTTATTAAAGTATTCTTAGAAATATATTTCGGTTGTTGTTACCAGCTACTGAATTTCTCGAAAGATGTACAAATGAAGATATGGAACCCAAATAGAGCCTACAAAACCAACCAGAAGGATCGATACATCATGGTTGTCTGATTAGCAGATACATTGATAGGTCTACAAAAAACATATTGTGGTGGACAAGCATATTATTAATGTGAAGAGAAGATACTTTCCAGAAAACACCATCCGATCATGTTCAAGTGATTAACAGATGACCTGATACCTCTACATAAAAATTATAATTGCTGACTGGCATATAAAGAAGGTCTCATTTCATTGAAAACATCTTTTAATGGTAAGTGCGACTAATGAAAAATACTTTCTTGTTTAATCCTAAGATAAGATAATTTAATGTTTGAAGCCATGTTCTTAATATTTATTAAAGTATTCTTAGAAATATATTTCGGTTGTTGTTACCAGCTACTGAATTTCTCGAAAGATGTACAAATGAAGATATGGAACCCAAATAGAGCCTACAGAACCATCCAGAATTATCAATAAATCATGGTCGTCTGATTAACAGATATATTGATAGGTCTACAAAACGAAATTATTGTTGTGGACAAGCAAATTATTGATGTGAACAGGAAATATTTTCCAGAAAACATCATCCCATCATGTTCAAGTGATTAACAGATGACTGATATCTCTACAAAAAAATAATTATTTCTGACTGGCATTTAAAGAAGGTCTCATCTCATTGAAAACATCTTTTAACGGTAAGTGCGACTAATGAAAAATACTTTCTTGTTTAATCCTAAGATAAGTTAACTTAATGTTTGAAGCCATGTTCTTAATATTTATTAAAGTATTCTTAGAAATATATTTCGGTTGTTGTTACCAGCTACTGAATTTCTAGAAAGATGTACAAATGAAGATATGGAACACAAATAGAGCCTACAAAACCAACCAGAAGGATCGATACATCATGGTTGTCTGATTAGCAGATACATTGATAGGTCTACAAAAAACATATTGTGGTGGACAAGCATATTATTGATGTGAAGAGAAGATACTTTCCAGAAAACACCATCCGATCATGTTCAAGTGATTAACAGATGACCTGATACCTCTACATAAAAATTATAATTGCTGACTGGCATATAAAGAAGGTGAACACAAGATGAAATCTCATTGAAAACATCTTTTAACGGTAAGTGCGACTAATGAAAAATACTATCTTATTTAATCCTAAAATAAGTTAATTTAATGTTTGAAGCCTTGTTCTTAATATTTATTAAAGTATTCTTAGAAATATATTTCGGTTGTTGTTACCGGCTACTGAATTTCTCGAAAGATGTACAAATGAAGATATGGAACCGAAATAGAGCCTACAGAACCATCGAGAATTATCGATAAATCATGGTCGTCTCATTAACAGATAAATTGATAGGTCTACAAAAAAAAATATTGTGGTGGACAAGCAAATTATTCATGTGAACAGAAAATATTTACCAGAAAACATCATCCCATCATGTTCAAGTGATTAACAGATGACTGATATCTCTACAAAAAAATAATTATTGCTGACTGGCATATAAAGAAGGTCTCATCTCATTGAAAACATCTTTTAACGGTAAGTGCGACTAATGAAAAATACTTTCTTGTTTAATCCTAAGATAAGTTAACTTAATGTTTGAAGCCATGTTCTTAATATTTATTAAAGTATTCTTAGAAATATCTTTCGGTTGTTGTTACCGGCTACTGAATTTCTAGAAAGATGTACAAATGAAGATATGGATCACAAATAGAGCCTACAAAACCAACCAGAAGGATCGATACATCATGGTTGTCTGATTAACAGATACATTGATAGGTCTACAAAAAAAATATTGTGGTGGACAAGCATATTATTGATGTGAAGAGAAGATATTTTCCAGAAAACACCATCCGATCATGTTCAAGTGATTAACAGATGACCTGATACCTCTACATAAAAATTATAATTGCTGACTGGCATTTAAAGAAGGTCTCATCTCATTGAAAACATCTTTTAACGGTAAGTGCGACTAATGAAAAATACTTTCTTGTTTAATCCTAAGATAAGTTAACTTAATGTTTGAAGCCATGTTCTTAATATTTATTAAAGTATTCTTAGAAATATCTTTCGGTTGTTGTTACCGGCTACTGAATTTCTAGAAAGATGTACAAATGAAGATATGGAACACAAATAGAGCCTACAAAACCAACCAGAAGGATCGATACATCATGGTTGTCTGATTAGCAGATACAATGATAGGTCTACAAAAAACATATTGTGGTGGACAAGCATATTATTAATGTGAAGAGAAGATACTTTCCAGAAAACACCATCTGATCATGTTCAAGTGATTAACAGATGACCTGATACCTCTACATAAAAATTATAATTGCTGACTGGCATATAAAGAAGGTGAACACAAGATGAAATCTCATTGAAAACATCTTTTAACGGTAAGTGCGACTAATGAAAAATACTATCTTATTTAATCCTAAAATAAGTAAATTTAATAAAAAAAAGTAATTAATACTGACTATAAAGATGGTCTCATCTCATTGAAAACATCATTTAACGGTAAGTGCGACTAACGAAAAATACTATCTTGTTTAATCCTAAGATAAGTTAATTTAATGTTTGAAGCCATGTTCTTAATATTTATTTAAGTATTCTTAGAAATATATTTCGGTTGTTGTTACCGGCTACTGAATTTCTCGAAAGATGTACAAATGAAGATATAGAACCCAAATAGAGGCTACAGAACCATCCAGAATTATCGATAAATCATGGTCGTCTCATTAACAGATGATTTGATAGGTCTACAAAACAAAATTACTGTTGTGGACAAGCAAATTATTGATGTGAACCGAAAATATTTTCCAGAAAACATCATCCCATCATGTTCAAGTGATTAACAGATGACTGATATCTCTACATAAAAATAATTATTGCTGACTGGCATAAAAAGAAGGTCTCATGTCATTGAAAACATCTTTTAACGGTAAGTGCGACTAATGAAAAATACTTTCTTAATTAATCCTAAGATAAGTTAACTTAATGTTTGAAGCCATGTTCTTAATATTTATTAAAGTATTCTTAGAAATATATTTCGGTTGTTGTTACCAGCTACTGAATTTCTCGAAAGATGTACAAATGAAGATATGGAACCCAAATAGAGCCTACAAAACCAACCAGAAGGATCGATACATCATGGTTGTCTGATTAGCAGATACATTGATAGGTCTACAAAAAACATATTGTGGTGGACAAGCATATTATTAATGTGAAGAGAAGATACTTTCCAGAAAACACCATCCGATCATGTTCAAGTGATTAACAGATGACCTGATACCTCTACATAAAAATTATAATTGCTGACTGGCATATAAAGAAGGTCTCATTTCATTGAAAACATCTTTTAATGGTAAGTGCGACTAATGAAAAATACTTTCTTGTTTAATCCTAAGATAAGATAATTTAATGTTTGAAGCCATGTTCTTAATATTTATTAAAGTATTCTTAGAAATATATTTCGGTTGTTGTTACCAGCTACTGAATTTCTCGAAAGATGTACAAATGAAGATATGGAACCCAAATAGAGCCTACAGAACCATCCAGAATTATCAATAAATCATGGTCGTCTGATTAACAGATATATTGATAGGTCTACAAAACGAAATTATTGTTGTGGACAAGCAAATTATTGATGTGAACAGGAAATATTTTCCAGAAAACATCATCCCATCATGTTCAAGTGATTAACAGATGATTGATATCTCTACAAAAAAATAATTATTTCTGACTGGCATTTAAAGAAGGTCTCATCTCATTGAAAACATCTTTTAACGGTAAGTGCGACTAATGAAAAATACTTTCTTGTTTAATCCTAAGATAAGTTAACTTAATGTTTGAAGCCATGTTCTTAATATTTATTAAAGTATTCTTAGAAATATATTTCGGTTGTTGTTACCAGCTACTGAATTTCTAGAAAGATGTACAAATGAAGATATGGAACACAAATAGAGCCTACAAAACCAACCAGAAGGATCGATACATCATGGTTGTCTGATTAGCAGATACATTGATAGGTCTACAAAAAACATATTGTGGTGGACAAGCATATTATTGATGTGAAGAGAAGATACTTTCCAGAAAACACCATCCGATCATGTTCAAGTGATTAACAGATGACCTGATACCTCTACATAAAAATTATAATTGCTGACTGGCATATAAAGAAGGTGAACACAAGATGAAATCTCATTGAAAACATCTTTTAACGGTAAGTGCGACTAATGCAAAATACTATCTTATTTAATCCTAAAATAAGTTAATTTAATAAAAAAAAGTAATTAATACTGACTATAAAGATGGTCTCATCTCATTGAAAACATCATTTAATGGTAAGTGCGACTAACGAAAAATACTATCTTGTTTAATCCTAAGATAAGTTAATTTAATGTTTGAAGCCATGTTCTTAATATTTATTTAAGTATTCTTAGAAATATATTTCGGTTGTTGTTACCGGCTACTGAATTTCTCGAAAGATGTACAAATGAAGATATAGAACCCAAATAGAGCCTACAGAACCATCCAGAATTATCGATAAATCATGGTCGTCTCATTAACAGATGATTTGATAGGTCTACAAAACAAAATTATTGTTGTGGACAAGCAAATTATTGATGTGAACCGAAAATATTTTCCAGAAAACATCATCCCATCATGTTCAAGTGATTAACAGATGACTGATATCTCTACATAAAAATAATTATTGCTGACTGGCATAAAAAGAAGGTCTCATGTCATTGAAAACATCTTTTAACGGTAAGTGCGACTAATGAAAAATACTTTCTTAATTAATCCTAAGATAAGTTAACTTAATGTTTGAAGCCATGTTCTTAATATTTATTAAAGTATTCTTAGAAATATATTTCGGTTGTTGTTACCAGCTACTGAATTTCTCGAAAGATGTACAAATGAAGATATGGAACCCAAATAGAGCCTACAGAACCATCCAGAATTATAAATAAATCATGGTCGTCTGATTAACAGATATATTGATAGGTCTACAAAACGAAATTATTGTTGTGGACAAGCAAATTATTGATGTGAACAGGAAATATTTTCCAGAAAACATCATCCCATCATGTTCAAGTGATTAACAGATGACTGATATCTCTACAAAAAAATAATTATTGCTGACTGGCATATAAAGAAGGTCTCATCTCATTGAAAACATCTTTTAACGGTAAGTGCGACTAATGAAAAATACTTTCTTGTTTAATCCTAAGATAAGTTAACTTAATGTTTGAAGCCATGTTCTTAATATTTATTAAAGTATTCTTAGAAATATCTTTCGGTTGTTGTTACCGGCTACTGAATTTCTAGAAAGATGTACAAATGAAGATATGGATCACAAATAGAGCCTACAAAACCAACCAGAAGGATCGATACATCATGGTTGTCTGATTAACAGATACATTGATAGGTCTACAAAAAAAATATTGTGGTGGACAAGCATATTATTGATGTGAAGAGAAGATATTTTCCAGAAAACACCATCCGATCATGTTCAAGTGAATAACAGATGACCTGATACCTCTACATAAAAATTATAATTGCTGACTGGTATATAACGAAGGTGAACACAAGATGAAATCTCATTGAAAACATCTTTTAACGGTAAGTGCGACTAATGAAAAATACTTTTTTGTTTAATCCTAAGATAAGATAATTTAATGTTTGAAGCCTTGTTCTTAATATTTATTAAAGTATTCTTAGAAATATATTTCGGTTGTTGTTACCGGCTACTGAATTTCTCGAAAGATGTACAAATGAAGATATGGAACCGAAATAGAGCCTACAGAACCATCGAGAATTATCGATAAATCATGGTCGTCTCATTAACAGATAAATTGATAGGTCTACAAAAAAAAATATTGTGGTGGACAAGCAAATTATTCATGTGAACAGAAAATATTTACCAGAAAACATCATCCCATCATGTTCAAGTGATTAACAGATGACTGATATCTCTACAAAAAAATAATTATTGCTGACTGGCATATAAAGAAGGTCTCATCTCATTGAAAACATCTTTTAACGGTAAGTGCGACTAATGAAAAATACTTTCTTAATTAATCCTAAGATAAGTTAACTTAATGTTTGAAGCCATGTTCTTAATATTTATTAAAGTATTCTTAGAAATATATTTCGGTTGTTGTTACCAGCTACTGAATTTCTCGAAAGATGTACAAATGAAGATATGGAACCCAAATAGAGCCTACAGAACCATCCAGAATTATCAATAAATCATGGTCGTCTGATTAACAGATATATTGATAGGTCTACAAAACGAAATTATTGTTGTGGACAAGCAAATTATTGATGTGAACAGGAAATATTTTCCAGAAAACATCATCCCATCATGTTCAAGTGATTAACAGATGATTGATATCTCTACAAAAAAATAATTATTTCTGACTGGCATTTAAAGAAGGTCTCATCTCATTGAAAACATCTTTTAACGGTAAGTGCGACTAATGAAAAATACTTTCTTGTTTAATCCTAAGATAAGTTAACTTAATGTTTGAAGCCATGTTCTTAATATTTATTAAAGTATTCTTAGAAATATATTTCGGTTGTTGTTACCAGCTACTGAATTTCTAGAAAGATGTACAAATGAAGATATGGAACACAAATAGAGCTTACAAAACCAACCAGAAGGATCGATACATCATGGTTGTCTGATTAGCAGATACATTGATAGGTCTACAAAAAACATATTGTGGTGGACAAGCATATTATTGATGTGAAGAGAAGATACTTTCCAGAAAACACCATCCGATCATGTTCAAGTGATTAACAGATGACCTGATACCTCTACATAAAAATTATAATTGCTGACTGGCATATAAAGAAGGTGAACACAAGATGAAATCTCATTGAAAACATCTTTTAACGGTAAGTGCGACTAATGCAAAATACTATCTTATTTAATCCTAAAATAAGTTAATTTAATAAAAAAAAGTAATTAATACTGACTATAAAGATGGTCTCATCTCATTGAAAACATCATTTAATGGTAAGTGCGACTAACGAAAAATACTATCTTGTTTAATCCTAAGATAAGTTAATTTAATGTTTGAAGCCATGTTCTTAATATTTATTTAAGTATTCTTAGAAATATATTTCGGTTGTTGTTACCGGCTACTGAATTTCTCGAAAGATGTACAAATGAAGATATAGAACCCAAATAGAGCCTACAGAACCATCCAGAATTATCGATAAATCATGGTCGTCTCATTAACAGATGATTTGATAGGTCTACAAAACAAAATTATTGTTGTGGACAAGCAAATTATTGATGTGAACCGAAAATATTTTCCAGAAAACATCATCCCATCATGTTCAAGTGATTAACAGATGACTGATATCTCTACATAAAAATAATTATTGCTGACTGGCATAAAAAGAAGGTCTCATGTCATTGAAAACATCTTTTAACGGTAAGTGCGACTAATGAAAAATACTTTCTTAATTAATCCTAAGATAAGTTAACTTAATGTTTGAAGCCATGTTCTTAATATTTATTAAAGTATTCTTAGAAATATATTTCGGTTGTTGTTACCAGCTACTGAATTTCTCGAAAGATGTACAAATGAAGATATGGAACCCAAATAGAGCCTACAGAACCATCCAGAATTATAAATAAATCATGGTCGTCTGATTAACAGATATATTGATAGGTCTACAAAACGAAATTATTGTTGTGGACAAGCAAATTATTGATGTGAACAGGAAATATTTTCCAGAAAACATCATCCCATCATGTTCAAGTGATTAACAGATGACTGATATCTCTACAAAAAAATAATTATTGCTGACTGGCATATAAAGAAGGTCTCATCTCATTGAAAACATCTTTTAACGGTAAGTGCGACTAATGAAAAATACTTTCTTGTTTAATCCTAAGATAAGTTAACTTAATGTTTGAAGCCATGTTCTTAATATTTATTAAAGTATTCTTAGAAATATCTTTCGGTTGTTGTTACCGGCTACTGAATTTCTAGAAAGATGTACAAATGAAGATATGGATCACAAATAGAGCCTACAAAACCAACCAGAAGGATCGATACATCATGGTTGTCTGATTAACAGATACATTGATAGGTCTACAAAAAAAATATTGTGGTGGACAAGCATATTATTGATGTGAAGAGAAGATATTTTCCAGAAAACACCATCCGATCATGTTCAAGTGAATAACAGATGACCTGATACCTCTACATAAAAATTATAATTGCTGACTGGTATATAACGAAGGTGAACACAAGATGAAATCTCATTGAAAACATCTTTTAACGGTAAGTGCGACTAATGAAAAATACTTTTTTGTTTAATCCTAAGATAAGATAATTTAATGTTTGAAGCCTTGTTCTTAATATTTATTAAAGTATTCTTAGAAATATATTTCGGTTGTTGTTACCGGCTACTGAATTTCTCGAAAGATGTACAAATGAAGATATGGAACCGAAATAGAGCCTACAGAACCATCGAGAATTATCGATAAATCATGGTCGTCTCATTAACAGATAAATTGATAGGTCTACAAAAAAAAATATTGTGGTGGACAAGCAAATTATTCATGTGAACAGAAAATATTTACCAGAAAACATCATCCCATCATGTTCAAGTGATTAACAGATGACTGATATCTCTACAAAAAAATAATTATTGCTGACTGGCATATAAAGAAGGTCTCATCTCATTGAAAACATCTTTTAACGGTAAGTGCGACTAATGAAAAATACTTTCTTGTTTAATCCTAAGATAAGTTAACTTAATGTTTGAAGCCATGTTCTTAATATTTATTAAAGTATTCTTAGAAATATCTTTCGGTTGTTGTTACCGGCTACTGAATTTCTAGAAAGATGTACAAATGAAGATATGGATCACAAATAGAGCCTACAAAACCAACCAGAAGGATCGATACATCATGGTTGTCTGATTAACAGATACATTGATAGGTCTACAAAAAAAATATTGTGGTGGACAAGCATATTATTGATGTGAAGAGAAGATATTTTCCAGAAAACACCATCCGATCATGTTCAAGTGATTAACAGATGACCTGATACCTCTACATAAAAATTATAATTGCTGACTGGTATATAACGAAGGTGAACACAAGATGAAATCTCATTGAAAACATCTTTTAACGGTAAGTGCGACTAATGAAAAATACTTTTTTGTTTAATCCTAAGATAAGATAATTTAATGTTTGAAGCCTTGTTCTTAATATTTATTAAAGTATTCTTAGAAATATATTTCGGTTGTTGTTACCGGCTACTGAATTTCTCGAAAGATGTACAAATGAAGATATGGAACCGAAATAGAGCCTACAGAACCATCGAGAATTATCGATAAATCATGGTCGTCTCATTAACAGATAAATTGATAGGTCTACAAAAAAAAATATTGTGGTGGACAAGCAAATTATTCATGTGAACAGAAAATATTTACCAGAAAACATCATCCCATCATGTTCAAGTGATTAACAGATGACTTATATCTCTACAAAAAATAATTATTGCTGACTGGCATATAAAGAAGGTCTCATCTCATTGAAAACATCTTTTAACGGTAAGTGCGACTAATGAAAAATACTTTCTTGTTTAATCCTAAGATAAGATAATTTAATGTTTGAAGCCTTGTTCTTAATATTTATTAAAGTATTCTTAGAAATATATTTCGGTTGTTGTTACCGGCTACTGAATTTCTCGAAAGATGTACAAATGAAGATATAGAACCCAAATAGAGCATACAGAACCATCCAGATTTATCGATAAATCATGGTCGTCTGATTAACAGATATATTGATAGGTCTACAAAACGAAATTATTGTTGTGGACAAGCAAATTATTGATGTGAACAGGAAATATTTTCCAGAAAACAATCCCATCATGTTCAAGTGATTAACAGATGACTGATATCTCTACAAAAAAATAATTATTTCTGACTGGCATTTAAAGAAGGTCTCATCTCATTGAAAACATCTTTTAACGGTAAGTGCGACTAATGAAAAATACTTTCTTGTTTAATCCTAAGATAAGTTAACTTAATGTTTGAAGCCATGTTCTTAATATTTATTAAAGTATTCTTAGAAATATCTTTCGGTTGTTGTTACCGGCTACTGAATTTCTAGAAAGATGTACAAATGAAGATATGGAACACAAATAGAGCCTACAAAACCAACCAGAAGGATCGATACATCATGGTTGTCTGAATAGCAGATACAATGATAGGTCTACAAAAAACATATTGTGGTGGACAAGCATATTATTAATGTGAAGAGAAGATACTTTCCAGAAAACACCATCTGATCATGTTCAAGTGATTAACAGATGACCTGATACCTCTACATAAAAATTATAATTGCTGACTGGCATATAAAGAAGGTGAACACAAGATGAAAACTCATTGAAAACATCTTTTAACGGTAAGTGCGACTAATGAAAAATACTATCTTATTTAATCCTAAAATAAGTAAATTTAATAAAAAAAAGTAATTAATACTGACTATAAAGATGGTCTCATCTCATTGAAAACATCATTTAACGGTAAGTGCGACTAACGAAAAATACTATCTTGTTTAATCCTAAGATAAGTTAATTTAATGTTTGAAGCCATGTTCTTAATATTTATTTAAGTATTCTTAGAAATATATTTCGGTTGTTGTTACCGGCTACTGAATTTCTCGAAAGATGTACAAATGAAGATATAGAACCCAAATAGAGGCTACAGAACCATCCAGAATTATCGATAAATCATGGTCGTCTCATTAACAGATGATTTGATAGGTCTACAAAACAAAATTACTGTTGTGGACAAGCAAATTATTGATGTGAACCGAAAATATTTTCCGGAAAACATCATCCCATCATGTTCAAGTGATTAACAGATGACTGATATCTCTACATAAAAATAATTATTGCTGACTGGCATAAAAAGAAGGTCTCATGTCATTGAAAACATCTTTTAACGGTAAGTGCGACTAATGAAAAATACTTTCTTAATTAATCCTAAGATAAGTTAACTTAATGTTTGAAGCCATGTTCTTAATATTTATTAAAGTATTCTTAGAAATATATTTCGATTGTTGTTACCAGCTACTGAATTTCTCGAAAGATGTACAAATGAAGATATGGAACCCAAATAGAGCCTACAAAACCAACCAGAAGGATCGATACATCATGGTTGTCTGATTAGCAGATACATTGATAGGTCTACAAAAAACATATTGTGGTGGACAAGCATATTATTAATGTGAAGAGAAGATACTTTCCAGAAAACACCATCCGATCATGTTCAAGTGATTAACAGATGACCTGATACCTCTACATAAAAATTATAATTGCTGACTGGCATATAAAGAAGGTGAACACAAGATGAAATCTCATTGAAAACATCTTTTAACGGTAAGTGCGACTAATGAAAAATACTATCTTATTTAATCCTAAAATAAGTTAATTTAATAAAAAAAAGTAATTAATACTGACTATAAAGATGGTCTCATCTCATTGAAAACATCATTTAATGGTAAGTGCGACTAACGAAAAATACTATCTTGTTTAATCCTAAGATAAGTTAATTTAATGTTTGAAGCCATGTTCTTAATATTTATTTAAGTATTCTTAGAAATATATTTCGGTTGTTGTTACCGGCTACTGAATTTCTCGAAAGATGTACAAATGAAGATATAGAACCCAAATAGAGCCTACAGAACCATCCAGAATTATCGATAAATCATGGTCGTCTCATTAACAGATGATTTGATAGGTCTACAAAACAAAATTATTGTTGTGGACAAGCAAATTATTGATGTGAACCGAAAATATTTTCCAGAAAACATCATCCCATCATGTTCAAGTGATTAACAGATGACTGATATCTCTACATAAAAATAATTATTGCTGACTGGCATAAAAAGAAGGTCTCATGTCATTGAAAACATCTTTTAACGGTAAGTGCGACTAATGAAAAATACTTTCTTAATTAATCCTAAGATAAGTTAACTTAATGTTTGAAGCCATGTTCTTAATATTTATTAAAGTATTCTTAGAAATATATTTCGGTTGTTGTTACCAGCTACTGAATTTCTCGAAAGATGTACAAATGAAGATATGGAACCCAAATAGAGCCTACAGAACCATCCAGAATTATAAATAAATCATGGTCGTCTGATTAACAGATATATTGATAGGTCTACAAAACGAAATTATTGTTGTGGACAAGCAAATTATTGATGTGAACAGGAAATATTTTCCAGAAAACATCATCCCATCATGTTCAAGTGATTAACAGATGACTGATATCTCTACAAAAAAATAATTATTGCTGACTGGCATATAAAGAAGGTCTCATCTCATTGAAAACATCTTTTAACGGTAAGTGCGACTAATGAAAAATACTTTCTTGTTTAATCCTAAGATAAGTTAACTTAATGTTTGAAGCCATGTTCTTAATATTTATTAAAGTATTCTTAGAAATATCTTTCGGTTGTTGTTACCGGCTACTGAATTTCTAGAAAGATGTACAAATGAAGATATGGATCACAAATAGAGCCTACAAAACCAACCAGAAGGATCGATACATCATGGTTGTCTGATTAACAGATACATTGATAGGTCTACAAAAAAAATATTGTGGTGGACAAGCATATTATTGATGTGAAGAGAAGATATTTTCCAGAAAACACCATCCGATCATGTTCAAGTGAATAACAGATGACCTGATACCTCTACATAAAAATTATAATTGCTGACTGGTATATAACGAAGGTGAACACAAGATGAAATCTCATTGAAAACATCTTTTAACGGTAAGTGCGACTAATGAAAAATACTTTTTTGTTTAATCCTAAGATAAGATAATTTAATGTTTGAAGCCTTGTTCTTAATATTTATTAAAGTATTCTTAGAAATATATTTCGGTTGTTGTTACCGGCTACTGAATTTCTCGAAAGATGTACAAATGAAGATATGGAACCGAAATAGAGCCTACAGAACCATCGAGAATTATTGATAAATCATGGTCGTCTCATTAACAGATAAATTGATAGGTCTACAAAAAAAAATATTGTGGTGGACAAGCAAATTATTCATGTGAACAGAAAATATTTACCAGAAAACATCATCCCATCATGTTCAAGTGATTAACAGATGACTGATATCTCTACAAAAAAATAATTATTGCTGACTGGCATATAAAGAAGGTCTCATCTCATTGAAAACATCTTTTAACGGTAAGTGCGACTAATGAAAAATACTTTCTTGTTTAATCCTAAGATAAGTTAACTTAATGTTTGAAGCCATGTTCTTAATATTTATTAAAGTATTCTTAGAAATATCTTTCGGTTGTTGTTACCGGCTACTGAATTTCTCGAAAGATGTACAAATGAAGATATAGAACCCAAATAGAGCCTACAGAACCATCCAGAATTATCGATAAATCATGGTCGTCTCATTAACAGATGATTTGATAGGTCTACAAAAAAAATATTGTGGTGGACAAGCATATTATTGATGTGAAGAGAAGATATTTTCCAGAAAACACCATCCGATCATGTTCAAGTGATTAACAGATGACCTGATACCTCTACATAAAAATTATAATTGCTGACTGGTATATAACGAAGGTGAACACAAGATGAAATCTCATTGAAAACATCTTTTAACGGTAAGTGCGACTAATGAAAAATACTTTTTTGTTTAATCCTAAGATAAGATAATTTAATGTTTGAAGCCTTGTTCTTAATATTTATTAAAGTATTCTTAGAAATATATTTCGGTTGTTGTTACCGGCTACTGAATTTCTCGAAAGATGTACAAATGAAGATATGGAACCGAAATAGAGCCTACAGAACCATCGAGAATTATCGATAAATCATGGTCGTCTCATTAACAGATAAATTGATAGGTCTACAAAAAAAAATATTGTGGTGGACAAGCAAATTATTGATGTGAAGAGAAGATATTTTCCAGAAAACACCATCCGATCATGTTCAAGTGATTAACAGATGACCTGATACCTCTACATAAAAATTATAATTGCTGACTGGTATATAACGAAGGTGAACACAAGATGAAATCTCATTGAAAACATCTTTTAACGGTAAGTGCGACTAATGAAAAATACTTTTTTGTTTAATCCTAAGATAAGATAATTTAATGTTTGAAGCCTTGTTCTTAATATTTATTAAAGTATTCTTAGAAATATATTTCGGTTGTTGTTACCGGCTACTGAATTTCTCGAAAGATGTACAAATGAAGATATGGAACCGAAATAGAGCCTACAGAACCATCGAGAATTATCGATAAATCATGGTCGTCTCATTAACAGATAAATTGATAGGTCTACAAAAAAAAATATTGTGGTTGACAAGCAAATTATTCATGTGAACAGAAAATATTTACCAGAAAACATCATCCCATCATGTTCAAGTGATTAACAGATGACTTATATCTCTACAAAAAATAATTATTGCTGACTGGCATATAAAGAAGGTCTCATCTCATTGAAAACATCTTTTAACGGTAAGTGCGACTAATGAAAAATACTTTCTTGTTTAATCCTAAGATAAGATAATTTAATGTTTGAAGCCTTGTTCTTAATATTTATTAAAGTATGCTTAGAAATATATTTCGGTTGTTGTTACCGGCTACTGAATTTCTCGAAAGATGTACAAATGAAGATATAGAACCCAAATAGACCATACAGAACCATCCAGATTTATCGATAAATCATGGTCGTCTGATTAACAGATAAATTGATAGGTCTACAAAAAAAAATATTGTGGTGGACAAGCAAATTATTCATGTGAACAGAAAATATTTACCAGAAAACATCATCCCATCATGTTCAAGTGATTAACAGATGACTGACATCTCTACAAAAAAAATAATTATTGCTGACTGGCATATAAAGAAGGTCTCATCTCATTGAAAACATCTTTTAATGGTAAGTGCGACTAATGAAAAATACTTTCTTGTTTAATCCTAAGATAAGTTAACTTAATGTTTGAAGCCATGTTCTTAATATTTATTAAAGTATTTTTAGAAATATCTTTCGGTTGTTGTTACCGGCTACTGAATTTCTAGAAAGATGTACAAATGAAGATATGGAACACAAATAGAGCCTACAAAACCAACCAGAAGGATCGATACATCATGGTTGTCTGATTAACAGATACATTGATAGGTCTACAAAAAAAAATATTGTTGTGGACAAGGAAATTATTGATGTGAACACAAAATATTTCCAAAAAACATCATCCCATCATGTTCAAGTGATTAACAGATGACTGATACCTCTACAAAAAAATAATTATTGCTGACTTGCATATAAAGAAGGTCTCATCTCATTGAAAACATCTTTTAACGGTAAGTGCGACTAATGAAAAATACTTTCTTGTTTAATCCTAAGATAAGATAATTTAATGTTTGAAGCCTTGTTCTTAATATTTATTAAAGTATTCTTAGAAATATATTTCGGTTGTTGTTACCGGCTACTGAATTTCTCGAAAGATGTACAAATGAAGATATAGAACCCAAATAGAGCATACAGAACCATCCAGATTTATCGATAAATCATAGTCGTCTGATTAACAGATAAATTGATAGGTCTACAAAACAAAATTATTGTTGTGGACAAGCAAATTATTGCTGTGAACAGAAAATATTTTCCAGAAAACAGCATCCCATCATGTTCAAGTGATTAACAGATGACTGATATCTCTACATAAAAATAATTATTGCTGACTGGCATATAAAGAAGGTCTCATCTCATTGAAAACATCTTTTAACGGTAAGTGCGACTAATGAAAAATACTTTCTTGTTTAATCCTAAGATAAGTTAACTTAATGTTTGAAGCCATGTTCTTAATACTTATTAAAGTATTCTTAGAAATATATTTCGGTTGTTGTTACCGGCTACTGAATTTCTCGAAAGATGTATAAATGATGATATGGAATCCAAATAGAGCCTACAGAACCATCGAGAATTATCGATAAATCATGGTCGTCTCATTAACAGATAAATTGATAGGTCTACAAAAAAAAATATTGTGGTGGACAAGCAAATTATTCATGTGAACAGAAAATATTTACCAGAAAACATCATCCCATCATGTTCAAGTGATTAACAGATGACTGATATCTCTACAAAAAAATAATTATTGCTGACTGGCATATAAAGAAGGTCTCATCTCATTGAAAACATCTTTTAACGGTAAGTGCGACTAATGAAAAATACTTTCTTGTTTAATCCTAAGATAAGTTAACTTAATGTTTGAAGCCATGTTCTTAATATTTATTAAAGTATTCTTAGAAATATCTTTCGGTTGTTGTTACCGGCTACTGAATTTCTCGAAAGATGTACAAATGAAGATATAGAACCCAAATAGAGCCTACAGAACCATCCAGAATTATCGATAAATCATGGTCGTCTCATTAACAGATGATTTGATAGGTCTACAAAAAAAATATTGTGGTGGACAAGCATATTATTGATGTGAAGAGAAGATATTTTCCAGAAAACACCATCCGATCATGTTCAAGTGATTAACAGATGACCTGATACCTCTACATAAAAATTATAATTGCTGACTGGTATATAACGAAGGTGAACACAAGATGAAATCTCATTGAAAACATCTTTTAACGGTAAGTGCGACTAATGAAAAATACTTTTTTGTTTAATCCTAAGATAAGATAATTTAATGTTTGAAGCCTTGTTCTTAATATTTATTAAAGTATTCTTAGAAATATATTTCGGTTGTTGTTACCGGCTACTGAATTTCTCGAAAGATGTACAAATGAAGATATGGAACCGAAATAGAGCCTACAGAACCATCGAGAATTATCGATAAATCATGGTCGTCTCATTAACAGATAAATTGATAGGTCTACAAAAAAAAATATTGTGGTGGACAAGCAAATTATTGATGTGAAGAGAAGATATTTTCCAGAAAACACCATCCGATCATGTTCAAGTGATTAACAGATGACCTGATACCTCTACATAAAAATTATAATTGCTGACTGGTATATAACGAAGGTGAACACAAGATGAAATCTCATTGAAAACATCTTTTAACGGTAAGTGCGACTAATGAAAAATACTTTTTTGTTTAATCCTAAGATAAGATAATTTAATGTTTGAAGCCTTGTTCTTAATATTTATTAAAGTATTCTTAGAAATATATTTCGGTTGTTGTTACCGGCTACTGAATTTCTCGAAAGATGTACAAATGAAGATATGGAACCGAAATAGAGCCTACAGAACCATCGAGAATTATCGATAAATCATGGTCGTCTCATTAACAGATAAATTGATAGGTCTACAAAAAAAAATATTGTGGTTGACAAGCAAATTATTCATGTGAACAGAAAATATTTACCAGAAAACATCATCCCATCATGTTCAAGTGATTAACAGATGACTTATATCTCTACAAAAAATAATTATTGCTGACTGGCATATAAAGAAGGTCTCATCTCATTGAAAACATCTTTTAACGGTAAGTGCGACTAATGAAAAATACTTTCTTGTTTAATCCTAAGATAAGATAATTTAATGTTTGAAGCCTTGTTCTTAATATTTATTAAAGTATGCTTAGAAATATATTTCGGTTGTTGTTACCGGCTACTGAATTTCTCGAAAGATGTACAAATGAAGATATAGAACCCAAATAGACCATACAGAACCATCCAGATTTATCGATAAATCATGGTCGTCTGATTAACAGATAAATTGATAGGTCTACAAAAAAAAATATTGTGGTGGACAAGCAAATTATTCATGTGAACAGAAAATATTTACCAGAAAACATCATCCCATCATGTTCAAGTGATTAACAGATGACTGACATCTCTACAAAAAAAATAATTATTGCTGACTGGCATATAAAGAAGGTCTCATCTCATTGAAAACATCTTTTAATGGTAAGTGCGACTAATGAAAAATACTTTCTTGTTTAATCCTAAGATAAGTTAACTTAATGTTTGAAGCCATGTTCTTAATATTTATTAAAGTATTTTTAGAAATATCTTTCGGTTGTTGTTACCGGCTACTGAATTTCTAGAAAGATGTACAAATGAAGATATGGAACACAAATAGAGCCTACAAAACCAACCAGAAGGATCGATACATCATGGTTGTCTGATTAACAGATACATTGATAGGTCTACAAAAAAAAATATTGTTGTGGACAAGGAAATTATTGATGTGAACACAAAATATTTCCAAAAAACATCATCCCATCATGTTCAAGTGATTAACAGATGACTGATACCTCTACAAAAAAATAATTATTGCTGACTTGCATATAAAGAAGGTCTCATCTCATTGAAAACATCTTTTAACGGTAAGTGCGACTAATGAAAAATACTTTCTTGTTTAATCCTAAGATAAGATAATTTAATGTTTGAAGCCTTGTTCTTAATATTTATTAAAGTATTCTTAGAAATATATTTCGGTTGTTGTTACCGGCTACTGAATTTCTCGAAAGATGTACAAATGAAGATATAGAACCCAAATAGAGCATACAGAACCATCCAGATTTATCGATAAATCATAGTCGTCTGATTAACAGATAAATTGATAGGTCTACAAAACAAAATTATTGTTGTGGACAAGCAAATTATTGCTGTGAACAGAAAATATTTTCCAGAAAACAGCATCCCATCATGTTCAAGTGATTAACAGATGACTGATATCTCTACATAAAAATAATTATTGCTGACTGGCATATAAAGAAGGTCTCATCTCATTGAAAACATCTTTTAACGGTAAGTGCGACTAATGAAAAATACTTTCTTGTTTAATCCTAAGATAAGTTAACTTAATGTTTGAAGCCATGTTCTTAATACTTATTAAAGTATTCTTAGAAATATATTTCGGTTGTTGTTACCGGCTACTGAATTTCTCGAAAGATGTATAAATGATGATATGGAATCCAAATAGAGCCTACATTACCATCCCGAAGGATCGATACATCATGGTCGTCTGATTAACAGATAAATTGATAGGTCTACAAAAAAAAATATTGTGGTGGACAAGCAAATTATTCATGTGAACAGAAAATATTTACCAGAAAACATCATCCCATCATGTTCAAGTGATTAACAGATGACTGACATCTCTACAAAAAAAATAATTATTGCTGACTGGCATATAAAGAAGGTCTCATCTCATTGAAAACATCTTTTAATGGTAAGTGCGACTAATGAAAAATACTTTCTTGTTTAATCCTAAGATAAGTTAACTTAATGTTTGAAGCCATGTTCTTAATATTTATTAAAGTATTTTTAGAAATATCTTTCGGTTGTTGTTACCGGCTACTGAATTTCTAGAAAGATGTACAAATGAAGATATGGAACACAAATAGAGCCTACAAAACCAACCAGAAGGATCGATACATCATGGTTGTCTGATTAACAGATACATTGATAGGTCTACAAAAAAAAATATTGTTGTGGACAAGGAAATTATTGATGTGAACACAAAATATTTCCAAAAAACATCATCCCATCATGTTCAAGTGATTAACAGATGACTGATACCTCTACAAAAAAATAATTATTGCTGACTTGCATATAAAGAAGGTGAACACAAGATGAAATCTCAATGAAAACATCTTTCGACGGTAAGTGCGACTAATGAAAAATACTTTCTTGTTTAATCCTAAGATAGTTAATTTAATGTTGAAAGCCATGTTCTTAATATTTATTAAAGTATTCTTAGAAATATATTTCGGTTGTTGTTACCGGCTACTGAATTTCTCGAAAGATGTACAAATGAAGATATGGAACCCAAATAGAGCCTACATAACCATCCCGAAGGATCGATACATCATGGTCGTCTGATTAACAGATAAATTGATAGGTCTACAAAAAAAAAATATTGTGGTGGACAAGCAAATTATTAATGTGAACAGAAAATATTTACCAGAAAACATCATCCCATCATGTTCAAGTGATTAACAGATGACTGATATCTCTACAAAAAAATAATTATTGCTGACTGGCATATAAAGAAGGTCTCATCTCATTGAAAACATCTTTTAAAGGTAAGTGCGACTAATGAAAAATACTTTCTTGTTTAATCCTAAGATAAGATAATTTAATGTTTGAAGCCTTGTTCTTAATATTTATTAAAGTATTCTTTGAAATATATTTCGGTTGTTCTTACCGGCTACTGAATTTCTAGAAAGATGTATAAATGAAGATATGGAACCCAAATAGAGCCTACATAACCATCCCGAAGGATCGATATATCATGGTCGTCTCATTAACAGATAAATTGATAGGTCTACAAAAAAAAAATATTGTGGTGGACAAGCAAATTATTAATGTGAACAGAAAATATTTACCAGAAAACATCATCCCATCATGTTCAAGTGATTAACAGATGACTGATATCTCTACATAAAAATAATTATTGCTGACTGGCATAAAAAGAAGGTCTCATGTCATTGAAAACATCTTTTAACGGTAAGTGCGACTAATGAAAAATACTTTCTTAATTAATCCTAAGATAAGTTAACTTAATGTTTGAAGCCATGTTCTTAATATTTATTAAAGTATTCTTAGAAATATATTTCGGTTGTTGTTACCAGCTACTGAATTTCTCGAAAGATGTACAAATGAAGATATGGAACCCAAATAGAGCCTACAGAACCATCCAGAATTATAAATAAATCATGGTCGTCTGATTAACAGATATATTGATAGGTCTACAAAACGAAATTATTGTTGTGGACAAGCAAATTATTGATGTGAACAGGAAATATTTTCCAGAAAACATCATCCCATCATGTTCAAGTGATTAACAGATGACTGATATCTCTACAAAAAAATAATTATTGCTGACTGGCATATAAAGAAGGTCTCATCTCATTGAAAACATCTTTTAACGGTAAGTGCGACTAATGAAAAATACTTTCTTGTTTAATCCTAAGATAAGTTAACTTAATGTTTGAAGCCATGTTCTTAATATTTATAAAAGTATTCTTAGAAATATCTTTCGGTTGTTGTTACCGGCTACTGAATTTCTAGAAAGATGTACAAATGAAGATATGGAACACAAATAGAGCCTACAAAACCAACCAGAAGGATCGATACATCATGGTTGTCTGATTAACAGATACATTGATAGGTCTACAAAAAAAATATTGTGGTGGACAAGCATATTATTGATGTGAAGAGAAGATATTTTCCAGAAAACACCATCCGATCATGTTCAAGTGATTAACAGATGACCTGATACCTCTACATAAAAATTATAATTGCTGACTGGTATATAACGAAGGTGAACACAAGATGAAATCTCATTGAAAACATCTTTTAACGGTAAGTGCGACTAATGAAAAATACTTTTTTGTTTAATCCTAAGATAAGATAATTTAATGTTTGAAGCCTTGTTCTTAATATTTATTAAAGTATTCTTAGAAATATATTTCGGTTGTTGTTACCGGCTACTGAATTTCTCGAAAGATGTACAAATGAAGATATGGAACCGAAATAGAGCCTACAGAACCATCGAGAATTATCGATAAATCATGGTCGTCTCATTAACAGATAAATTGATAGGTCTACAAAAAAAAATATTGTGGTGGACAAGCAAATTATTCATGTGAACAGAAAATATTTACCAGAAAACATCATCCCATCATGTTCAAGTGATTAACAGATGACTTATATCTCTACAAAAAATAATTATTGCTGACTGGCATATAAAGAAGGTCTCATCTCATTGAAAACATCTTTTAACGGTAAGTGCGACTAATGAAAAATACTTTCTTGTTTAATCCTAAGATAAGATAATTTAATGTTTGAAGCCTTGTTCTTAATATTTATTAAAGTATTCTTAGAAATATATTTCGGTTGTTGTTACCGGCTACTGAATTTCTCGAAAGATGTACAAATGAAGATATAGAACCCAAATAGAGCATACAGAACCATCCAGATTTATCGATAAATCATAGTCGTCTGATTAACAGATAAATTGATAGGTCTACAAAACAAAATTATTGTTGTGGACAAGCAAATTATTGCTGTGAACAGAAAATATTTTCCAGAAAACAGCATCCCATCATGTTCAAGTGATTAACAGATGACTGATATCTCTACATAAAAATAATTATTGCTGACTGGCATATAAAGAAGGTCTCATCTCATTGAAAACATCTTTTAACGGTAAGTGCGACTAATGAAAAATACTTTCTTGTTTAATCCTAAGATAAGTTAACTTAATGTTTGAAGCCATGTTCTTAATACTTATTAAAGTATTCTTAGAAATATATTTCGGTTGTTGTTACCGGCTACTGAATTTCTCGAAAGATGTATAAATGATGATATGGAATCCAAATAGAGCCTACATAACCATCCCGAAGGATCGATACATCATGGTCGTCTGATTAACAGATAAATTGATAGGTCTACAAAAAAAAATATTGTGGTGGACAAGCAAATTATTCATGTGAACAGAAAATATTTACCAGAAAACATCATCCCATCATGTTCAAGTGATTAACAGATGACTGACATCTCTACAAAAAAAATAATTATTGCTGACTGGCATATAAAGAAGGTCTCATCTCATTGAAAACATCTTTTAATGGTAAGTGCGACTAATGAAAAATACTTTCTTGTTTAATCCTAAGATAAGTTAACTTAATGTTTGAAGCCATGTTCTTAATATTTATTAAAGTATTTTTAGAAATATCTTTCGGTTGTTGTTACCGGCTACTGAATTTCTAGAAAGATGTACAAATGAAGATATGGAACCCAAATAGAGCCTACATAACCATCCCGAAGGATCGATACATCATGGTCGTCTGATTAACAGATAAATTGATAGGTCTACAAAAAAAAAATATTGTGGTGGACAAGCAAATTATTAATGTGAACAGAAAATATTTACCAGAAAACATCATCCCATCATGTTCAAGTGATTAACAGATGACTGATATCTCTACAAAAAAATAATTATTGCTGACTGGTATATAAAGAAGGTCTCATCTCATTGAAAACATCTTTAAACGGTAAGTGCGACTAATGAAAAATACTTTCTTGTTTAATCCTAAGATAAGTTACCTTAATGTTTGAAGCCATGTTCTTAATATTTATTAAAGTATTCTTAGAAATATATTTCGGTTGTTGTTACCGGCTACTGAATTTCTCGAAAGATGTACAAATGAAGATATGGAACCCAAATAGAGCCTACATAGCCATCCAGAAGGATCGATACATCATGGTCGTCTGATTAACAGATAAATTGATAGGTCTACAAAAAAAAATATTGTGGTGGACCACCAAATTATTAATGTGAACACAAAATATTTTCCAGAAAACATCATCCCATCATGTTCAAGTGATTAACAGATGACTGATATCTCTACAAAAAAATAATTATTGCTGACTGGCATATAAAGAAGGTCTCATGTCATTGAAAACATCTTTTAACGGTAAGTGCGACTAATGAAAAATACTTTCTTAATTAATCCTAAGATAAGTTAACTTAATGTTTGAAGCCATGTTCTTAATATTTATTAAAGTATTCTTAGAAATATATTTCGGTTGTTGTTACCAGCTACTGAATTTCTCGAAAGATGTACAAATGAAGATATGGAACCCAAATAGAGCCTACAGAACCATCCAGAATTATAAATAAATCATGGTCGTCTGATTAACAGATATATTGATAGGTCTACAAAACGAAATTATTGTTGTGGACAAGCAAATTATTGATGTGAACAGGAAATATTTTCCAGAAAACATCATCCCATCATGTTCAAGTGATTAACAGATGACTGATATCTCTACAAAAAAATAATTATTGCTGACTGGCATATAAAGAAGGTCTCATCTCATTGAAAACATCTTTTAACGGTAAGTGCGACTAATGAAAAATACTTTCTTGTTTAATCCTAAGATAAGTTAACTTAATGTTTGAAGCCATGTTCTTAATATTTATTAAAGTATTCTTAGAAATATCTTTCGGTTGTTGTTACCGGCTACTGAATTTCTAGAAAGATGTACAAATGAAGATATGGAACACAAATAGAGCCTACAGAACCATCGAGAATTATCGATAAATCATGGTCGTCTCATTAACAGATAAATTGATAGGTCTACAAAAAAAAATATTGTGGTGGACAAGCAAATTATTCATGTGAACAGAAAATATTTACCAGAAAACATCATCCCATCATGTTCAAGTGATTAACAGATGACTTATATCTCTACAAAAAATAATTATTGCTGACTGGCATATAAAGAAGGTCTCATCTCATTGAAAACATCTTTTAACGGTAAGTGCGACTAATGAAAAATACTTTCTTGTTTAATCCTAAGATAGTTAATTTAATGTTTAAAGCCATGTTCTTAATATTTATTAAAGTATTCTTAGAAATATATTTCGGTTGTTGTTACCGGCTACTGAATTTCTCGAAAGATGTATAAATGATGATATGGAATCCAAATAGAGCCTACATAACCATCCCGAAGGATCGATACATCATGGTCGTCTGATTAACAGATAAATTGATAGGTCTACAAAAAAAAATATTGTGGTGGACAAGCAAATTATTCATGTGAACAGAAAATATTTACCAGAAAACATCATCCCATCATGTTCAAGTGATTAACAGATGACTGACATCTCTACAAAAAAAATAATTATTGCTGACTGGCATATAAAGAAGGTCTCATCTCATTGAAAACATCTTTTAATGGTAAGTGCGACTAATGAAAAATACTTTCTTGTTTAATCCTAAGATAAGTTAACTTAATGTTTGAAGCCATGTTCTTAATATTTATTAAAGTATTTTTAGAAATATCTTTCGGTTGTTGTTACCGGCTACTGAATTTCTAGAAAGATGTACAAATGAAGATATGGAACACAAATAGAGCCTACAAAACCAACCAGAAGGATCGATACATCATGGTTGTCTGATTAACAGATACATTGATAGGTCTACAAAAAAAAATATTGTTGTGGACAAGGAAATTATTGATGTGAACACAAAATATTTCCAAAAAACATCATCCCATCATGTTCAAGTGATTAACAGATAACTGATTCCTCTACAAAAAAATAATTATTGCTGACTTGCATATAAAGAAGGTGAACACAAGATGAAATCTCAATGAAAACATCTTTCGACGGTAAGTGCGACTAATGAAAAATACTTTCTTGTTTAATCCTAAGATAGTTAATTTAATGTTGAAAGCCATGTTCTTAATATTTATTAAAGTATTCTTAGAAATATATTTCGGTTGTTGTTACCGGCTACTGAATTTCTCGAAAGATGTACAAATGAAGATATGGAACCCAAATAGAGCCTACATAACCATCCCGAAGGATCGATACATCATGGTCGTCTGATTAACAGATAAATTGATTGGTCTACAAAAAAAAAATATTGTGGTGGACAAGCAAATTATTAATGTGAACAGAAAATATTTACCAGAAAACATCATCCCATCATGTTCAAGTGATTAACAGATGACTGATATCTCTACAAAAAAATAATTATTGCTGACTGGTATATAAAGAAGGTCTCATCTCATTGAAAACATCTTTAAACGGTAAGTGCGACTAATGAAAAATACTTTCTTGTTTAATCCTAAGATAAGTTACCTTAATGTTTGAAGCCATGTTCTTAATATTTATTAAAGTATTCTTAGAAATATATTTCGGTTGTTGTTACCGGCTACTGAATTTCTCGAAAGATGTACAAATGAAGATATGGAACCCAAATAGAGCCTACATAGCCATCCAGAAGGATTGATACATCATGGTCGTCTGATTAACAGATAAATTGATACGTCTACAAAAAAAAATATTGTGGTGGACAAGCAAATTATTAATGTGAACACAAAATATTTTCCAGAAAACATCATCCCATCATGTTTAAGTGATTAACAGATCACTGATATCTCTACCAAATAATAATTATTGCTGACTTGCATATAAAGAAGTTCTGATCTCATTGAAAACATCTTTTAACGGTATGTGCGACTAATGAAAAATACTTTCTTGTTTAATCCTAAGATAAGTTAACTTAATGTTTGAAGCCATGTTCTTAATATTTATTAAAGTATTCTTAGAAATATATTTCGGTTGTTGTTACCGGCTACCGAATTTCTCAAAAGATGTACAAATGAAGATATGGAACCCAAATAGAGCCTACATAGCCATCCAGAAGGATCGATACATCATGGTCGTCTGATTAACAGATAAATTGATAGGTCTACAAAAAAAAATATTGTGGTGGACCACCAAATTATTAATGTGAACACAAAATATTTTCCAGAAAACATCATCCCATCATGTTCAAGTGATTAACAGATGACTGATATCTCTACAAAAAAATAATTATTGCTGACTGGCATATAAAGAAGGTGAACACAAGATGAAATCTCATTGAAATCCTCCATCGACGGTAAGTGCGACTAATGAAAAATACTTTCTTGTTTAATCCTAAGATAGTTAATTTAATGTTTAAAGCCATGTTCTTAATATTTATTAAAGTATTCTTAGAAATATATATCGGTTGTTGTTACCAGCTACTGAATTTCTCGAAAGATGTACAAATGAAGATATGGAACACAAATAGAGCCTACAAAACCAACCAGAAGGATCGATACATCATGGTTGTCTGATTAACAGATACATTGATAGGTCTACAAAAAAAATATTGTGGTGGACAAGCTAATTATTGATGTGAAGAGAAGATACTTTCCAGAAAACACCATCCGATCATGTTCAAGTGATTAACAGATGACCTGATACCTCTACATAAAAATTATAAGTGCTGACTGGCATATAAAGAAGGTGAACACAAGATGAAATCTCATTGAAAACATTTTTTAACGGTAAGTGCGACTAATGAAAAATACTTTCTTGTTTAATCCTAAGATAAGATAATTTAATGTTTGAAGCCATGTTCTTAATATTTATTAAAGTATTCTTAGAAATATATATCGGTTGTTGTTACCGGCTACTGAATTTCTCGAAAGATGTATAAATGAAGATATGGAACCCAAATAGAGCCTACATAACCATCCCGAAGGATCGATACATCATAGTCGTCTGATTAACAGATTAATTGATAGGTCTACAAAAAAAAATATTGTGGTGGACAAGCAAATTATTAATGTGAACAGAAAATATTTACCAGAAAACATCATCCCATCATGTTCAAGTGATTAACAGATGACTGACATCTCTACAAAAAAAATAATTATTGCTGACTGGCATATAAAGAAGGTCTCATCTCATTGAAAACATCTTTTAATGGTAAGTGCGACTAATGAAAAATACTTTCTTGTTTAATCCTAAGATAAGTTAACTTAATGTTTGAAGCCATGTTCTTAATATTTATTAAAGTATTTTTAGAAATATCTTTCGGTTGTTGTTACCGGCTACTGAATTTCTAGAAAGATGTACAAATGAAGATATGGAACACAAATAGAGCCTACAAAACCAACCAGAAGGATCGATACATCATGGTTGTCTGATTAACAGATACATTGATAGGTCTACAAAAAAAAATATTGTTGTGGACAAGGAAATTATTGATGTGAACACGAAATATTTCCAAAAAACATCATCCCATCATGTTCAAGTGATTAACAGATGACTGATATCTCTACAAAAAAATAATTATTGCTGACTGGCATATAAAGAAGGTCTCATCTCATTGAAAACATCTTTTAAAGGTAAGTGCGACTAATGAAAAATACTTTCTTGTTTAATCCTAAGATAAGTTACCTTAATGTTTGAAGCCATGTTCTTAATATTTATTAAAGTATTCTTAGAAATATATTTCGGTTGTTGTTACCGGCTTCTGAATTTCTCGAAAGATGTACAAATGAAGATATGGAACCCAAATAGAGCCTACATAGCCATCCAGAAGGATTGATACATCATGGTCGTCTGATTAACAGATAAATTGATACGTCTACAAAAAAAAATATTGTGGTGGACAAGCAAATTATTAATGTGAACACAAAATATTTTCCAGAAAACATCATCCCATCATGTTTAAGTGATTAACAGATCACTGATATCTCTACCAAATAATAATTATTGCTGACTTGCATATAAAGAAGTTCTGATCTCATTGAAAACATCTTTTAACGGTAAGTGCGACTAATGAAAAATACTTTCTTGTTTAATCCTAAGATAAGTTAATTTAATGTTTGAAGCCATGTTCTTAATATTTATTAAAGTATTCTTAGAAATATATATCGGTTGTTGTTACCAGCTACTGAATTTCTCGAAAGATGTACAAATGAAGATATGGAACACAAATAGAGGCTACAAAACCAAACAGAAGGATCGATACATCATGGTTGTCTGATTAACAGATACATTGATAGGTCTACAAAAAAAATATTGTGGTGGACAAGCTTATTATTGATGTGAAGAGAAGATACTTTCCAGAAAACACCATCCGATCATGTTCAAGTGATTAACAGATGACCTGATACCTCTACATAAAAATTATAAGTGCTGACTGGCATATAAAGAAGGTGAACACAAGATGAAATCTCATTGAAAACATTTTTTAACGGTAAGTGCGACTAATGAAAAATACATTCTTGTTTAATCCTAAGATAAGATAATTTAATGTTTGAAGCCATGTTCTTAATATTTATTAAAGTATTCTTAGAAATATATATCGGTTGTTGTTACCGGCTACTGAATTTCTTGAAAGATGTACTAATGAAGATATGGAACCCAAATAGAGCCTACAGAACCATCCAGAACTATCGATACATCATGGTCGTCTGATTAACAGATAAATTGATAGGTCTACAAAAAAAATTATTGTTGTGGATAAGAAAATTATTGATGTGATCAGAAAATATTTTCCAGAAAACATCATCCCATCATGTTCAAGTGATTAACAGATGACTGACATCTCTACAAAAAAATAATTATTGCTGACTGGCATATAAAGAAGGTCTCATTTCATTGAAAACATCGTTTAATGGTAAGTGCGACTAATGAAAAATACTTTCTTGTTTAATCCTAAGATAAGATAATTTAATGTTTGAAGCCATGTTCTTAATATTTATTAAAGTATTCTTAGAAATATATATCGGTTGTTGTTACCAGCTACTGAATTTCTTGAAAGATGTACAAATGAAGATATGGAACCCAAATAGAGCCTACAGAACCATCCAGAACTATCGATACATCATGGTCGTCTGATTAACAGATAAATTGATAGGTCTACAAAAAAAATTATTGTTGTGGACAAGCAAATTATTGATGTGAACAGAAAATATTTTCCAGAAAACATCATCCCATCATGTTTAAGTGAGTAACAGATGACTGATATCTCTACAAAAAAATAATTATTGCTGACTGGCATATAAAGAAGGTCTCATCTCATTGAAAACATCTTTTAACAGTAAGTGCGACTAACGAAAAATACTTTCTTGTTTAATCCTAAGATAAGTTAACTTAATGTTTGAAGCCATGTTCTTAGTATTTATTAAAGTATTCTTAGAAATATCTTTCGGTTGTTGTTACCGGCTACTGAATTTTTTCGAAAGATGCACAAATGAAGATATGGAACCCAAATAGAGCCTACAGAACCATCCAGAAGGATCGATACATCATGGTCGTCTGATTAACAGATAAATTGATAGGTCTACAAAAAAAATTATTGTTGTGGACAAGCAAATTATTAATGTGAACAGAAAATATTTTCCAGAAAACATCATCCCATCATGTTCAAGTGAGTAACAGATGACTGATATCTCTACAAAAAAATAATTATTGCTGACTGGCATATAAAGAAGGTCTCATCTCATTGAAAACATCTTTTAACAGTAAGTGCGACTAACGAAAAATACTTTCTTGTTTAATCCTAAGATAAGTTAACTTAATGTTTGAAGCCATGTTCTTAATATTTATTAAAGTATTCTTAGAAATATCTTTCGGTTGTTGTTACCGGCTACTGAATTTCTAGAAAGATGTACAAATGAAGATATGGAACACAAATAGAGCCTACAAAACCAACCAGAAGGATCGATACATCATGGTTGTCTGATTAACAGATACATTGATAGGTCTACAAAAAAAATATTGTGGTGGACAAGCATATTATTGATGTGAAGAGAAGATATTTTCCAGAAAACACCATCCGATCATGTTCAAGTGATTAACAGATGACCTGATACCTCTACATAAAAATTATAATTGCTGACTGGTATATAACGAAGGTGAACACAAGATGAAATCTCATTGAAAACATCTTTTAACGGTAAGTGCGACTAATGAAAAATACTTTTTTGTTTAATCCTAAGATAAGATAATTTAATGTTTGAAGCCTTGTTCTTAATATTTATTAAAGTATTCTTAGAAATATATTTCGGTTGTTGTTACCGGCTACTGAATTTCTCGAAAGATGTACAAATGAAGATATGGAACCGAAATAGAGCCTACAGAACCATCGAGAATTATCGATAAATCATGGTCGTCTCATTAACAGATAAATTGATAGGTCTACAAAAAAAAATATTGTGGTGGACAAGCAAATTATTCATGTGAACAGAAAATATTTACCAGAAAACATCATCCCATCATGTTCAAGTGATTAACAGATGACTTATATCTCTACAAAAAATAATTATTGCTGACTGGCATATAAAGAAGGTCTTATCTCATTGAAAACATCTTTTAACGGTAAGTGCGACTAATGAAAAATACTTTCTTGTTTAAACCTAAGATAAGATAATTTAATGTTTGAAGCCTTGTTCTTAATATTTATTAAAGTATTCTTAGAAATATATTTCGGTTGTTGTTACCTGCTACTGAATTTCTCGAAAGATGTACAAATGAAGATATAGAACCCAAATAGAGCATACAGAACCATCCAGATTTATCGATAAATCATAGTCGTCTGATTAACAGATAAATTGATAGGTCTACAAAACAAAATTATTGTTGTGGACAAGCAAATTATTGCTGTGAACAGAAAATATTTTCCAGAAAACATCATCCCATCATGTTCAAGTGATTAACAGATGACTGACATCTCTACAAAAAAATAATTATTGCTGACTGGCATATAAAGAAGGTCTCATTTCATTGAAAACATCGTTTAATGGTAAGTGCGACTAATGAAAAATACTTTCTTGTTTAATCCTAAGATAAGATAATTTAATGTTTGAAGCCATGTTCTTAATATTTATTAAAGTATTCTTAGAAATATATATCGGTTGTTGTTACCAGCTACTGAATTTCTTGAAAGATGTACAAATGAAGATATGGAACCCAAATAGAGCCTACAGAACCATCCAGAACTATCGATACATCATGGTCGTCTGATTAACAGATAAATTGATAGGTCTACAAAAAAAATTATTGTTGTGGACAAGCAAATTATTGATGTGAACAGAAAATATTTTCCAGAAAACATCATCCCATCATGTTTAAGTGAGTAACAGATGACTGATATCTCTACAAAAAAATAATTATTGCTGACTGGCATATAAAGAAGGTCTCATCTCATTGAAAACATCTTTTAACAGTAAGTGCGACTAACGAAAAATACTTTCTTGTTTAATCCTAAGATAAGTTAACTTAATGTTTGAAGCCATGTTCTTAGTATTTATTAAAGTATTCTTAGAAATATCTTTCGGTTGTTGTTACCGGCTACTGAATTTTTTCGAAAGATGCACAAATGAAGATATGGAACCCAAATAGAGCCTACAGAACCATCCAGAAGGATCGATACATCATGGTCTTCTGATTAACAGATAAATTGATAGGTCTACAAAAAAAATTATTGTTGTGGACAAGCAAATTATTAATGTGAACAGAAAATATTTTCCAGAAAACATCATCCCATCATGTTCAAGTGAGTAACAGATGACTGATATCTCTACAAAAAAATAATTATTGCTGACTGGCATATAAAGAAGGTCTCATCTCATTGAAAACATCTTTTAACAGTAAGTGCGACTAACGAAAAATACTTTCTTGTTTAATCCTAAGATAAGTTAACTTAATGTTTGAAGCCATGTTCTTAATATTTATTAAAGTATTCTTAGAAATATCTTTCGGTTGTTGTTACCGGCTACTGAATTTCTAGAAAGATGTACAAATGAAGATATGGAACACAAATAGAGCCTACAAAACCAACCAGAAGGATCGATACATCATGGTTGTCTGATTAACAGATACATTGATAGGTCTACAAAAAAAATATTGTGGTGGACAAGCATATTATTGATGTGAAGAGAAGATATTTTCCAGAAAACACCATCCGATCATGTTCAAGTGATTAACAGATGACCTGATACCTCTACATAAAAATTATAATTGCTGACTGGTATATAACGAAGGTGAACACAAGATGAAATCTCATTGAAAACATCTTTTAACGGTAAGTGCGACTAATGAAAAATACTTTTTTGTTTAATCCTAAGATAAGATAATTTAATGTTTGAAGCCTTGTTCTTAATATTTATTAAAGTATTCTTAGAAATATATTTCGGTTGTTGTTACCGGCTACTGAATTTCTCGAAAGATGTACAAATGAAGATATGGAACCGAAATAGAGCCTACAGAACCATCGAGAATTATCGATAAATCATGGTCGTCTCATTAACAGATAAATTGATAGGTCTACAAAAAAAAATATTGTGGTGGACAAGCAAATTATTCATGTGAACAGAAAATATTTACCAGAAAACATCATCCCATCATGTTCAAGTGATTAACAGATGACTTATATCTCTACAAAAAATAATTATTGCTGACTGGCATATAAAGAAGGTCTTATCTCATTGAAAACATCTTTTAACGGTAAGTGCGACTAATGAAAAATACTTTCTTGTTTAAACCTAAGATAAGATAATTTAATGTTTGAAGCCTTGTTCTTAATATTTATTAAAGTATTCTTAGAAATATATTTCGGTTGTTGTTACCTGCTACTGAATTTCTCGAAAGATGTACAAATGAAGATATAGAACCCAAATAGAGCATACAGAACCATCCAGATTTATCGATAAATCATAGTCGTCTGATTAACAGATAAATTGATAGGTCTACAAAACAAAATTATTGTTGTGGACAAGCAAATTATTGCTGTGAACAGAAAATATTTTCCAGAAAACAGCATCCCATCATGTTCAAGTGATTAACAGATGACTGATATCTCTACATAAAAATAATTATTGCTGACTGGCATATAAAGAAGGTCTCATCTCATTGAAAACATCTTTTAACGGTAAGTGCGACTAATGAAAAATACTTTCTTGTTTAATCCTAAGATAAGTTAACTTAATGTTTGAAGCCATGTTCTTAATACTTATTAAAGTATTCTTAGAAATATATTTCGGTTGTTGTTACCGGCTACTGAATTTCTCGAAAGATGTATAAATGATGATATGGAATCCAAATAGAGCCTACATAACCATCCCGAAGGATCGATACATCATGGTCGTCTGATTAACAGATAAATTGATAGGTCTACAAAAAAAAATATTGTGGTGGACAAGCAAATTATTCATGTGAACAGAAAATATTTACCAGAAAACATCATCCCATCATGTTCAAGTGATTAACAGATGACTGACATCTCTACAAAAAAAATAATTATTGCTGACTGGCATATAAAGAAGGTCTCATCTCATTGAAAACATCTTTTAATGGTAAGTGCGACTAATGAAAAATACTTTCTTGTTTAATCCTAAGATAAGTTAACTTAATGTTTGAAGCCATGTTCTTAATATTTATTAAAGTATTTTTAGAAATATCTTTCGGTTGTTGTTACCGGCTACTGAATTTCTAGAAAGATGTACAAATGAAGATATGGAACACAAATAGAGCCTACAAAACCAACCAGAAGGATCGATACATCATGGTTGTCTGATTAACAGATACATTGATAGGTCTACAAAAAAAAATATTGTTGTGGACAAGGAAATTATTGATGTGAACACAAAATATTTCCAAAAAACATCATCCCATCATGTTCAAGTGATTAACAGATGACTGATTCCTCTACAAAAAAATAATTATTGCTGACTTGCATATAAAGAAGGTGAACACAAGATGAAATCTCAATGAAAACATCTTTCGACGGTAAGTGCGACTAATGAAAAATACTTTCTTGTTTAATCCTAAGATAGTTAATTTAATGTTGAAAGCCATGTTCTTAATATTTATTAAAGTATTCTTAGAAATATATTTCGGTTGTTGTTACCGGCTACTGAATTTCTCGAAAGATGTACAAATGAAGATATGGAACCCAAATAGAGCCTACATAACCATCCCGAAGGATCGATACATCATGGTCGTCTGATTAACAGATAAATTGATAGGTCTACAAAAAAAAAATATTGTGGTGGACAAGCAAATTATTAATGTGAACAGAAAATATTTACCAGAAAACATCATCCCATCATGTTCAAGTGATTAACAGATGACTGATATCTCTACAAAAAAATAATTATTGCTGACTGGTATATAAAGAAGGTCTCATCTCATTGAAAACATCTTTAAACGGTAAGTGCGACTAATGAAAAATACTTTCTTGTTTAATCCTAAGATAAGTTACCTTAATGTTTGAAGCCATGTTCTTAATATTTATTAAAGTATTCTTAGAAATATATTTCGGTTGTTGTTACCGGCTACTGAATTTCTCGAAAGATGTACAAATGAAGATATGGAACCCAAATAGAGCCTACATAGCCATCCAGAAGGATTGATACATCATGGTCGTCTGATTAACAGATAAATTGATAGGTCTACAAAAAAAAATATTGTGGTGGACAAGCAAATTATTAATGTGAACACAAAATATTTTCCAGAAAACATCATCCCATCATGTTTAAGTGATTAACAGATCACTGATATCTCTACCAAATAATAATTATTGCTGACTTGCATATAAAGAAGTTCTGATCTCATTGAAAACATCTTTTAACGGTATGTGCGACTAATGAAAAATACTTTCTTAATTAATCCTAAGATAAGTTAACTTAATGTTTGAAGCCATGTTCTTAATATTTATTAAAGTATTCTTAGAAATATATTTCGGTTGTTGTTACCGGCTACCGAATTTCTCGAAAGATGTACAAATGAAGATATGGAACCCAAATAGAGCCTACATAGCCATCCAGAAGGATCGATACATCATGGTCGTCTGATTAACAGATAAATTGATAGGTCTACAAAAAAAAATATTGTGGTGGACCACCAAATTATTAATGTGAACACAAAATATTTTCCAGAAAACATCATCCCATCATGTTCAAGTGATTAACAGATGACTGATATCTCTACAAAAAAATAATTATTGCTGACTGGCATATAAAGAAGGTGAACCCAAGATGAAATCTCATTGCAATCCTCCATCGACGGTAAGTGCGACTAATGAAAAATACTTTCTTGTTTAATCCTAAGATAGTTAATTTAATGTTTAAAGCCATGTTCTTAATATTTATTAAAGTATTCTTAGAAATATATATCGGTTGTTGTTACCAGCTACTGAATTTCTCGAAAGATGTACAAATGAAGATATGGAACACAAATAGAGGCTACAAAACCAAACAGAAGGATCGATACATCATGGTTGTCTGATTAACAGATACATTGATAGGTCTACAAAAAAAATATTGTGGTGGACAAACTAATTATTGATGTGAAGAGAAGATACTTTCCAGAAAACACCATCCGATCATGTTCAAGTGATTAACAGATGACCTGATACCTCTACATAAAAATTATAAGTGCTGACTGGCATATAAAGAAGGTGAACACAAGATGAAATCTCATTGAAAACATTTTTTAACGGTAAGTGCGACTAATGAAAAATACTTTCTTGTTTAATCCTAAGATAAGATAATTTAATGTTTGAAGCCATGTTCTTAATATTTATTAAAGTATTCTTAGAAATATATATCGGTTGTTGTTACCGGCTACTGAATTTCTTGAAAGATGTACTAATGAAGATATGGAACCCAAATAGAGCCTACATAACCATCCCGAAGGATCGATACATCATGGTCGTCTGATTAACAGATAAATTGATAGGTCTACAAAAAAAATTATTGTTGTGGATAAGAAAATTATTGATGTGAACAGAAAATATTTTCCAGAAAACATCATCCCATCATGTTCAAGTGATTAACAGATGACTGACATCTCTACAAAAAAATAATTATTGCTGACTGGCATATAAAGAAGGTCTCATTTCATTGAAAACATCGTTTAATGGTAAGTGCGACTAATGAAAAATACTTTCTTGTTTAATCCTAAGATAAGATAATTTAATGTTTGAAGCCATGTTCTTAATATTTATTAAAGTATTCTTAGAAATATATATCGGTTGTTGTTACCAGCTACTGAATTTCTTGAAAGATGTACAAATGAAGATATGGAACCCAAATAGAGCCTACAGAACCATCCAGAACTATCGATACATCATGGTCGTCTGATTAACAGATAAATTGATAGGTCTACAAAAAAAATTATTGTTGTGGACAAGCAAATTATTGATGTGAACAGAAAATATTTTCCAGAAAACATCATCCCATCATGTTTAAGTGAGTAACAGATGACTGATATCTCTACAAAAAAATAATTATTGCTGACTGGCATATAAAGAAGGTCTCATCTCATTGAAAACATCTTTTAACAGTAAGTGCGACTAACGAAAAATACTTTCTTGTTTAATCCTAAGATAAGTTAACTTAATGTTTGAAGCCATGTTCTTAGTATTTATTAAAGTATTCTTAGAAATATCTTTCGGTTGTTGTTACCGGCTACTGAATTTCTCGAAAGATGCACAAATGAAGATATGGAACCCAAATAGAGCCTACAGAACCATCCAGAAGGATCGATACATTATGGTCGTCTGATTAACAGATAAATTGATAGGTCTACAAAAAAAATTATTGTTGTGGACAAGCAAATTATTGATGTGAACAGAAAATATTTTCCAGAAAACATCATCCCATCATGTTCAAGTGAGTAACAGATGACTGATATCTCTACAAAATAATAATTATTGCTGACTGGCATATAAAGAAGGTCTCATCTCATTGAAAACATCTTTAAACGGTAAGTGCGATTAATGAAAAATACTTTCTTGTTTAATCCTAAGATAAGTTAACTTAATGTTTGAAGCCGTGTTCTTAATATTTATTAAAGTACTCTTAGAAATATATTTCGGTTGTTGTTACGGGCTACTGAATTTCTCGAAAGATGTACAAATGAAGATATGGAACCTAAATAGAGCCTACTGAACCATCCAGAATTTTCAATAAATCATGGTCGTCTGATTAACAGATATATTGATAGGTCTACAAAACGAAATTATTGTGGTGGACAAGCTTATTATTGATGTGAAGAGAAGATACTTTCCAGAAAACACCATCCGATCATGTTCAAGTGATTAACAGATGACCTGATACCTCTACATAAAAATTATAAGTGCTGACTGGCATATAAAGAAGGTGAACACAAGATGAAATCTCATTGAAAACATTTTTTAACGGTAAGTGCGACTAATGAAAAATACTTTCTTGTTTAATCCTAAGATAAGATAATTTAATGTTTGAAGCCATGTTCTTAATATTTATTAAAGTATTCTTAGAAATATATATCGGTTGTTGTTACCGGCTACTGAATTTCTCGAAAGATGTATAAATGAAGATATGGAACCCAAATAGAGCCTACATAACCATCCCGAAGGATCGATACATCATAGTCGTCTGATTAACAGATTAATTGATAGGTCTACAAAAAAAAATATTGTGGTGGACAAGCAAATTATTAATGTGAACAGAAAATATTTACCAGAAAACATCATCCCATCATGTTCAAGTGATTAACAGATGACTGACATCTCTACAAAAAAAATAATTATTGCTGACTGGCATATAAAGAAGGTCTCATCTCATTGAAAACATCTTTTAATGGTAAGTGCGACTAATGAAAAATACTTTCTTGTTTAATCCTAAGATAAGTTAACTTAATGTTTGAAGCCATGTTCTTAATATTTATTA